>CM041523.1:9452500-10052500 GCA_023091065.1 Dianthus caryophyllus | reverse complement strand
TTGATTTATTGTTCAAGTTCTTTACTTTGCACTTCAGGATTCCGTCAGGTTTAATTTCAATTATTTTATTCATCATGTTTCATTCAATTGTTTTTATCGCTTTGTTCTTAATTATGTCTAGCTAATTTTCTAATTAGGGTTAGGGGAATTTGTGACATATGATTTAGGAACATGTTTTGAGATTAAACTGGTTGATTAAATTGTGCTCTTGATTTCTTTCTACGCGTTTTATGTCAATTGAATTAGGTTTATTTCGCCTGATCACCGATTTAACTAAGTTTAATTGAACCTGAGTATGTTTTAATTTAAGATCGAAAGCCGAGTTAAAACTAGACTTGCGCGAGTTAGATGAGTTGAATTTAGTAAGTTGCGAGAGCCCGCTAAATTTGCTTAAGGCTAAAATTGACTCGAGAGAGCGTTTTACAAACCTAGTCAAGTTGCACAGTTTAACTCTTCCGTCTTATGAACTTGCGTTCCTGAATCATTGTCATATATGAACCCGATGCCCTAATCTCTCCCTTATTATATCTTATTTGTCTGCTTATTGTCTGCCTTAGTTATAGCTTATACTAAACACCTTTTTCGCACTCTTGAGATTGACCTGTTCTGCCGACTTTAGCTTAGAACTACTCCGTTTCCCTGTGGATTCGATCCCTACTTGCTGCTATCTGCTGTTAGTTGTCATTTAGGTTTATTTTGATATAGGCGATACGACTTATACCTTATCAATTTTGGCGCCGTTGCCGGGGAAACGGCTTAGTTAGTTTTAGTTTTTGTTAGTCTTACAGGTTTTTCTCTTTTGTCTCAAGGAACCTAGTTCCTTGAGGCCGTTTCTCATCGTTTTCTCGTAGTTTATTTATGCGCAGGTCACCTTCAGGTTTAATACCATTTGATCCTGAACTCAACGAGCGTACTTTCACGGACGCGTAATTTCTTCAAAGAGATCGCTGAGACTTACCAACGTGAGGTAGAGGAAGCGTCACACTCCGAATCTAGTGCTGCGCAATCGTCCTACGAAGAGGACACACCTCCCCGTACTCCGTTAACTCCACCGCCAGTGACCATGCCTAAACTTTCGAGTCACTCGGTGCCTAAACCGGAGTCCATTCCGAGTGGATTCACTATGCCCGCTACGGTGCAGGGCAACCGAGATTCGCCCGCTTTCTTAAATTTGGTGGAAGCGGAATCGATTCGGTGGTTATCCTACGAAGATCTGGTCGGCATATGCAGATGTTTACCGACCATCGTTCTCACGATTAAGCGGTAGGGATTACTGGGGAGCAAATACGGAAATCTTTGTTCAGTTCTCATTAAAGGATCGGGCCGCGAGTGGATTCTTGATCTAAACAAGGAGGACGCCAGATATGCGATTGGAGTGGGTTGGCTCTAGCATTCTACTCCAAATTCTATCCTCCAGTGCGTACGTTCCAAATGAGGAGTCAAATTCAAGGCTTCAAACAAACGTTCGACGAGTCGCTTGCTGAGGCGTGGGGCGGTATAAGAAGGCGATTAGAGACTCGCCCTCACCACGGTCTTAATACTTGGTTGGTGATTATGACCTTCTACAATGGTCTTTATCGCGGAGAGTCGAGCTATCTTGGATTCTGCTGTTGAGGGTCGCTTTGCCAACAATACGATGATGACAAAGCATGGGGTTTAATAGAGGAGATGGCGGTTCACTCCGCACAGTTTGGTAAGCCGCGAGGGAATTCACGGTCCGCGCATGACGACCGTGATAAGGGAAGTATTAGTGCGCTGACAAGTCAGGTTGCTGCACTGACTGCGCAAATTTCTATGATGACAGGTGGTGGTTCCTCCAGTGCTCATGTGAATCTTTGTCCGCAGAGGCACGATATGGGTTATACTACTGGGTATCTTGCGCCCAAGCGAGGTTTTTGCGTATCAAAACTACAACCAAAACCTGCCCTACCAAACCAACCTGGTTACGATCGATCACTCTTGTCTTCACCGTAACTGAGAATGTCCTAAACCCAACCACCACAAAATCAACCTTACATTCCCCACATAAAAATTTCCAACAAACCCCTCCAAACTACCAAAGACCCCATATGTCCAACCACTCAACCTCGCTCTGTTGTTGATTAGGGTGTGAGTGAGCGAAGAGCCATGATCTTTGCGAGATGGCCAAGTCGCAAGAGATCATGATGCAAAGAAATGCAAAAGGGCGGGCAAGCTAAAGACGCGGCGATTAAGAATCTAGAGAACCAAGTGGCTCAACCGCCGCCGCAGCTCACGTCAGCCTGGCACCGCCGCCCTTCAAGGTAACCCTCCTACGATATCGCATGCGCTTATAACTTTGAGGAGCGGTGCGTTCTATGATGGCTCTAAGCACTTGGGGAGGAGGATGATGAAAACGTGGGCGATCCGAGAGAAAGAGGTCCCGGTCGGCCGGCCGGTCAATGGCCGCCCAACCTGGACACAGAATGCTGAGGAAGAATGTATTGGGTGATGATTTTGGTATTCTGCCGCTCCAACGCCCCCAGTTCAAGTCAAGCTTCGGTTTCCTGGTCGACACCGAGGTGCGGAGCCCAAGGCCAAGTTCAAAAAGTTCGTGGACGTCATTCGAGCCCTTCAGGTAAACGTCCCGTTTATAGACCTCGTTACTCAAATTCCTGCGTATGCTAAGTTTTTGAAAGATGTTTTGGCTAGTAAACGTACCTTAGTCGATGTGTCGGCGGTGGCCTTTGTGGGGAAGCTAGTACTAGGCTGCGGGGTAGTAAGCCTCCTAAGCTTAGCGACCACGGGACATTTTCTATTCCATGCTCTATAGGTAGATTTGTGGTTAAACGCTTTATGTGATCTAGGAGCGGCGTTAGTGTCCTCCCTACTCGCTCTACCAAAAGATGAGCTTGTCGGCTCTAGAACCCACTAGCATTTCCTTGCAAATGGTCGACGGATCGCTTAGCGTCCCTTAGGTATCTTACACGACGTCCCTGTACAGGTTGGGAAATTCTTTATCCCTGTAGACTTCGTAGTTGTCGATATGCCTGAGGATGCCCACATTCCTATAATCTTAGGGAGACCCTTCCTGCACACTGCTGGTGCAGTTATTGATGTGGGTAGTAGAACGATAGCCTTTAAGGTGGGGGGAGAAAAGCTCACGTTCACACATTCGGATACCCCTCGTTCCCCTATGCGTCTCGAGTCAGTTTGCTCTATTGACTCTATACCTCCGTCTCACACTACTGGAGACACTATGGAGGGTTTGCATGCCTTTTCTCTTGTTGCAGGTTCTACACAGGATGGCTGCAAGGATGGTTTGGGGGAGAGGAAGTTGCTTAAAGCTGACGTCTACAACGCAAGTGATGGGGATAGAGGGCCCACGGTCGAGCCATTTTGTTATCGAGGCCCCACGTTGATGGATTATGCTGCTTTGCCTCGAGGAGGAGAAGTTTCATGGCGAATGGATGCTATTTCGCCGAGTGAAGCTGTCGCGAATGGCCAACAACCTTGGCCTCCTTACATTTGATTTCTGCTGCTTTGAAGAGTCGTGCGGGACTATAAACCAGCGCTTCCGGGAGGCAACCCGATGACGTTGTATCGTTACTTAGCATTTGTACCTTTAGTTTGCTTAGTTTTTAAGACTTTTATGGTTTTATTTTGAGCGCGCGAGGACGAGGGGTATTATATTTGATTTTTAGCGCGCAGGTATTCATGGACCTTTGAGTCCTTAATATGTTGAAAAAGCTCACGAGGAAGGCCTTTAGCCGGCCAACCGGCTGCCGGGCCAGGACCGGAGCCGTAGCTGAAATTTGAAACAGAGGAAAAAACGCAAAAAAATCGAAAATTGGGGTGCCCGGTACGGCCGTGCAGCCACGGTCTGGACCGCCCCGCAGTCTGCTCTTACATTTTGCGTATTCTTGCGTGCTATCTTGAAGTACTTGACGTTGGGTGAATTGGACGCATATACGGGATTCTAAGCCCCACTCCACGCTTCACTTCGGTTTGGGGGAGCCCCTACTCTACATTGTGAGCACTCTTTACCCCATTTTCCCCCGTTTTCTCGTTTTACTTTCCTTCCCTCTTATGATTTATGTCCTCCTCTGCTTTTGTGGTTGTGCTGTTTTCCACATTGAGGACAATGTGTGATTTGGTTTGGGGGAGGGAAACACTTTCGCGTTCATTAGTTTAGTTGCATTTCATTTTGTGTGCCTTTATTATGAAAAAAACCAAAAAATTGAAAAATTCAAAAAATTACAAAAATACGAGTCTTTTTGATCCGCTTTGTCCTGCTTTGCCTAGTTTGGAGAATGGATTAGTGCATTTACTTTGATCTTTAGTATCTTCGAGTCGACTTTCTATCGCCTTAGCTTGCACGATTGGTTTGTTTCCTGTTACTAGATTGCGAGCCTTAACACTAGCCCACTTGTATTTACTTAATTCTTTTTGCTTTTCGCTTGTTTACTTTCGACTTTGACATTCGAGCTTGGCATTGGTTTGTGGAATGTCGGTATGTTGGTTTGTGGTTTGGTTCGGAATGATCTTTTATATGTTGGAGCAATGCTTCGATGCTCTCGGAGGGGACTCATTGATTTGAGTAACCACAGTGGCCATGAATTTGGCTGCGACCGTGAGTATGAGCAATGATGTAACCCTTAAGGAAAAATGTGTACCCGAGCGCGATTTTTACCGAGTGAACGTCAAGCTAAACGGTACTACATACGAGGGATGCTCCACATTTGAGAAAAGAAAAAAAGAAAAAAGATTATACGGAAAAGAAAAAAGAACAAAAGGAAATGATTTGGAAAGATTGGTTGAATGGAAGTGGTATGATCGGTTGGCCTTGCTTGAATTGATTTATCGTTAGTTTTACTTTTGCGTAAGCGTTAGAGGTTAGTGATATAATGTGGCGTGAATGGTTGAGACTTGTGCTCTATTTTCGGTGAAATAGACTTTGGTTGCATTGTTTATGTGCATAGGTCGTCCACTTTGAGATACTAGCGTGATTAGTTCGTGTCACTTTGATTTTCTCCGACGCTGTTTGCTTGAGGACAAGCAAAGGTTTGGTTTGGGGGAGTTTGATACACTCTATTTATATTCATTTTATGCCCCCGGTTCAGTCGCATTTAGCTCATATTTACTCGTATTTACTATGACTTTAGGAGCTATATGTTATGTTTCTCGTTACTGCTGCCTTTTATTTACATTTTGCAGGTTTTGGTGGTTTTGAGCCAAAACCCGGGACGATTGGAGCATTTGAGAATCGAGACGACTGGACTAAGCTCGGCCTTGACGAGGCTCTGAAACCAAGGACCAAAGGCCAAAAGACATAAGAAGGCCAAAGATATCAAAGGCCACGTATAATTTGAAGGCCCAAGTGAAGTGTTGGGCCAAGCAAGCCAAGGAAGAATAAAAGAAGAAGGCAGAGCCCAACACAGGTCGTGCCGGTTGGCGGCCATTATGCCGTGACTAGGGCTTATTTTTGTCGGTTTTATGCTTAATCCGAGTTTAATTACTTTGGAAGCTATATATATAAGTTAGGTCGTGAATTATAGACTTAGGCTTGAATTTACTTTCAAAACTTAGGTTTTAGCTTTAGTTTCTTTTACTGCTTCACTTTCAAGATTGATTTATTGTTCAAGTTCTTTACTTTGCACTTCAGGATTCCGTCAGGTTTAATTTCAATTATTTTATTCATCATGTTTCATTCAATTGTTTTTATCGCTTTGTTCTTAATTATGTCTAGCTAATTTTCTAATTAGGGTTAGGGGAATTTGTGACATATGATTTAGGAACATGTTTTGAGATTAAACTGGTTGATTAAATTGTGCTCTTGATTTCTTTCTACGCGTTTTATGTCAATTGAATTAGGTTTATTTCGCCTGATCACCGATTTAACTAAGTTTAATTGAACCTGAGTATGTTTTAATTTAAGATCGAAAGCCGAGTTAAAACTAGACTTGCGCGAGTTAGATGAGTTGAATTTAGTAAGTTGCGAGAGCCCGCTAAATTTGCTTAAGGCTAAAATTGACTCGAGAGAGCGTTTTACAAACCTAGTCAAGTTGCACAGTTTAACTCTTCCGTCTTATGAACTTGCGTTCCTGAATCATTGTCATATATGAACCCGATGCCCTAATCTCTCCCTTATTATATCTTATTTGTCTGCTTATTGTCTGCCTTAGTTATAGCTTATACTAAACACCTTTTTCGCACTCTTGAGATTGACCTGTTCTGCCGACTTTAGCTTAGAACTACTCCGTTTCCCTGTGGATTCGATCCCTACTTGCTGCTATCTGCTGTTAGTTGTCATTTAGGTTTATTTTGATATAGGCGATACGACTTATACCTTATCACCAGCATAGTAATGAATTGTTGTAGCTGTGCAAGGTTAGGGCCCGTAATTATTATGTCATCGACATAAACAAGTAAATACATTGTAATGGTGGATGTATTAAGAATGAATAATGAAGGATCAGAAATAGATTGCTTGAACTTGTTGCAAAGTAAAAAGTTTTTCAATTCTGTGTACCAGGCTCGAGGAGCCTGTTTTAAACCATAGATAGCCTTATGAAGTTTACAGACATAGTCGGGATTTTGTGTGTCAACGAACCCTTGTGGTTGAGCCATGTAAACGTCATCAGTTAGGGTGCCTTGTAAGAAGGCATTGTTAATGTCAAGCTGACGTAGTGGCCAAGAGTTACTAACAGCAAGGGACAAAACAAGGCGAATCGTCGTCGGTTTGACTACCGGGCTAAATGTGTCACTGTAGTCAATGCCGGGGCGTTGAGTGAATCCTTTGGCTACAAGCCGAGCCTTGTGTTGTTTTATTGTACCATCAGGATTATATTTGACACGGTAGACCCATTTGCATCCGACAACATTTTGAGTGGGATGTCGAGGAACCAAGGTCCAGGTTTTATTACGTTCGAGGGCGGAGTATTCCTCTTGCATGGCATGCCGCCATTGAGGTGACAGTAGGGCCTGTTTTACTGTGTCAGGAAGAGAGGTGGTTGTGGAGGCGACATTGACAGTTTTAGTGTAGCGAGGGTTGGGCTTAGTAATGTTGTTCGAAAGCCGAGTGACTATAGTACGAGATGGTGGAGGAGGAGCACGCGTAGGTACAGCAGTAGACTCGGTGGACTGCTGCACCGTGGCAGAAGGAGTGGGAGCGGAAGCCATGGGGAACTGCTGCAGCACGTTTGTAGCAGCAGGTTCGGTTGGCTGTACCACGTAAGTGGTAGCAGCGATGGGTGCGCTCGTCGATGCGAGAGGTTTGGCGAGCGGATGAAGGTCTGCGAGAGTATACTTGAGTGATTTGTGGGCGAGGTCGAGCGTCGGGCAGCGGAGAGTCGGGTTGGAGAGCAGGTGGTGAGGAGATAATAGGAAGAACAAGTGAGCACCACTCATCCACAGTCACAGAGGGAGACATTGGTGAAGCCGTGGTAAGACGAGAATAAGGAAATTCATCCTCAACAAATTTAACGTGACGAGACGTATAAAGACGATTGGTTTTGGGGTCTAGGCAATGGAAAGCACTTTGTGTAGTCGAGTATCCAACAAAAACACAAGGCGTAGATCTGTATTCGAGTTTATGATGCGTGTACGGACGCAACCAGGGGTAGCAGAGACAACCAAAATTGTGAAGCTTGTTATAGTTAGGTGGAGTATTATGAATAAGGAAGTAGGGGGTTTTGCCAAGAAGTGTTTTCGTAGGGAGACGATTAATAAGGTAAGTGGCAGTACTGAACGCGTATGGCCACAAGGTGGTAGGAACGCGTATCAGCAGAGGGTTGCTGTTTAAGCAAAAGTTCATGGTGGAGCAGTTTTTCGTGGAGAGCCTCGAAAGAAATCGGGTTATCTCGGGCTCTCACAGCGTCAATAACAGGTTTAAAGAGGTGGTAGTCAAGGCCCTTGAGGACCTTAGATACGACATCTTCCGAGTCGAGGTTTTTACCCATTAGGGCTAATTGATCAATGCATGCTTTGACAGCATTCATGTAATCAGAAATAGTTTGATCGGTGGTTTTGGTGAGGGACTCGAGACGGTCCATTACACCAAGGATATGGATGCGAGAAGGATTCGCAAAGGTTCGTGCGAGGATGTCCCACGCCTCTTTCGAGGTCTTGGCACGCACAATGAGAGGGTGCACGGTTGCGGACAGAGTGCCCATGATTGCACCGAGCAAGAGGCCGTCTTGGCGAAGCCAAGTGGTGTAGGCCGGGTTTGGTGATTCAGTTTTGTCTGCACCAACAATGGTGGGTGAAGGAGAAGGGTTGGTTCCATCAAGGAAACCAAGCAAATTGAACCCAAACAGAAGGTGGGTGAGTTGAAAATGCCAAGACGAATAATTTTGAGGTGTGAGCTTGACACAATGAGTCAAGGTCGGGGAGACAAGAGGGTTGGATTTGTCATCGGGGTTGACAATGGTGTGGACGGTGTTATTCTCCATTGGAGGAAAAACACAAGAGGTGGAAGAAGTGGTGCGTTTGAAAGAGGAACGACGGGGTTGGAGATGATGTCTGTAGGATCGTTTTGTGACCCGCGATACCATATAAGATTTTGAATGTTGTGTTTTTATTGATTTGCAATGTTTACAGAGGATGTATATATATACAATTCTAGGGCTAGGGTAGATACATAGTTTCTTGTACAAGCTAAAGATACAGAATAATATTGTTTCCGTATTTACTGATTTTCAGAATTGATTACGTAATCTTTGGATTTTGTATTATCTTCGGTTATGGGCCTGATAGTATTAAGTTTAATAATAAATGTAAATCTTTGGCTTTCCGCCTGATGATAGAAAATATTTTCGGCGTTTCCAATCTGGCTGATTGTAGTGCACTTTAGTTACTGTGGTTCTTGGATCTCCGAAGAAAGTTGGGGCTTTCAGCATTGGAAGGCTTATCGATTGGCCATTGAGGGCCGCAACAACCGATGCCGTTCTCGGTCTCTCATTGGCATTATCTTGGACGCACAGCAGACCGATATGGATGCATTTTTTTACTTCTTCCCTTGGATAGTTGTCTGTTAGTAATGTGTCTACCAAATCCAAGGCTGAACTATTGTATTTCATTGTTTAGTGAAAACCGATGATTGTAAAATTAAAATAAAAGAATAAAAATACACACATTAAGGAAAATTACTCCGTAATATTTATTCAAAGGTTTACTTCTAAAACAAAACAAAATGACTGAGGTAGAATTATTT
Source organism: Dianthus caryophyllus (assembly GCA_023091065.1). Lineage (NCBI taxonomy): Eukaryota > Viridiplantae > Streptophyta > Magnoliopsida > Caryophyllales > Caryophyllaceae > Dianthus > Dianthus caryophyllus. The sequence goes on along the minus strand of CM041523.1, from coordinate 10,043,328 downwards.
TAGAAAGTGGTCTCATGACCTGTGACTAACATCACCTACTTATAATATGCCCCCAACAAACAACATAATCTTCGACAATCGGAATAAACTTCGTAATAGATATGTTCACGAAAAAAATAAAAAAATTAAATATGCAACCGGTGCACTTACACGATGTAATAGTGCTTCCTCCAGTTGGGGCCTGTTGAAAAACCTGTTCCGTTGGCCGCTTACAGTTTCCAAAATTATAACGCCAAAACTATAAATATCTGATATAGTAGAAAAATGTCCTGTCATTGCATATTCGGGGGCCATATATCCGCTGCCTGCAACATAATCATAGAAACTTTTCATAATAACAATCGAAAACAAACATATATGTAATTAAGAACTTTATCATAATAAACATACTGGATATTCTATATGTTAATAAGCTCGAGGTTGAGAAATCTTACTATGTTCCAACTATTATATTAGTATCGCCGTGTGTTTGATCCACTCCGAAAAGCTTTGCTAAGCCAAAGTCAGCTATTTTTGGGTTCATGCCTTCGTTAAGCAGTATGTTGCTAGGTTTGAGATCCGATGAACTATTTTTAGACGAGAGTCTTCATGGAGGTATAAAAGTCCTCTAGCAACCCCGGCTATAATCTTAAACCTTGTGTCCCAATCCAACGATGATCTTTTATCTTCGTCTAAGAAAATGAGAGTACTCACTAATAAGTCACAAACAAAGTAAAATTTGGATTGAAATGACCAATTTACGTAGATTACAGATTTACGGTATTCACGATATGTAATTACCTCTTATGCATTGGCAAGAAATAAACATTTGGCGCGTAACCGAGTATAGTAAAGGTCCGTCTGTCGCTTGGGAGAAAGTTTGTTCTTCTAAGAAGGAAGGTGGTTTGGGTTTGCGGGACATTTTTACTTGGAATGTGGCGTCTGTGGGTAAGCTAGTATGGTGGATTGCGGTTCGAGCGGATAGATTATGGGTCATGTGTATCCACAATGTGTACTTGAAGGGTGGGACATGGATGGAGTACAAGTGTTCCTCGAATGTTCCATGGCATTGGAGGCAGATATGTCGAGTCAAGGATCTCATTCAAGCAGGTTTCTGTCAGGACCTTTGGTCGATTGGTGTTGGCGATTACTCGATTCGGTCTTGTTATAAGTGGCTTCGCAATCCAAGGCCTAGGATACAATGGTTTGGGGCTGTTTGGAATGGTGTTGCGTTGCCGAAACATAATTTTTTCATTTGGCGTATGGTACAGAATGGGTTGCTGTTGAAGACTAAATTGTTGCGGTATGGCGTGACTAATGACGATCTGTGTCCTATTTGCCTTCAGTCACCTGAAAATTTTGATCATTTATTTGCCACTTGTATCTACACTCAGCGCGTGGGCTTGGAATTGAAGGAGGTTCTGGGGTTCCGGTTAGAGCTTACTGTTTGGTGGTTGGCCATTTCTCAAAAACGATGGTCTCGAGTGAAAAAGAGGGTGATTGGTGCGATCTTACAGGCCTTGTGCTATATGATTTGGGTTCAGCGTAATCAATGTTGGGTAGAAGGTCGTCTAACACATCCGCGACTGGTAGCTTTGAACATAGTTAGGATTGTCCGTAGCCGTGTTATTTTGTTAAATCTGGATCAGATAAAGTATACAGATAGACTGTGGCTTCAGAAAGCCCGAATTTTGTAATGGTCATCTGATTTAATTTGAGCATTAATATAATTCTTACCTTTTAACAAAAAAAAAAAAAAAAAAAACATTTGGCTCGTAATCAATATAAAAATCCTGTAAGTTTGGCCAAAATTTCGAGTTTGCACAAAATAAATAAAAAGTCTTTCATCCTCAATCGTACAAATTAAAGCTTACAAAAATTCCATACAAAAGGGATTGGTGTAACCTTGGAGCTTCACACAATTTCCGTCTCTCATCTTTCATTCCACCGAAACCTCTTCTCTTACTTTGTTTCTCTCACGTTTTAATTCCTCCAAAAGATTCCAGAAATGGTGAAGGGTCCTGGTCTTTACTCTGACATTGGCAAAAAAGCCAGAGGTTCACACAATTGCCTGTTTTTAATTGATGGGTTGTTCTCATTTTGTGTTTTGATTGATGAATTGTTTTGATTTTGTGATTTTAATTGATTGGTTTATTTTGATTTTGTGATTTTATGTGATGTACTCTATTTACTTTGTTAGGGTTTTTCTTTTAAATTTTAGGGTTTTTCTACAGTATACCCCTGAAGTTTTTCATTTTCAATGTTATACCCTCACCTTTTCAATATTTCATGGTGTGCCCCTCAATTTTATAATTTATCTATGTTATGACCAAATTATTTGTCATCATTGACTTGATCGTTTATTTAAACTACTAAACGACTCTTTAATCCAACGTTTGCTTATTGATCAATTCATTTGCTTATAATAGCATTCAATTACACGTTAACATGTCTAATTATATATTAGATGACTAGGAAATCATGCATACAGTTATTTAATGATCTATGAAACAAACTTATTTTTCATGCTTAAAAAAACATTATTAAAAGTGGCTTTCGAAAACTTCTATTTAGGCTCATTTGACGTTAATTGGTAAGAAAAGAAGTTAAATGAAGGACACTTAAAAGAAAAATAGCTAAAGCGGGTTTATGGATGGATAATTTGGAGAATAAATATGAAGTTTAGGGATATATTATAGTCAAATTTTAAAGTTTAGGGTTATATCATGAAATACCGAAAATATAAGGGTATAACATAGAAAACGGAAAACCTCAGGGGTATACCGTAGAAAAACCCTAAATTTTATTTTGCATTCTAATTGATTAGTTGCTATCGTTTTGTGTTTTTAATTGATTGTTTATTTTTATATTTGTGATTTTTAATTGACGGGCTTGTTTCTATTTTGTGTTTTCACGTCATGGAGTTTCTTTGGTTTGTTAGTGTTGTATTTGATTTTGTCTTTCGATTGATTATTTGTTGTGATCTTCTGTTGAATGATTTTAATTCGTTTCAATTTTGTTATTAGATCTTCTAAACAAGGACTTCCAAAGGGACCACAAGTTCACGCTCACTACTTTCACTTCATCTGGATGTTTTTCTTTGGCAGGCAGTGTCAACCAGTCGTACTTTATAATGGTCTGTGTTTAGATTTTGTTATATTCGGCCCTGCGAAGAATCTCTTATTAATATGCTCACATGTAATTTCGACATCGGTTGTGGAGAGGTGAAATGTTCACCTTATAAGTCCTAAGGGCTACTCCTATTGCCCAATTGGTTTAGGATGAAACCTCTTGAGCTATGATCGAGGTGAGCTTTCTCACTACCACTTGTGAGTGTGGCCGGACCCATCTCTAATTTCACAGGGCCCACTTGAATAATTGTGTTAAGTATGGCCCCATTTGAATAAGAATTTGACATTTTGATAGGGTTAGGGAGGTTAGTGACATGGTCTTCTTGGTGTACCTAAGAATTTCACCTCAACGCAAATTTAAACTCATGTTGATCTCTCGAAAGGAAAATCAAACCTCTCAGAACAATAATGGGATGGATGTATCGCTGTTTTACAGACCCAAAAAATTCAATTCAAACGACGAACATTAAAGCGCCTTCTTTTTAAAGTGCTTAAAAGTTAGTGAAGTGCTAACGCCCAATTATTCGAAGGGGTTGGATTTTACTCTTACAATGGATGTTGTTCCATCTTTTCAAACCGCTTGTAATTATGAAAATAAATCGTATAATATCTAGAGACTTTTAAGAAGTACTCCCTCCATCCCAAATTAATTGTCCGCTTTTTATTTTGGGATGATTTAAGGGATGGTAATGAAAATTAGAAAATTTTAAAAATCATTTGTTAAAACATACTAAAAATAGAAAGGGGACAAGTAATTTGGGAAAAATTTTAGTGGAAAGGGGACAAGTAATTTGGGATGGAGGGAGTATGTATTAGTAAGCATATATGGACTTTTACTATACAAATCTTGTGCAGTTGTATATATATATATAGTCATCTAGGACTCAACTCCGTAAACCCTTGATCTGTTCCCGAGTAAGGGGGAGCACATTCTTTTCGAATTGCCTCCACATGATGATATACTATATCTTCAACGTTTACATCAGGCTGATTGTAGTGCACTTCAGTTACCGTGGTTCTCGGATCTCCAAAAAATGTTGGGGCTTTCGGCATGGGCAGGCTAATGGAGTGGCCATTAAGGGCCGCAATAACTGACGCCATTCTTGGCCTTTCATCGGCATTATCTTGGATGCACAAGAGACCGATATGAATGCATTTGGTTACATCTTCCTTAGGATAGTTGCTCGCTAGCAATGTGTCTACCAAATTCAAGGGAGACCCTTCATTCCACAGCCTCCATGCCTGAATTCATTTATTGTTCAATAACAATAATCATGGTTACAGAAAACACTTACAGATTGAAATATATTCGCCGAAAATCAATATGGAGTATGTAATTTAAAGGCTTATTTCTAAAATAAGAAGGAAATAACCGACATTGATGCACAATTATTTATGAATCCCTTGCAAACAACATGATTCTCGGAATAATATTACCGATATATAAGCAAAGAAATATTTATATATGAGGGAGCCAGTGTACTTACACGGTGTAGTAGTGCTTCCTCATGTTGAGGCCTGTTGAAAAACCGACTACGTTGGCCACTTATTACTTCCAAAACTATTACGCCGAAACTATAAACGTCAGATTTAATTGAAAAATGTCCAGTCATTGCATATTCGGGTGCCATATAACCGCTGCACGTGTAGCATAATCATAATATCATTAATCAAGGTTAATCAAAATTGTAACCAAACACAAACATAGCTCTTTGAACGTGATTCAAAATTGCCGAAAAAACTTCAAAAAACTAAAATTAAGTAGGTACACAATAGCTTTGATATAAGGTGAATATCAATCAATAGTCATATATATGAAACGGTCTTATAATAAACTTACTCAAGAGCATTAGAAAAATAGTAACGTTTTTTATACGGTTTTTCATATGCCACCTCAATTTTCAACAATTTAAGAACTTTCGACATCGGTAGAGTTTTTAATTTTATTCTTATTTAGATCCTACAACTAATCATCAACCAATTAATTTTCACAATAACCTAAAATTAAAAATCAATGCTGCAATTGCACTTATTTTCACAAAAATAATATGCATGACGCTCAAAAACCTAGTATAACCTCGTATATGATTATTAAAAAAATAAATATGTCGTCATGGATCTTATATAGCTATAAACAAAGCACAAAATTTGTTAAGCAACTTTATACCCTGGAATTTAAAAGATATAGGGCATTTGAAAAGTTAATAAGCTCAAGATTGAGGATCTTACTATGTTCCAACAATTTTATTCGTATCGCCCTGTGTTTGATCCACTCCGAAGAGCTTTGCTAGGCCAAAATCAGCTATTTTTGGGTTCATACCTTCGTCAAGTAATATGTTGCTTGGTTTTAGATCGCGATGAACTATTTTTAGACGAGAATCTTCATGAAGGTACATTAGTCCTCTAGCAACACCGGCTACAATCTTGAATCTTATGTCCCAATCCAATGATGTTCGCTTATCTTCATCTGAGAAAATTGAACACAAAATTAATAGAACATTATCAAAAAATACCTAATTATTAAGAAATTATACATTATAGATACAAAACTAATTAATTTACTTTGTATTAAAGCGAAGTAATTGGAAATATAAATACCTGATATAAACCGATCGAGGCTTGAATTAGGAAGATACTCATAGACGAGTATTTTTTCGTTAGGTGCCAAACAAAATCCCAAGAGTTTAACCAGATTATTATGTTGAAGCTTCGCAACTACAACTATTTCCGTGTTGAATTCTTCGATCCCTTGTCCAGAATTTTTTGAAAGCCTCTTCACAGCAACTTCTTGACCATTTTCAAGTATGCCCTGAATTCGCAATAAACTAGCGTCAGATTATACTACTTTTAATGTTGCCAGTATTAACCAAAAAGTTTAAGTTGATTGTTGGAAGCTTAATAATATTGGTTTTAGATTTCAACATGCCACCTCAAACAATACCCTTTGAGTTTGAAGTGTGGACACAACTTAAGGCTCGCCATACCTGATGTTATAACTTCCACTTTGAAATAAAGGGGTGCTGAGTGGTGAGATTTAAACTTGTGACCACGGACTACATGGCTACAATGTTATGAACTAACTCAATCAAAAGTTTAAATATTTATTATCCAATGATAAGTTCATAGTTAAGATTTAATAAGGTTAATTAAAATATGTTTGACAATAAACTTTGATCATAGTTCATACTCCGTAGTAAATGTGTACCAGAAAAAGTAAAACAAGAGCAAACCTTGTAAACTTCTCCAAAACCACCTTGTCCAAGTTTGTAATCCATGCAAAAATTACGAGTGGCTACTTTAACGGTATTCCAGTCAAATTGCAACGATTCAACCGTCATAATATCATGCATTGTTGCCGCTAATAAAGAGCAAATAAGGCAAGGTAACAAATTATTACTAGCAGAAACTATAAAACCCATAATAATTTTCTCTAAAATTTTCGGTATACATATACGTTTTCTAGGAAGTAATATTATGGAGTATTAATTTAGTCACGTGATTCAATGGTGAAACGTCGATATTTAGTCAACTCAAACCAAAATGTCATATTCGTGATCTTTTTTTAATGTCTTTACTTTGTATTCACCCTTTTCTAATTAATCGAATCTAGTAAAAGTTTCCACAATCTTTTTTCGAAAGTAGGCCTTACGCATCTGTTAAGGTGTTGGCTTACGATGGGGAATAATACGTTTATTGTTTACGGTGCTATGCTGAAATTCCTAATTGTAGATAACATTTCAATTTTTAGTTGGCCCGTTAGGCTATTTATTTTAAACATTGTCACCCGTTTTATGCAGTCAAATGTAAAGCAATGTAATGTTAAAAATACACTTACTGAGGGAGGTCTTCACTGCCTTCTTTTTCTTCTTGCAATACCGAATCAGAAGTATAATCGGCATTATTGAGCATGCAATTGAAATGGCAATCGCAATCGAAACAATCAACAAGGGCCTCAGTTTGGTGGGATGAGTACGTAGACGAGGATGAAAATTGGAACTTCCTGCAGTTTAAAAATTTCTTTAAGTTCCCGAACACAATTTAATTTGTATTTGATATGATATCTTTGCGATGAAGACGGTATCTGATACAGAGTTAAGTGGATTAATATTTAATACAGAGTATAATAGATTTTGGGATCCAATATTTAATATTAATGGGAAAAAAAATAAAAATTGAACACTGGTATCCACTCTGAACTAATAATTGGAGTAAATATTTGAAAACTAATAAATGAATGCATGAATTCTTACCGTTTACATGAGTTGCAGCACTAGATGAGTCGTCGGTAGATGAACCAAAGAAGGGATAGAGCTCGTAGCGAACAACACAACTGGGGAAAAATACGCTAAACCCACTTGAGAATAGATATATCTCCTGAATCGCATTCATCAAACACAAGATACAATCATTCTTGGTCAAGTCATTTGTACACTGTTCCATCGCATACAAGGTCACGAAGCGTGTCACATTCACGACTTTTGTTACGTACTTCATCCTTGACAACGAACCACCAAGTGTATCAATTTCATTTGCCAAACTTAAAATGGTACTCTCCGTAATGTTCTTGAACTCAGTTTTGTTCCCAGTAACATTTCGCACATTCATTATACCCAAGGCTGGAGCTTCATCCATTCTACCGAAAAATGGGTCAGGAGAGTATCGGACCAAACATCCATCAAACCAAAAGATAGCACCTAAACTGTAAGGACAAATTAGGAGCATGGAGTCTTTGGCTGTAGATATGCAGCCGCTACAATTTTTGCCAAACACATCACCCCGGCACATGTAAAGACCGTACACTTCATCCGGAGCTTGTCCGAGGGTAGCATTGGAAAATTGTGTTTTTGAGGCCTGTAAATTGAAGCTTCCTAACATATTATAAAGATTGTACTGATAAATGCTGTCTGGGGTGTAATTTCCACTCTTTGTGCAATTGAAGTTGTATAGGTGTTGGAATGTGGTAGCATCGACTATCAAAAAAGTTACAAGGAAAACCAGAAGTAACGATGCTAATTTCAACATCGCCATATTTTAAATAATTGAACTGATCCAACTCAATTCGATCATATGGAGTTACTGGGGATATTGGGAAGTTACTTCCGAGTACGATTTGTGAATTCAAATATTGATTAGTACATACTACTCAATACGAGGAAGCCACTGAGTAAGTTAACACTATGCGGAATTTTCAAGGGAGGCTGCATATTATAGCGCCAAGTCTTGTATGAATTGACAGGCTAAATTGTTGTGTCCACACTTTTTGTTTTATGCAATACGTAAAGTTCCACCTTGGTTGTGGACATAAGAAATGTCATACTTATAAACTACTCCCTCCATCCCACTTTACTTGTCCCCTTTTATTAAAATGTTAGATTTAAGAAACTTAGAAAAAAGCCACAATCAACCCTTAATTTTCATAACATTTACATATAATTCCAAATTTACCCTTATACACTAATATGTGTGGGAGACTTCAAATGTAGCCTTCAAATAAAAGCGAGGGCTGCATTTCTTGGACTTGAGTTAATACAAGGGTAATTTAGTCATTTTTCCAAAGGGGACAATTAAATTGGAATTTTTTTAAAACCAAAAGGGGACAAGTAAAGTGGAATGGAGGGAGTATAAGGGTTACTCATGTTATCAATTGGTTTTAGGATGGAAGCACTTGGCACTAAGAGGTGGACTTTTTCTCTTTCACTTGTGACTCTCATCCGACCCGTCTGTGGTTTCACATGGTATCAAAGCACATGACGATTGTTGGACTCCAGTGTACAACTTATTAATAGGCTTACATGTGTGTGCGGGGGACTCAAGTGGTTTTAGGAGCAAACCCCTTTGGTCTATGAGGACGTGGACTTTCTCTCAACCACTTGTAGGTGTGACCCGGACTCGTCTTTAGTTTCACATGATCCTTTAGAGCCGGTTGATTTACCAATAAAACTGGTTTAATCCAAGCTTAATCGGAACCTTACGATGGTCCATAGGATTAATTTAAGCGCTGTTAAGACGACACAGCTAAAATTCACCTTTTAAAATACACAAATTGGGTATAATGTAGGATTAATTGTCAAGAATAATCCGAACTGATCCTCTTATTCCATAAATAACCCGAACTCGAATTAATCCACGAATAATCCCAACTATTGAAGTAACATTCCAATAATGTACGTTGGCCAATTTCAATCGACTCTAACACTTAAAAAAATGATGAAATCGACTCTAATTTTGCCTCACTTTTATTTGAAGTAAATTGACTTTTTTTTATTGATATGAGTGAATTGTAGAAAAATTAGGCATAAAATTGGGCTTAACATTGTGTTATGGAAAATGAGTGAAGTGATTAGAGTTTTATGGAGATGTAGAGTTTGGCAAGTCAATTTGGGTGACTACTTAATTAAGTTTCATTGGGCCATGTGTTTAAGTTTAGGCTCAAAATGTCATTAATTATTATAGGATAAATCTTAGAATTCTCTAGGGACCACACGTCAAATCACCAAATAGTTCTCTATTAATTTAAATCGAAGATGTTCTGCCCTAATAATCAGAACAGAATTACCGAAACATTAGGTCTCAATTGTTTAAATTTCACCTCCTCCGTTATAATGATTTCGTGCCTCTCCTATATGTTAAGGAATCAAAAGATAAGGATATCTCAAAACCAAATCTCCCACCAAACAAGGAAACTATATCATCTAATTATCTCAATTAACAGCCATTAAGAAGGATTTGATTGACTATATCAATCAACCAAATTTATTCCGTAAATATGTAATATTGCATCTTTATCCTAGGTTGTATAATAGGCATCCATTCCAACTATATATACTAATGTAAAGTCTGTGCAAAGATGTACAAAAACATTCAATACAATACTACTCTACTGCATTCTGTTTTTATACTATACGGAGTACTTCAAATCGCAATTTAGCATTCCATCCATTCATCCTTCAAATTTTTTTGGAATTTAATTTCTTGCTTTGTATTTTCATTGTCCCATCTAATAAGTTATCATTTCCTTAATTTACATTTGTTAATGCACATTCTATTTTGTTGATTTCTTTAGTTATCAAGTCACTAATTCCACTCAAAAACGTTAACTTGTTTAGTTTCGATTATTTGTTCAAGATATTACTCTGTGTTTTGATAATTAAGATACACCGTTTCAATTACAATCCACAATCAATTAGCTAAGGTTGATCTCCTTATCCTTAATTAATAGGTTTTTTTTAAACTTGCTTTTATACTCCGTACAAGATACTCCCTCCATTCATATCCAAATCGCAACTATACCATTTTGGTCCATTCAAATCCAAACTAACACTTTCCTTTTTTGGCAAGTTGGCCCACATCAATTCTCCCTCAAAACACACCCTAAATAAAGTCATACCTAACTAAACCTACAAATTACTCACTAATCCAAATACACTTATTAACCCTTCCCTCCAAAAATAAAAACAAAACAAACAAACAAACAAAAACAAACAATGCCAAACAAAGAAACCCAAAAACAATCCAAAACATCGACAAACCCAAAAAAATGACCCACTTCTTCTCATTCAATTCCCACCCACCAGCCCAAAAATTACTCACATTATCTCATTCAAACCCTAGAATTTTCGAGCAATTCCTCTCTTCTCTTTCCTCATTTCTGCCGTTTACTTGCTCTCTTCTCTTTCCTTATCTTTCCTCTCTAAACCCTAGAAATTCACTAAGCTTTTTATCTTTCAATCTCTATGGATCAACCACATTCGAATTGTTCCAAAGAGTGTTTGCAATGTGTACTTGCTTGGTATAATCAAGGTTGTTCAGATGAAGAAGATGAAGAAGTTGAGGAAACATTGAATCAATCAACAGATGGTTTGTATTGCTTCCTATATTTCTGTTTTTCGTCTTTATTTTTTTTGAAAACACTGTTTTTCGTCTTTAGATGGGTTAATAACAGATATGGTTTGTATTGCAGGTTGCGGGAATCAATCAATTGATGATGATATTGTGGTCCCATCCTCAATTGATTTCGATGTTGTCGTCCCAGACTCGCTAGATCCTGATTTATCTCTTGTGGTCCCAGACTCCCTAGATCCAGAGGTGTTGGAGAGTCATGCTCCAAACACGGAGTGCGATGTCGATTGTGGTACTAGTGGAAGTGTTTCTACGGCTGAAGAAGTGAATGTTTTGCCTAAATCAGCAAGTGACATCAAATTCGACAACTACGTGAAAAGGTTTCTCAAAAACCAAAGAGACAAACAAGATAAATTGTATATTGAGAGTCTGTTGCGTGACGACGACCCTTCTGAGGCGGAACCGGAAACACCTAGTCTGATTCGAATGCGAGAATACGAGGAGAGATTCGTGGCTCGGATGAAAAAATCGTCTAAATAGGGAGGTCTATTTCTCGCTCTTGAACTTAAATTTAATCGATTTTTATTATTTGTTCAGTTGTTATCAGTTGTTATCAGTTCAATTCTTCTGTTTTATCAGTTCAATTCTTCTGATTTTTATTTCATGATTTTCCTCACTTGTTATCAGTTCAATTCTTCTGTTTTGTATTATTTGTTCAGTTGTATGATTTCATGATTTCCCTCAGTTCTATGATTTCTGGCCATTGTTCAGTTTCCGTATCTGTTTTGTATTATTTGTTCAGTTTCATGTCTGTTTCAATTCTTCTGTTTTGTATTTGTTTCTGGCCATTTCAATTCTGTTGCTGCGTTATTTTCATCAGTTGTTATGTTTGTTTTCTTCAGTTTCCTTATGATGTTTTGTATGATTTTTGTTTTGTTTGTCGTCAGTTCAATTGTGGCCATTATCTAAATTCTCTAAATCCTCAATGAATTCTGTTTTTCAAGGTTGTGTCTGTGTACTTACGTTTTTGGAGGTTGTATTCTCTGTATGTATGTGTGTTTGTATTCTCAGTTCATTTCAATATGTCTGTTTGTATGTCTTCAGTTGTCTCAATGAATTCTGTAAATCCCATTTGTGTACCTAGGTTTTGTCTGGTTTTAGTGGCTGATTTCTGTCTGTTTTTGAAGGTTGTATTCTCTAAATCCTCAATGAAGGTCCCAATTAGACTGAGAGGATACATTAATTGAATAAGCTCAGTGATGAATCACCTTAATGGTTTGAGAGCTATTAGTATTGATAAAAACATAATGTTAAGGTAAGTGGCCAAATAATTAAAGTAGTATAGCCACCACATGGTCTACCAATGAATGGTGTGTGTGCTTGTTCATGATAACAGTAATGACTCTTGATAGCATGTTGTACCTTTATTTGGTGTAATTGTTGTTGCCTTGATCATTACTGTTATTTAAAGGACAAAGCATGGTCTACCTTTATTGGGTGTGTTTGTAGGAGGTAATACTACTTTACATGACTCGATGATGAGGCCAAATAGGCCTGAGAGTTTATGTTACTGACTTTCATGTTAGTGTTTGCTCAATGATGAGACGCCTTAATGGTTTGAGAGCACTTGTATGTTCACAACATTACTAACCAAACTTGATAACTATAACAGATTTTGGAAATCCAAGAGTTGAAGCTGTTTTATTTTGTTGTAATATTTGCTGGAAAACTGTAAAAAAATTTCTGGACTGTATTTTGTTTGCTGGAACTGTATTTTGTTGGCTGGAAACTGTTTTTTTTGTGGTTTATAATGTGTTTTCAGCTAGCTCTCAAGTACTTTATGGGGAGGTCAAATAGTGAACTGATGTTTTTTGGGGGGAAGTATTTGAATTTGGTTAGTCATTAATTTTTGGGGGGAAATCTTTATTTTCTGGTTATTGTAATTCATTATATCTAATTGAAATAGCTCAGTGATGAATCACCCTTAATGGTTTGAGAGCTATTAGTATTGATAAAAATACGGAGTATAATGTCAACGTAAGTGGCCAAATAATTAGAGTAGTATAGCCACCACATGGTCTACCAATGAATGGTGTGTGTGCTTGTTCATGATAGCAGTAATGACTCTTGATAGCATGTTGTCCCATAATTTGGTGTAATTGTTGTTGCCTTGATCATTACTGTTATTTAAAGGACAAAGCATGGTCTACCTTTATTGGGTGTGTTTGTAGGAGGTAATACTACTTTACATGACTCGATGATGAGGCCAAATAGGCCTGAGAGTTTATGTTACTAACTTTCATGTTTGTGTTTGCTCAATGATGAGACGCCTTAATGGTTTGAGAGCACTTGTATGTTCACAACATTATTAACCAAACTTGATAACTAAAACAGATTTCTTAAATAAAGAACATTGTTTCATTACATTTACTAAAGTACTTCCAATACATTACATATCATTGCGTCATTTGATTAGAAGCTAAACAGTTCTTAGGATAGAAATGTTTACACTCTAAACAAATTTTCAAAACATTAAACATTTCAAAACAGATTTTACATTTACTAAAGTACTTCTTCTTAGAAATTGTATCCTAAGTCAGCCATCAAGTTTTCTAAACCTTGTGTTTGACCTTCTTCTTGTAAATAGTCAATACATTCTCTAACAAGGTCTTCACTAACCTCTAAGTTCCTTGGTAATATGCCTAGGGCAGCAAGATGACCCTTTTTCATGTGGGGGATCGCAAAGTTATTATGGCCCTTCACTTTCATTATTTCCACCATAACCGACTGTAGCGTTAGAAAAATATTGTTGAGTTTCGTATGACTATAAGAAACAAACGCTTCCATGACTGAATTGCATAGTTCATCCACTGATTTTGATGCTTGTTTCGATTGTAAGGATTGCAACGCCCTAAAATAACCCAAATCATTACAGTTCAAGTCCGGTGAATTCGGAGGTTGGTTAAGGAATTCAATTTGGAAACCATCCGAGTTCGCAGCAGCCCTAAATTGTTGATCATTGTTGTTAATATGAGGCCTTGCGTTGTCTTGTTGAATGAATATGTGTTTACTTGCACCTTCAGGCCATTTACTTTTGATAGCCGGTATGAGTTGTTCTATAATGCAATCCCTTGTGACTTGTTTATTAATAGACTCAATTGGCTTGGTCTCCAAAGTTCCCCTTGGTCTATTTCTACTAGCTCTAGCTGCTGGTACTTGTTGTGTGAAAGGGAACATCCCAATTTTCCCATCAAAAAGCAATTCCCCATCCTCGGAATAAATAGGCCTACATACGGCACACATGAACATGACTTTTGTGATAAACCGTTTTGATTGACAACTTCGATATGGCAACTCTTCTTGATCAGTGACATAAAATTTCTGGCCATCACTAGTAATGTAAAACCACTTCTCGTCCATGTGGATTATGTTGCTCATTTCTGTGAACTTGATTTTTGTCTTTGGCATTGCATTTAAGTCGACAATCTCTTCTACAACTTGTTCCACATGTAAGCACTTCAAAGCATGTCGTAATCTCTGGTGCTTGTTAGCATCGGTGAGGTGTGGATGTAATGGGCTTGAATGTGGTTTGAGTAAACCATGCTTGACCCAAGAGTGTACGGTTCCAACCGACACACCCGTGTTTTTCGAAACTCTTTCCATGGTATTCCTTTTACTCCATTCTAACGCTTTTATTTGCTCGATATTTGGTAGTATTCTTTTTTTGTTTGTGTTACCAATTTTTTTGCTTTTCAAATTTAATGCTTCACCAATTAGTGTTGGTACTTTTGCTAAGTGCCAAATGTTAGAGATTGTTCTAACCTTTAAGTTGAATTTTGCAGCTGCCGCTTGCATTTGACCTCGGATCAGGATCCCGTTCTTAGAATTCTGCAACAAATAGATAGCTACTTCATGCCTAGCAGTTTCGGACAGATTTTTGGCTCCCATGGCTGAAGAAAATTGTGGAAATCCAAGATTTGAAGCTGTTTTATTTTGTTGTAAACTTTCTTTGAAATCAGAAAAAAATTACGGGTGTATTTTGTTGGTCAGACCGTATTTTCTTTCTCGAAACTGCTTTTTTGTGGTTTATAATGAGTTTTCAGCTAGCTCTCAAGGTTTTTATGGGGAGGCCAAATTGTGAACTGATGTTTTTTGGTGGGAAGTATTTGAATTTGGTTAGACATTAATTTTTGGGGGGAAATCTTTGTTTTCTGCTTATTGTAATTCAGAGTATCTAATTGAGTTTAGCTTCCCACTTGCAAGTTAATATTATTGTAAAGTTGTCCTTTTATTAATTGTTTAATTTTCTCTTAAAACTTGTGCAAATAGGATAGTTGCACTTTGGATATGAATGGAGGGAGTATTACCTTATAGAATTACGTACTCCGATACATTATACATTTTATTTTATTTTAATATGTGCGGATATATAGTTAGAGAAAGCCATATAGAAAGATCAATCCATCAATCGATCACTTGCTTGCAACGTCCCCCAAAGCTCTCAATCGATCAACAGCGTAATCCAAACATTCACTCGCTTATATCTCCGATTTTGGATCCTACATAACCAATCAATCAATTAATAGACTTGTTTTTACATCAACCAGCACAAATAATAGATATGCGAACAAATGTATTGAAGCTAGGCAATCCGCGATAGTCGAGCATACAATCTACAGAACTTAACCAGAGACGCAAGTAAATGTCATAGTTCTCTAGTTCTAGATATTTAAAATTGAACCAGATTTATGTATTTTATTCACCCTGTATTATTTACGATAAATTGTTGCTTCTGTCGCTCTGTTCGAATGAACGAAATATAGAAGAAGTAATCTTACCATCATTTTTAATAATTGTCGAGTTAGAAACCACCGCCGATGGGAAACATAACATTGCTTTTATTGTGCTGTTATCGATCGTGGAAGTATCTATATGACCTGCATGCATATACAATATATACCTTAGAATTTAGATGGTATCGTGTATTGCATATTCTGGAGAATAAATTTAGTATACGGAATACGAATACCTTTAAACTTCATTATCATTGGCGAGCCAGACTTCACAGAAGATGACGAAGATGATGTTGAGTTAACCGAACCATTATATCGTGGCACATGCCCAAATTGAACTGTATTTACATAGCAAATACGGAGTATATATTTATAATTTTAAAACACGTGTTTACGAATATGAATTATATGATGTTGCGTAAGCTGAACCA
Organism: Dianthus caryophyllus; assembly: GCA_023091065.1. Taxonomy (NCBI): domain Eukaryota; kingdom Viridiplantae; phylum Streptophyta; class Magnoliopsida; order Caryophyllales; family Caryophyllaceae; genus Dianthus; species Dianthus caryophyllus. The sequence goes on along the minus strand of CM041523.1, from coordinate 10,027,155 downwards.
TTACAATTTTTTTCAAACTATAAAGTATTTTGAAAAGAAAAGTTTTTCTGACCTCTAAATGTTGTTGCAGCCGAGTTAATACCGGTAGAATCAAAGGACTTTATCCTGTCAGTGTAAAAGAACGGAAACATTTCATATCGAACCATACAATTCAGCTGAATAACCTTCCCGCCTTTGCTGGCACCCATTTCACGAACCTGTTCGATTGATTTTGTCAAACATTTCCGACAATCATTTGCGGTTAAGTCCGGTGTACACTGCACCAATGTGTACAGAGTTTCGCCCTCCTTAAACTTTACGATCTTAGTCGCAAATTTCTTGCTTGAACCAGCTGCTCGGACTGCCAAAAGGCTAATCGTATACCTTAACGTGTTTGTGAAACATGCCGGGTTACTGGTTGTGTTAACGTTTTCCCAAGTACTCCACGTATGAGTATTATTATCTAATTTGCCAATGAATGGTTGGTTAGAGTAACGAAGCATACAATGGTCATCAGGGTTCAAAATCTCGGCCGAGATATCTCGTATCGGCCGAGATTTCTCGGTATCGGAAGGCACCGAGACGAGTTCTAGCGAGTTGTAACGGCCACAATTATTTCCCCCCAATCTCGCCCGAGATAACCGAGTTGACTCGGCTATTGGTCATCTCGGACCGAGTCGATGAAAAACTCGGCGAGTTTTGCATAATTCAAAAATGTTTTTTCCCCTAATCTGTGTATTATTGTACATACTTTGTGCTGAATATTTGAGACGGTATAGACCTGGTGGAGGAGTTTGGGCGGTGTTGGTTGTTTGTCGTCAGCCATAGCCAAAAAGCACAGAGAAATAAAAAAAACAGGGGAAGATGAAGATGATGAAGGGTAGGCGTTGAAAAAGCTTTTAGGCTGCTTTACTCTTCATTTTGTGATTTCTTTATTCATTTTTTTTTTTTGTTTGTGTTGGAAAGAGAGATAAAAGTGACTTAGGTATGTGTGTGAGCCTGTGACTCTGTGAGGGTTAAATCAAAATTGATATTTAAAATCATTTTAAAATTAATTAATTCTTCACATTAACCTATAATATTTCGTACTTTCTACCAATATTTTGTTTATTTGTTCCTTATATTACTCCGTAGTTATTACGAGATACTCCGTAAAATTATCAAATCAATCAAAGGTGCCAATTTCATTATATAATATGAGGCCTATTTCACTTGATCTCCTCTTATAAAGGTGTCAACTACTCCAATTTATATACTTTTACCATTTGAACGCCTAAACACATATATCGTACCGACCGAGATTTTCATTAAGCTCTTAAAAACATTGTTTCGTACATATTTAGACATAATATAACATCATAAATATGTTTATATATAAATATCGCTAAAAAAGCTTCTAAAACAAAAATCAACCGCGACAAGCGAGTCATAGTCCGAGACAAGCGGTTCAGGACCGATACCGTGACACCGCGACCGCAACCGCGATCGCGACCGATACCGATATTTAAAACCCTGATGGTCATACCAAAACATGCCTTCTTTACCATAAGACCGTCTCATAACGATCGTGTTAATGGCATATTTGATACAAACACGACACAATTCACTATCAATGTCTCCACGACACATGTAAAGACCGTACAGATTGTTTCTGTTGGGTGAACGGCTAAATACGGTAGAGTTGTAAAACTCCGTGTTTTTGGCATGTGTATAGAAGGTGCTCAAAAGATTACGAAGTTTGTATTTGTTGCCAGTATTTTTGTATCCATTAATTGTATAACTAAACAGTATTGTTTGGTTATTATTATTATTATTATTGGATGATGCAAAAGATTGAAGACTTTGGAAAGCCAAGAGGATTACCAAAACATTAATCATAATTGCAAATATAAATTATTTTTTCCTGAATTCTGAAATGAAATGGTATTTAAGTGCGTAGCAATTGTTATAGTTCGTATGATTTTTCTTAAGGGTTGACTTGGGGAGTCAAGTCGGTCAACGCCTGACCTACCAATTTGAATTCATTGAGAACCAATTATTCAAAAGATAATTACTCCGTATTAAGGCCCCTGATCACCATACGACACAGGACGACTTGAATGTATGGAACTCGTTAGTCGTAACATCAATTATATGACGTCTTCTTGTGGCTCAAGTCCATCGGTATATACGGTCCACAATAATACAATATACGAAGTAGGAAAATATGAATAATGAAATCGTTGTATAATAGGTTTAATGAAGACGTCTTTTAAAATGATCAAATGTGTATATGTATCACTGAAAAGTAATTAAAACAACGAAATTATATGACAAACAATTATAAGTAATAGAAAAATTCAAAGTGTTATAAAAGAAAAAAAGTTAAGATAAAAAAAATATATATATAATAATCAGGCATACTATTTCACATTTATGTGATTGTTACTTCAAACCAAAAGTTTGACGCTACAAATCGTGTCATTGTTTGTGTGCAGTTGGTGCTGCCGTTGCCATTGCCGGAGTAGCCGCTTATCGTGTCTACGCAGCAAGGAGAAGCAGTTCAAGCTGAGGGGTGTTCGGAAGCTTGGAATTAAAATTATCGGATTGCGATTTGATCTCGTAATCAGTTGTGACCTGCGTCATAAATGCGGCTGATATTGCCTGATCTCGACACAGGATCATGAACACCGCTGATACTGCTGCAAAAGTTGGTCGTGGTAAACTTGATAACTGCTACATCGAATTTGGTGACGTGGCCTAGATTTTAGTATCATGTTTCACCCGACAGTTTTCATGTAGGTCTAGATGTGAGATGTTTAAAACGCAACATCTTGCACGTTCTTTATAATTTAGGATAGGCGTCAGTTTACTTTGGGTCGGATCTTTTTTTGGTTGTGCTTAGCAGCATATTTCAGTGAATCTATGCACTATACATGGTACGAAGTACACCGTAATGAATTTACAAATCATCCACACGTACACGTACACTACACCAGGGTTAAGTTTGTTATGATAGACGCTAATGGTTTACACATATAACCTGGGATTTGATTTGTCGTAGAGGCCACCGTCAGCGTATACTGATATACAGTGAGATTTCTTTTGTCTCAGTTCCAATTTCAGAATAGCTATTTTTATGGCTGACTAGCTAAAAAACGACCAATTTGGGAAGAAAAGTGATGTCAATTAGAGGTAGATTATAATCAACTGAAGTATCTGAGATTTTAGTTATCACGAGTCAAGTGAAACTCGGGTTCTTTATCACGTATGTTTAGAAATCATGTGTTTTCCTTCACCCGTTTTACACCGTTGTACGGAATAGTTAGCACAACGGTATCATCCGAAAATGCTTTTACCATAAGTTGGATCGTCTCTAAATGAACTTGGATGAATTACCAATACATATATTATCGTCTGGTTTTAAATAGTCTTTTTTAAAATAGCTCGCTTTGCTACCATGCAACCGGACTAACCATTTTATTCGTAAACTCGTACTTCCATTAGGAGGACACTTATGCATTGTCACCGACTTCAGTTGTGAGCTCGGACATTGACTGGCAGTACTCCCATTCTCTGCTGCCAATCCCATTCTCTGCTGCCAACTGCGCACAGTGGAGATCATACGTTTCTGGTACGACCTGAAGCCTGTAATCTAGGGTTTGTAGTAGTTTGACCTCTAGCCTGTTAATTTCTGCAGTGCTTACCCCTCCGATTTTGGCAAAATAAGCATTGTTGAAGGACCTAGTGCATAGAAACTGCAATGTATTATGTGACGTATGTCTCGATTTGATAAAATAATGTTCCTCAACTTGAAATTCAGTTCAGTTTCGATCTAGTTGTTTTAACATGGATTGAAAATTAGGTTTTGGTCAGATCGTTTTGGGTTGACCTTACTATCCAAATTTATCGAGTCGAATTTGGAGGCTTAACAAGCACATTAACTACCAAATGACAGTATAAATGATGCACAAATACTTACTTATCCTCAAGAAACTTGACAGCAAAAAGAACACAAGCAAGGAGCAATCTATGCACATTCAATGTAGTAACATAACATCCACTTTGTTGAATGTACCTCTCCATGTATATGTAGGCCACAACGAAGCACGATGGGCTGCAATTCGAGTACTCGTAAACCCGACTCAAATACTGTCTAATGCTCATTGTAGGGGGTCTTGTGCCATGAAATATTGTCACACTTTCTTTTGTTCTTGATCTCCTTAACATCTTCACATTCTTTCGAACGTTTGTCTCCAAAACATAGGCCATGTTTGAGAGGAATTTGGGTAGTTTCCAAGCATTTTTCAATGATGACGACACGGTTTTGGAATGGTGGTCTGGGTTTCTGCTCTTTGTGATGGGATTCCCCATCAAAAATAGTGGGGCTTATAAGCAAGGCAAGGTATGTTGTAGGTTTTTGTCTAAGGGAAAAGTGAAGAGTAACGAGGTGCATCTATGTGCCTTTATTTTTCAACTTTATGGAGTATTCTTTTTGGTGAAAAGTGATTAATTTGTAGTTTGTATCATCACAAATGATTGTTATTCTTGCCTAGTCTAGAAGATCCTTTGCTCTTTTTATCTATAGCAAGAAAATATTATTTGTAGTCAAGTTGGTCTTGTATAGTGTGATAAGTTCTTAAGTCTTAACTATACCTCTATGAGGTCTAGCATTTGACCTTAGTTTATGAGAATGAAACCAAATTTTGGGTTAGTGCACCTTTTGGGGGAGTTCAGAGAAAAGATGTTAGTTGTCGCTTATGGACAATGTAGTTCCCGACAATAAAAAAAGACGGACATTTATTAGTATAAATAATGACGTGATACGTACCTAGTGTAATTAAAACATTTCTCGATGAGAATTATCTACACCTAAAACACGTAAAGTAGCTTGTGAACAAGTAAACTACACAATAACAAATCTAGGATAGTAGGATGCATAAAGAACTACTCAAAAACTTGAACTAGAACATGTAACCATACACAATAACACTACACTTTCATACATGAGAAGTAGGTCACATACATACAAACCAACATTTTCTTCACACAAAACCCATTTAGGCTACTCATAGTTTAAGAGGTAGCTAATTATTTCCTACCAAATCAATGGCATTGAACACTACTAGTAACCATTTTCATTTGTCATGGGTTATAACAAAACAAACCACCCAACAACTTGTTCAATTAATACTACTTCATCAAAACAAAGGCTTTTCATTTCATCTATAATCTTCATCTCATTTTCACTTCTCTTCCTTTGTTCAATCATTCCTCACAATCAACTACTCAATATAATTCACTTGCAGCCTACACAACGTTCAACCTCGTTTCACTCTTCAGACAAATCAAGGGTCCCTAAATGGCTTGAGGCCATTCGTGGGACCCACTTGACTAATCTAAGACCCCTAAAAGTTGGATTGGTCAACTTTAAGGATACAGAGCAATCCAGCCTACCAGCAGGTGGGATTGCTCGATATATAAACATTGATTTCGAGTCAGTCTCCCGTAATGTTACTTGGAAGGAACTTTTCCCTGAATGGATAAATGAGAGCCCTAGTGACAAATGCCCTATAATCCCCATGCCAAATTTTAGAAATTACCTTGGCCTTGATGTCATTATGGCAAAATTGCCATGTGGAGAACATCCCTACAACAATGGAAGTCGCGAAAAGGCGGGCACTAGGGATGTTCATAGGCTACAAGTAAGCCTTTTAATGGCGCGACTAGTTGTGGAAAATAGTATAGGCAAAAATGAGGATGTTTATGGAGTATTTATAGCTAAATGTGAGCCAATGTTAGAAGTATTCAAGTGTGATGATTTGGTATGGCATGGAGGATCATATTGGGTGTACAAACCTCATGTACATAAATTGAGTGAAATACTAAGTATGCCTTTGGGAACATGTGAGCTAGCACATCCTAACAATGGAGCTCTAGGTTGGTTTTAATTTTACTTTTTCAAATCTTAAAACGAGTTCGTAATCAACATTATGATAACAAAGAGTTCTTATAACTATTTTTATTAAATGTCTAGGCTCTATAGCTAGCTAATGTGTAAAAATATAGTCCGTAAAATCATAAAAACGAGTCGAAATAACAATTGAATGTTATTTTTCTGATCAGACTAACATTGTAATTGTTACTACGCACACTCAATTTGGATATTTTAGTAATACAGTAGCAATTCTTAAATTAAGGTATTTCTTATTTTCTTTAAAATTATATATCTTACGTTGTTGTATATATGTCAAAGGTACTAGGCAAATACATACAAGATTACCAAGACCCAACGTTATGCGTAGAGATGCATATGTCACGGTTCTACACTCGTCCGAAATGTACGTTTGTGGAGCCATAGCTCTTGCTCGAAGCATCATCCAAACCAACACGACCAAAGACCTAATCCTCCTCGCCGACCACACAATCTCCGACCAATCTATTAAAGGGCTCCAATCCGCTGGTTGGAAAACAAAGCGAATAAGGAGAATCATGAACCCTTGGGCTAACGCGAGTGCCTATAACAAGTGGAATTATAGTAAACTTAGGGTGTGGCAATTGACCGAGTATGATAAGGTCATGTTCATAGACTCCGATTTTATAGTTTTGGAAAACATCGATCACTTCTTTGACTATCCTCAGTTATCCGCTGACCCTAATGATAAATGGCTCTTTAATTCGGGGATCATGGTCTTGGAACCCTCAAAGTGCTTCTTTAAGACTATGATGACCAAACGTCACATCATTAAGTCGTACAATGGTGGGGACCAGGGGTATCTGAATGAGGTCTTAACCTGGTGGCACAGGCTAACTAGAAAATTAAGTTTTATGAAATTCTACGGCCACGATGGTGGAAATCGATCTACTCCTATAGACCGATATACGATCCATTATTTAGGATTTAAACCATGGTTATGTTATAGAGACTATGATTGTAATTGGGATAGATTAGACCATCATAAGTTTGCAAGTGATGATGTACATGCAAGGTGGTGGAGAGTGTATGATGCTTTACCAAAGGAGTTGCAAAAGTATTGTGGGTTGACAAAACCATTGAAGAATGAGCTTTATACAAGAAGAGTTGAGGCTCAAAAAGTTAACCTTCATGATGGACATTGGAAGATTGAGATCAAGGATCCTAGACAACATATTTGACATTGCAGGGTTAACAATACTTTTTTTCATTTCGATTAACTTTTATCTATTTGTATTTTTTTGTGTGAGAAATTTTAAACACAGATAACTATTGATTAGGGCGAATAAAGTAGACTATTGAGTAAGGATCACATTCTTGCTCAATATTATTCTTTTAAATAAACAATGTAGGTCAATGATGTCGACACTCTGAAAGCGCGTGTCACACTGTAAAATCGTTCGAGTATTCGAATTCAATAATTTTACTTGAAAGAACAACAAAACGAATACTAATTTTTGCATCCATGATTAGGCTATCTATTAGCTAATTATAGTTAAAACCGATAGTGACGACTTCATAATCTATGGGAAATATCCACTAATATTAATCTAGCCTGGTGTAAGTAAGTTTGCTAATATTATGTCCAACATTCAAATTTTTGGTTAAAAAAAGGGTATATTGGGTACATAAATACAAAGTTTAGGGGTACTATATGAACAAATCTTAGACATGAGGTATCATGTGTAATTTGACAAAATTCGAGGGTAATATGGGAAATACCCCTAAGCTAATTTAGTCTCTTATTGAGCCATGTGGATTTCATAATTTATATCTATATCCATATCTATCTAAATCTATATCTATATCTATATATATATATATATATATATATATATATATAGGGTTGAGTTCCCATGAGAAATACCCCTTATATGAGAAATATGAGAAATCATCATAACCATTCATTATTTTAATCTAAGGGTTGAGATTTAAAGTTTTTTGGTGAGGGGAGATTTATATTATTTTTTTTTTTTTTTTTTTTTTTTAATGTGAGGGGAGATTTATTTATTTTTTTTTTTTTTTATGAGGGTGGATTTTTTTTTTTTTTTTGTTTCTTTATGAGGGGGGATTTATTTTTTTTTTTTTTTTTTTTTCCTTTCATATTTTTTCTTTCAATTTTTTCAAGTTTTTTCAATTTATTTTTTTAATTTTTTTCAATTTTTTTTCAATTTTTTTCAATTTATTTTTTTTTATTTTTTTTTTAAATTTTTTTTTTCAATTTTTTTTTTTTTCAATTATTTTTTTGTTTCTTTGTTTTGAAATGAACCTCGTATGTAAATGAAATGAACCTCGTATTTGAATGAAATGAATCTCGTATGTAAATGAAATGAACCTCGTATGTAAATGTAATGAACCTCGTTTGTAAATGTAATAAACCTCGTATGTAACTGAAATGAACCTCATTTGTTACTGAAATGAATCTCGTATGTAAATGAAATGAACCTCGTATTTGAATGAAATGAATCTCGTATGTAAATGAAATGAATCTCGTATGTAAATGTAATGAACCTCATATGTTACTGAAATGAACCTCGTATGTAAATGAAATGAACCTCGTATGTAAATGAAATGAATCTCGTATGTAAATGTAATGAACCTCGTTTGTAAATGAAATGAACCTCGTATTTGAATGAAATGAATCTCGTATGTAAATGAAATGAATCTCGAATGTAAATGTAATGAACCTCGTTTGTAAATGTAATGAACCTCAGATGTAACTAAAATGAACCTCATTTATTCTCGCAATGAACCTCGTATTTATCTGAAATGAACCTCGTATGTAAATGAAATGAACCTCATTTGTTACTGAAATGAACCTCGTATGTAAATGAAATTAACCTCGTATGTAAATGAAATGAATCTCGTATGTAAACGTAATGAACCTCGTTTGTAAATGAAATGAACCTCGTATTTGAATGAAATGAATCTCGTATGTAAATGAAATAAATCTCGTATGTAAATGTAATGAACCACGTTTGTAAATGTAATGAATCTCGTATGTAACTGAAATGAACGTCATTTGTTACTGAAATGAACCTCGTATGTAACTGAAATGAACCTCGTATGTAAATGAAATGAATCTCGTATGTAAATATAATGAACCTCGTTTGTAAATGAAATGAACCTCGTATTTGAATGAAATGAATCTCGTATGTAAATGAAATGAATCTCGTATGTAAATGTAATGAACCTCATTTGTAAATGTAATGAACCTCGTATGTAACTGAAATGAATCTCATTTGTTACTGAAATGAACCTCGTATGTAACTGAAATGAACTTCATTTATTCGAAATGAACCCCGTATGTAAATGAAATGAACCTCGTATATAAATGTAATGAACCTCGTTTTTAAATGTAATGAACCTCGTTTGTAAATGTAATGAACCTCGTATTAAAAAAATCAAAAAGAAAAAAAATTTAAAAAAAAAAAACAAAAAAAATAGAAAAACAAAAAAATGAAATTAAAAAAAAAATAATTTGAAAAAAAAAAAAGAAAAAAAAAAAAAAAACAAATCCCCCCTCAAAAAAAAAAAAAAAAAAAGCTTTCCTCACAAAAAAAAAGAAAAAGAAAAAAAAAAAAAAAAAACAAATCTCCCATCACAAAAAAAAAGGAAAAAAAAATAAATATCTCCTCAAAAAAAAAAAAAAAAAAATCTCCCATCACAAAAAAAAAATAAAAAAAAAAATAAAAAAAATAAAAAAAAAAGAAAACAAATCTCCCATCAAAAAAAAAAAAACAAACAAATCTCCCATCAAAAAAAAAAGAAAAAAAAAAAGAAAAAAAAAAAAAAAAACAAATCTCCCATCAAAAAAAAAAAAAAAAAAAAAACAAAAAAAAAAAAAAAACACATCTCCCATCACAAAAAAAAAAAAAAGAAAAAAAAAAAAAAAAAAACAATGTATATCAACCCTTAGATTAAAACAATCAATGGTTATGATTATTTCTCATATTTCTCACCTAAGCCCTATTTCTCATATGAACCTAAATCTATATATATATATATATATATATATATATATATATATATATATATATATATATATCTAATAAAAAAGCAAGTTGATGGTAGGTTGATAGGTTTTTTTATGCTAAATGAATGACACATAAGCTAATTTAGTCTCTTATTAAGCCATGTGGATTTCATAATAAATGATCTCATATTTAATTCATGCATTTGTAGTTTGGTTCTTTTCATATTTTTTTCCATTTGTCATGATAAAATTTTCAATTTATAACAAAAATCAAATTAATATAAACACTACAAATGAAAATCAATCAATCAATATATATAAGTAAAAGAGGCTTTTTTCGAGAGCTCTCCTTAATTCAAGGAGATTTAGACCAATCATAAAATTACATTAAGAAAATAAATTAAATTGTTAAAAAATAATAATTTGGAAAGAAATAATTATATGAGAAATAATTCCCTTATTTAATTATGAAACATTAGAAAGTTTTTAGCTAAGTCTTTGATTATTATGTTTCATAAAATGTATTTGTCGAAATAATATAAAAATAACATCATTAGTTTCGAAACGAAAAATGCTATCAAATGAGTATAAATATCAAAGTATTTCATCCACTAAAAAAATTCTTTTGAAAAATAGATTAAATAATTTGCATTCAATAAAATAAAAAATTGGAAAGAAATAATTATATGACACATAATTTATTTGTTTAATTATAATACATAAGATATTTTTTTTAGGTATGTCTTCAAACTTTTTTTGTGGGTATATATATCAAAAACTGTAGCTTTGTCTTTCAAGGTACCGGGTTAAATAGTTTTAGTTTATTATGTTTTAATTATGATTACGATTTGTGTTATTTTTATGTTTTTACGTGTATTTGATTTGATATGTGTATTAATTTTGAAAAGGTTTATTTCTTAATTATCATTTTTGTTATTTAACCATAGCTTGATTGAATTCATAATGATCTTTTTTCCCATTGTATATTGCAGATTTATATTTTAAGTTCAAGATCCGAGGTACTCATTGAATAAACTTGATTACAAAATCAATCGAATATGTATCGTGAAAGGTAAAAGAGATATACATGATCTACTGATTATCTTATTTTCATATCAAATCATTATTTATTGTTGTATAATAATATTTACTATTTTTTTTTTTTTTTTGGAAGAAGTCAGCTCAAATTTCATTTCATCCGTGTAAGAGAGTACATCAGATGCCGTTTAGGGCATTTACAACCAAACTCTCATCCTCACCCAAATTGTTTAACATACGAATGCTTACATCCGACTTTACTAGATTCAAAATACATTCCATAGGCCTATAGTCATCAACGAAAATTCGTCTATTTCGTTCCATCCACAAATGATAGATAGCAGCGATCAACACGCACCCAAACCATTTTGCTCTCCATTTCTTGCTTCGAATCAGATGGCTAGCATACTTGACCTCATAACAGAGACTTCGTACTCTCCTACGAAATCCCATCCAACAAAACAAAGATTGTAGCAGCCTCCTTGAAAAAACGCAGTCAAAGAATAGGTGTTTGTGGGACTCGGCAGCCACCTTACACAACACACATTGGTTGACCAAGACCAAACCCCTTTTACACAAATTGTCAACCGTAGAGAGGGCACTCTGAACAGCCAACAAACCAATAATAGTATGCTTCGGAAGGTTAACAGGACTCCAAATAACATTTGACCAACTAACCTTTCTTTTACAAGGTCGGAAGAAATCATAAGCAGGGGTCACCCTCCCATTCCAAGCTAGCAGTAGCTCCTTTGCTTGACCCACGCTTCCAGCTCAGTTTACCAACTCATCGCGCCTGATCGGCAGCGCTTTCGACCGTGAATCAGATCGAAACCGTGAATGTACCACGGCACTGGACACCTTCAACTTATAGCATCGAATCCAATTGAGCCAAGTACTTGTCTTCCCCAGTTCCAGGGATAGCAGCGAGCGACATAACAGTGCTTTGTTCCATGACAAAACCTCTTTTATGCCAAAACCCCCTTCTCGCTTTGGCAAGCAGACATCCTTCCAACTAAGGAAATTGAACTTCCTTTTACCTTCCGCAATGTTCCAAAGGAAATCCTTGCAAATCTTTCCCAATCTCTTGAGCACTCCCTTAGGAAGTAAAATAGCAGCACACCAAAAACATTCCATACCAAAGAAAATGGAGTTAATAATATTTACTATTCATCATACTTGATCTTTTAGTTAGTTTTATCGTATTAAGTTTTGATTTGATTGTTCATGTCAATTTTGTATGATAATATCTGAAAATTAGGTATAAAAAGAATGAACATGGTGTATTAGTTTGATGACAAATTTTCAATTTTTTATTTTTTACTATCCCTTTTAAAGTTTTTCTTTTAATTCTTTTATAATTAGAAATCAAACTATATTTCATATATATATATATCTACATAAAAGAGAGTTTTCCTATAGAGTGGCCATACCATAATTTATTAAATTTGTATATACATTATTATTGATGATTAAAATATTTTTTAATTACTTATTAATAAAAGTGAACAGCATTTACCATGATTATTTGATAATGTAATAAAAAATAACTATTTGATAATTTAATAAATTCAAAACAATTAGTTTTGTATAAAATTATAAGAAGAACTCTTCTAGAAATAAATTCAATTAAGAGCAATTAACTTTCACCAAAATTTAAAGAACAAAAAAAGTAAGCTAAAAAATACTGAGACCAGCGTTTTTCCTATTGTTATAATACTAACATTTAGCCTTTTTCCTAATGTTTTTCAAAATATTTTAGTTCTCTATAAAAACTTACTTAAAAATATTAAGACTCACATTAGGAAAAATAGTATTTTATTTTAATTTCCATAAGATACACTTACATTTTCATATAAATTGGAGAGATATTGAGTAACACTTATCATACTTATTTGATAATTTAATAAAAATAATATCTTGATAATCTAACAAAATTTAAAGAAATTAGTTTTCTATAAAATTAAAAGAAAATCTCTCCTAAAAAAGAAATTTAATATAAAGTAATTATCTTTCTATAAAACTTAAACAAAAACTTACCTAAAAAAATTAAGACTAGGAAATAAAAAAAAATCAAAAACTCAGCTAAAAAAATATTAAGACTAACCAATTTTCTAATTTTATAAAACTAAAAAAATAATCTAAAAAATTTCCTTATTTAGTTATCATACATTAGATAATTTTTAGGTGTGTCTTAAATCCTCTTTATACATACAAATAGAATTATGTAAGTCCAACCTAACTTTTTAAATCCTACATTTAAATCTCAACCGTAGGATCTTAAAGATCAAATGATTCAAATCAAATCTCACTAATTAATTTACAATTCATGCTTATTTATATATACATAAAAAAAATTAATTAGCTTGATCTTCTTAAGTATTAGTTTAAGTTTAGTATGTTTTTGTTATGAGTACGATTTGTGTTATTTCTATTTTTTACGATGTATTTGATTTGATAAAAATATTTAATTTTGAAGAGTTTTATATTTTTTTAATTACCATGTTTGTTATTTAAACATAGCTTGATTGAATTGGTGATGATCCTTTTTTCCGTTGTATATATTGTAGAATTATATTTTAAGTTCAAGATTTTTTGTTCTCATTGAATAAACTTGATTACAAAATCAATAGCAAAACTTATGTAACATGAAAGGTAAAATAGATATACAAGATTTATTGATTGTCATATATCAAATAAAGTCATTAATTATCGTTATATGATATTTTATAATTTATAATGTTTGACCTTTTAATTAGTTTCATCGTATTAAGTTTTGATTTAATAGTTAATGTCAGTTTTGTAGGAGACTAGCTGAAAATTATGGAAAAAAAATAACTAATAATTTACATGGTGTAGATGAATGTTGATAGTTTTTTTTCCAATAAAAATATTTAAGGCAATACTTTCCATTTAAAAAAAATAAATGTAGCATAAATAAGGTAGTTTTGGACAAAATACCCCAAATTTAACATTCAAAAGTATTAAGTCGATAATATACAATTATATTATTCATATAATATATTACCATTAAATTAGGTTATAAATTATTATTGATAATTAAAAATATTTTTTAAATTACTTATTAATCAAAGTGAGCAACACTTACCATAATTATTTGATAATCTAAGAAAAATAATCATTTGATAATCTATTAAATTGCAAATTAATCTAATAAATTCTATTAAGAGCAATTAGCTTTCTACAAAATTTAAATGAAGAAAACAAAGATAAAAATATAAAGACTAACATTTTTCTTAATTTCATACGACTACCCATTAACATTTTTCCATATATTAGTCAAAGTAATCAATTCTCTAAATAATTTGAATAAAAACTTACCCAAAAATATTAAGACTAATATTATGGAAATTAAGTTTATTATATTATTTTCAACAAGATACATTTACCTCTTCATATAAATTGAACAGCTCATGGGTAACGCTTACCATAATTATTTGATAATAATCTATAAAAATAATATTTTTATAATCTAATAAAATTTAAAGCAATTAATTTTTTTTCTATAAGATACAAATATTTAAATAAAACTCTCCTAAAAAAAAGTTTAATTCAAAGCTAAGTCTTCTTTGAAACAATCTCAAACTAATTTATCGTGCATCTAAGAGAACAAATCATAATTAAAGGGGTATAGGAATATAAAATTAATCAACTAAAGTCACAAACAAGGTTACTAAGAAAATTAGGTATAATTAGTAATGAAATACAAATACTATGAAAATATAACAACATAGTATCATAATTAATAAATAAGCTAAAAACTGTACAAATTTATATAAACATTTTTTACATTTATATAATTCTATATTCCTCAATATTTTTTTTATATATTACAATGAACATGATATCAGTAACCCTTCTTCATATTTATTGATTTTTTTTAATATTTGTACTGAATCCAAATTAAAAACGATAAATCATAAATTAATTATTAAATAAACATTATTAAAACCCGTGCATCGCACGGGCTTTAATACTAGTATATCTATATAATTGGAGCTTTTTTCGAGCGATATTAGAGACTCCAACTTTTTTAAAACTCTTAAAATTAAATTTAAATAATTTTATATATATTAAATAGAAAGAGATAATTTTCAATAATATAAAGTTTATATGAGATTGAATATTAATCAACTACTAACAATCCAACTTAGCTATACATATACTACTATTTCAACGTATATAGTCGTGTGTTTCTTTCATGACAATTGCAAATACATTATTTCATATCGACTTATGCAGTATTTATAAAATTGTTAATATTTTTCTTTTTTTTGTCTTTCAGATGTCTTGAATTTTTCTCCTACTTTTCATCGTCTTCATATACGTTGAGGTAATACGGAGTACTACTTTGTATATATATGAAGTTTAAATGTTTAATTATTGCCCTTTATCTATTGAAATTAATTATTTCCTTTTGTTTACATTTAACTTTTCTCAATTTTGATTTATGGTTAATTTAGTTTTTGTATAAAATAGTTTGTGTGGTATTTTTGCTTTGTGTCAATTTAAATCATGCTTATTAATTATTTGACTCTTTTACACTTACATGTCATACTGTATTATATAATTGTTTTTATGATTTAACCACTAATAATAAAAACATTTCTACTATTTTGTAGGTTTGCAGGAATATGTACCATGAGCTATTGTGATGTCACTATTTTGTAGGCATACGTTGTTGTTTTTTTGGTCCTTTTTTTCACATTAATACGTTAGAATATGATTTTTGATGTATATTTATTAGTTGTATAAGAGGTTTTTTTGAGTACGCCAAAGAGTTTATTCTAAGTTTTAAAAAATATTTATTTTTACAGATTTTAGTAATTATGAAATTATATACTAATAATTAAAATAGATACAAATATCTATAATTTATCTCTAAATAATTATTCAAAATAAAATAAAAGAATTTAAATATACAAATTTGATTAAAACATAAACTTTTACTAAAAAAATATCAAAACCTAATGTGTTTGCAAGTATCAAACCCAAATTATTAAAACTAAGCTTTGTTAGACCATAATGGCATTTGATTTTATTTTTTTCATTAATATGTTAGTATATATTTTTAATGTAAATCATATAATAAAAATGTCGCTCGAAAAACCCTCTTTTATATATATTGATTGATTAATTTTGTTCATGTCTACTCATTGTCACTAACTATTGATATTTTATCTGATATTTGTAGGTTTCACATGTGAGTATACTTTTAATTTCATATAAAGAATATGTACTACCAATAATTCAAAGTATGAATTTCAATACATTAAAGTTTCATTACGGAGTATCAGAGTGTTTTAACTATTTACGGTATAATGTTGCTCTGAATTTAAGTTTAAATATTGTATCTTTTGATTTTGAGGACAATTTATGATTTCGATGATTTGAAACCTGTGGTGGTTTGATTAGTAGTGCAACATAGTTGACGTTCATGGCTAAGCACATGTTTTGTACGGATTACGGAGTATGAAATTATTTAACTCCTGGGGTTATTTTGTAACTGATGAACGCGTATTTTATTTCCTTTAATAAAATATTTTAAAAACTTTTCCTTAATAGAAAAATGTATGGAATTCTCATAACCCATGTTGTTAAGTATCGATCCTTCAACTTTACATCAAATTATTATCGTTATTTTATGTACAGCAATATAATTGTACTAATTACTTATATACTTTTGTTGATTTGTTTTTTGTGTATTATTAATGTAAGAGTTTTATGGCCTACTAACAGGTTTTTAGAAATTTCAACATCAAGCAAGTATCTTAAGTTACGACAAACGTGTGGAGGATGAAGATTGTGTTTGAGGAGTCCAATTAAAATAAGGGTTCTATTTATATCCAAATAGTTTTTTTAATGTATATATTGATATTGATTCTTTACCTTTCTTTAATACCAATTTTACGTCTATTAGTGACCAAGATAATCATCCTGCATGTAATAACCATTATTTATTGTCGTCCTACACCTCACACTTTAAGCCCTTTAAATTACTACATACACATGGTTATGTTGTTGTGTTTTACTAATATCCTCAACATAATTGTTATAATATAAATCAATTAATTTACGTGAGTCTAATTATACAAAATATAGGTCAACATGTACAAAAACAGAAAATAAAACTAATAAAGAATAAATTAAATTTACAAACATAGGTACTGAAAAAATATGTTGCAGTTTAAAAAAAGTGGATACAAATTATATGAAAATGGTTACAAAAAAATATGGTATCACAAATACCACAAAAAAGAGTACAAAACATATGTAAATGAGTACCAATAAGATGATCTTATAATAATTTAATGTGAGACTGTCTCAAACAATAATTAGTGATAATTATTAAAGATATTAATTTGACATGTTTTGTAATGATGATATTTTAAACCTAATTACATTAAGTTCATTTTCATTACTTTATTTCTAAATTAAAATATTTGATCTCAAATTCAAATCCAATTCCAACAATTATACCCAAAAAAATTTCACACGAAATTCAATTCCATATATTTTAATTTTTCAATGATATTTGAAAGACTGTGAAATTAGAATTGGAATTGAAATTAGAGTTAGGGTGTGTTTGGATAGCAAAATAGAAGGGAAAGGGAGGGGAGGGAAAATGAGGGGAGGGGAAGGAGGGGGAAGGAAGGGGAGGGGAGGGGAAATGGTAGTGTTTGGATACCATTTTCCTCCAAATCTCTTCTTATTTTGGAAGCGACTAATTGCCAGAGGAGGAAAATGGATCCCTCCAAATCCCTCCCCCTCCATTTCCTTCCCTCCATATTTTGTATCCAAACAAAGGAAAATCAATCCCCCCATTTCCCTCCCCTTCCTTTCCCTCCATTTCCCTCAATCCAAACACACCCTTAGAGATGATATTGTAATTGATTGAGCCAAAGCAAACATTTGTCAAGGTCAACGATTTTTTATTAGAATAATAACAGTTATCAAGGAAGTTATTTGCACTTGGACGAATTATCATACTTAAATATCGGAATATAGTTTATATCATCATAACACGTAAATTAAGTAGTGACGAAATTGAGACACAACTACTTCAAATACTGGTATGAGTTTAAGATCCCAAATTCTCTAACCAGATTAAAATGATACGTAATCAAGGTTAATTTTAATTTTAAATTCAAAGGTTTGCTAGCAATTGAAATGTCTCAATCACAAAATTAAATTTCAATTATTGACTGTGAACCTGTCATTACTCTATAAACATTTTAATGCTCAATAATTAGAATACTATTTTTAAACCCGTGCATTGCACGGGCTTTACAACTAGTTTATAATATATTTGAATTTAATATAAACACTAGAATTAATATATTTTGCAATTAGAATTTAAAAATTCACAAAACTTTGTTCACTTATTTAACTAACATGCTTACTTAATTTTAATATCGAAATATGTATTAAGTTTAGTGAATGAGAAATCATAAAAAGTTAAAAACATGGAGTTCTTACCGGTTAAATAATTATGAAATAAAGGATGAAAGCATGAAGCAAATAAAAGGTAGATGTAAGGGGAAGAAAAAAAACCTAGTGATTTTAAAAATGAAAATCAACTTTCAAATTTTAGGGTAAAAAGGGAATAAAATTTAAAATGTCAAGCGTAAATCTGATAAAATTAAAAAGATGAAAAGAAAAATATTCATACGTACATAGTTTTATAATATATAATAGAATACATCCGTAAATCTTATTGTTAAAAAAATTTAAAAAATATATTATACTTCGAATAAATTTACTAAGGAAATTTGTTTCATCTTTTTATATAGCTTTATAATCTCCTTAATATTTCATAAAAAAAATGAATGATTGAATTTTGCGAAATATGAG
Organism: Dianthus caryophyllus; assembly: GCA_023091065.1. NCBI lineage: Eukaryota > Viridiplantae > Streptophyta > Magnoliopsida > Caryophyllales > Caryophyllaceae > Dianthus > Dianthus caryophyllus. The sequence goes on along the minus strand of CM041523.1, from coordinate 10,008,337 downwards.
GAGTTAGAGATAACATTGTTATCGCTTAAGCACACAACACAATTGCCGAGCTCTTGATTTTAGCGAATAAAATACTATATAGTCAACTGACGGGCTAAAAGTCGTATGCCGCAAATTATAATTTATAATCACTTAACTCCTAAATACTAAGCAAGTAGTAAAAATGGAAGTAAGGGTCGATCCACAGGGAAAAAGACTAATTGAAAAGAGTAAAGCGCAAATGAATGCAATAATACGAAATAATCAAATAACAGTAACAGGTTCGGGGGGGGGGGGGGGTTTGGTTTGGGAAGAACTAAAATAGCTAATTAAATATAAAAGCAACAGTAAAAAGATGAGTAGAAACAAATATGAGAAAGGTCTTGACTCAAACAGAAATCCACGAACGATAATGTAGCCGATCACAGAAAACAATCAATTAACTTCACTTGAGCACTTTATTGTGATAATCAATGCAGTTCAATTACACTAACTATCAATTTCTCTCTTAACTTAGCAATTAGGTCAAAACTGATGCCCTAATTACCCTTTCTATGATTAACTCGAGTCACGCGAATCAAGTTCAAATCAAAAGAAGATATGGAACGAGAAACAATAAAGGTAACTAATACTAACAACGCAGTTAATACTCGAGTTACAAATTCAATCCCTTTTATGGCCAACTCACGACAAACTGAGTACGATAAATTGAACACAATTGTTATCGCGAAAAGATTAATACAGCAAACGGAGCTAATAATCAATTCCAGCAGATAAATTAACAACAATCCTAATTAGTCGTACGCACTAATCAAAATTAGGGTTAATCAACAATATTAATAAGGGAATTAAATAATACTCACGAAAAAGTCAAGAGATTGATAATCTCACGGTTGAATTACCGACGCTTCAATCTTATTGAATCAAGAATTTGAGATTTAGCTACACATAATCGAGAGAAAATCACCAAGTTTTTGAGAGAAAACTAATTAAGAAACTAAGGTGAGAGATAATAATATTGAAAATAACGTGCAAGCTATATTTAAAACCCTCAGAATCTCCTAAAAATATATTTCCTAAAAAGTAAATTAAAAATAAAACAATAAAGATTTTCCAAAATCCGGATAAACAGGCTCCAGTGGCGCACAACAAAGCTCCAAAGAGAGCATGTCCACTACAGAGATAGCAAGAAGTCACGCGCTGGCGCTAAATGTGCTCCAGTAGAGCATCTCCACGACATTCAGTGACATCTCAGGCTCTAGTGGCGCCAGTGGCGCCTATCTGCGCTCTAGTAGAGCCTGAACCTTCTTCACTACTTCTTCTTTCCTTGTTCATTTCCACTTCGATTTCTTCATTTCTTACCTCGTTTCCCGTGCCTCGAGCTTGGTACAAACTCTAAAATCATCGAGAACACACTAAAACAATCAATCCATTCAAAAAAAACACAAGTATCCCTTCGACTATCCGAACTCCAAATGACATCAAAATGTTCCTAATTCGCCCAACTAAACGTTCCAAACATACCTAAAATCAACATCCAAAACACTACTAACTACGTCTTATCAAATTCCCCCGCACTTGAACCTTTACTCGTCCTCGAGTAAACTCAAAGGACACTTCACATAGCGAAACAACACCAGTTCAAATGTATGATGGATCAAACTAAACAAACCTCGCAAAATTCTCCGTACTCCCTCAAGGGGCTTAGCGATAGCCACCCACACTCAACGCACATCCTAATATCACAACAACTCTCGAAATTTAGGAAGTATATACCCATCGACCTAACGACAAACATGTAAAAATGATGACAAGACAAGCTACGCCCCTTATCTCTCCAACCTAGCCCGCTCACTTGTGCTACTAATGTTCTCCCGTGACAAATAGCAAATGTCACACACACATACAACCCACACAAGCGAGCTCCTATACTCCTCTACTCCGTACAACAAATCCAAACCCAATCGCAAGAGAGGTGCCTGCTACTTCGTGCACCGCGATTCCGCCTCACCGTAGCCTCTAACCTACCCTTCCGTCCTTCTTTGTCACCCTTCTTATGTCGCCACGCCGGTAAAATAGGAAGTATTAGCACAATTTTTTTTCCTAAATCTCTCATTTTGCCTAGAGTGCCTTCATGTTTCACTCTAGCTTTCATTTCCTCACTCTAACTCTCGTGGCACGCAACTCGTTTCTTCATTTTACTCGGAGCGCCCACCCTTGTGGGTTTCACTCCGCCCTCGGCCACATATCCCAATTTTGCCTAGGCGCCCTTTCGGGTTTTCACCTAGCCGGGATTCACTTCGTTTCTTTCTCGTATTTTTTTTTCTTTTTCTTTTGTTTTCTATTTTTTTTTCTGTTTTTTTTTTTTTTTTTTTTTTTTTTTTTTGATATCAAGGTAAAAGCAAACACAAGAGTGCAAACGAAAATATTTACACATCACAAGAGATTCTCCCCCCCACACTTAAACGTTGCATTGTCCTCAATGTGATGAGAAAGAGGACACAGAACAATAAAGGGGAGAGAAAAAGAGACGGACCTCAATGCGGGCTCGAGGGACCACTACGGTCGTGGTCCGTGGAAGTAGAAGGAGCTCCAGAGGCACGTGGTTCGGAAGATTGGCGAGCCAACAGAGAGGCGAGCTCGTCAGGTGGTGGCGGAACGAACTCACCGGGGTAGCGACCAGTAAGGAAAGCACTAATGGAGCGCAAGTGCAACGCCGCCTCAGCGCCGTAGGCCAGCGTCCTTGCACTGTTGCGTTCTTGGTCAGCTTGCCACATTAACATCTCTTCACGAAAGAGTTCCCACTCAACAGCAGGAGGGAGCTCCGACCCGTCATCGCTGGCAGCACCCGCGTCCTCAAGTGCTCTGGCGGCCGAAGGCGGATCTGCGACAGGAGTCGCATCAGGAGGAACAAAGAGGTCGCGCGTATGTGGTCCAATCGGAAGTGGGTTACCTTCAGGACGAGGTAACCGTAGATAGGGAGCCTTACTAGGCCCCCAGTTCCAAAGACAATGGGTCGGTTCAGGGACATCCGTTGTAATCATATCGATCGTTGTCAAGCCCGCAAAATTGTAGAGTGGACGACCAAGCAATGGACGGAGCCCCGCGGGGTGCTCGATGGACTTGTACCGCGCAAGCAAAGAGATCATGCCACCCATGGAAATGGAACCGGTCTTGGCCGCGATTTGACCCAAACACGACCTAACAAACAAGTCGACCCAATCGGGGATGCCGACTCCGTCGGGAGTCATGGACCACAAATGATTCAACCCCAAGTGATTAACGTTATTCGGACCGCCTTGTCCAAGGAAGGTCATCGCTATGAAACGATGGAGGAGGCGTAGCGCGGGGTGAGTGATGAGGTTGCTTTTGTGGTGGTGAGTGAGTTTCGATTCTCCTGAAATGGCACACCAAAAAGTAGTGGTGTTGGTGTCGTCTGACTCGTCGAACCGGTGATCAGGGGCCTTGGTGATGCCAAAAGCGGCACGCACCTCACTATAGCTCATGGTGATACGTTGCTTATTCAAGCGAAAATTGATAGCCGGTTCATTGTCACCCTCCTTCGTCCTTGTCAAAGAAGAAAGGAACTCGAGCGTGTACTCACGGTAGGTATCATCTGCCTTGTCAAGCATGCCGTCCAACCCAACCTTCTCCATGAAATGGCGCATGGAATCAAGGAGGCCCAAGGTCGTCAAGGTCGGAGTATGCAGAAATTTAGTCACTAAAACCTTGCGGGCAGCTACATTAAGCTTATCATACAACTTCCGCTCATCGGGTTCCAAGCCAACCCGACCCGAGTAATCAGGAACCTTAGGTGTAGCAGGGGTGGTCTTCTTGGGTTTCTTAGGTGGCCTGGGCTTCTTGAGTTATCTCGAGGGGGCTTTGCGTTTAGGGGTAGCAGAGGTCGAGGCCGAGGCGGGGGTAGGAGTAGGGTCAGGAACACCTCTGGTACGCATTGTAAGAGACAAATGAACAGCAAGGCTAACACAAACCCTCACAGTAGCAGCAAAAATACAGCAAAAAGCCACACAAAACAACTTCAGCCAACGAGAACTGATCTATCACCCGGAAAACGGTGTTAACAGCAGCAAGTAACAGACCCAAGACAATCTCACAAGCTCAGTGAACCCAACTCCCTCGAGTAGAGAACTCCCGTCTCAAAGCAAAGACGGGACATCAGCAAAATACAGTAGTATACCACACACTCACAGAAAAACAGCAGGGAATAACAATCTCAAGGCCCGACAAGAGAAATAACGTGGGAATTAAGCAGCAAAAGGACGAGTACAGCAGGTAAACGGACCAAAGTAGCTCGGAAAGGGCTGAAACTCATTGAAATCTAGTCCTCCCACGAAATTATTGTAATCGAACAGGGGAATTGCACGAACATGAACTCACCTCGAGTACCGGAGCGGCAATGGATGTCGAGTGGATCGCCAGTGAGTCAGAAATCGAAATCCCCAAATCAGAATTTTAGGGTTTGCTGAAAAGCTTATAAAAGAGAGAGAGAGAGCAATAACAGCGGCCAGGGGTGGTTGGAAAAGGTTTTCGAGGTGGTGGTTGGTGTGGTGGCCGAGAAAGGCGGTGAAGGTGGTGGGTAAGGGTGTAGGTCGTGGGGAAGGAAGAGGAAGAGAGGAAAACGAAGGGAAAAAGAGAGGGAGACGGAAGAGAGCTAGGTTGATGGTGATGAGGGTGGCCGTGAACAGTGGCAGCGATGGCGGTGGGTGTGGTGGGTGTGGTGGAGGTGTTTGCTGGGGGAGGGTGGTGGTAGGTCGTGGGTTTTAGTTGTTTTTTTGTTTTTTCTTTTTTCTGAGTATTTTAATTAATTGTGGTTTGTTGTGGAAAGGGAAGATGGTAGGGTTATAAGGGAAATAAGGGTGAAGGGTAAGTGGGAGGCTCCACTAGCGCCTGGATGAGCGCCACTAGAGCTTTGTTACGGCATTCTACTCTACATGCTGCTCACTCACGCGCTAGTAGTGCCTTATGAGCGCTACTAACGCTTTGCTACGACATCCATAACAATTCTTCAGCAAAAATCCATCATGAATCACACGTTTTTTTTTTTTTTTTTTTTTTTTTTTTTTTTTTTTTTTTTGTACACTAACTACAAGGGCTTCGGGTCTTCACGCTTAAGCTCAAATTTCCTGAAACAATTAACAAACCGTCACGAGCACCCATTAATGAAATAAACTAAATTAACAATGCAGAAATTAAAACGATAAATCAAGGGTTGCCTCCCCGATAGCGCTTTTGTTTAACGTCGTTTGCTCGACGAAAGGATATGATCTCAATCCTCGTAGATGGGTTCGTGGAGATCCAGCAGCTCCACGACTTCAGTGTCTTTGAAACCTTCATAATAAAGCTTGAGACGTTGTCCGTTCACCTTTAAAACCTTCCCCGTCTGGTGGCTCTTAATCTCAATAGCCCCATGTGGAGAAACTTTAGTGACCACGAACGGACCAATCCACCGGGACCGCAGCTTGCCCGGGAATAAATGGAGACGCGATTGATACAAGAGGACTTGTTGACCTACTTCAAAAGTCTTCCTCGTGATCATTTTGTCGTGCCACGCCTTAGTCTTGTCCTTATAAATGGCCGCATTCTCGTACGAATCAAGTCGAATCTCCTCCAACTCTTGCAATTGGAGCTTCCTATAAGTTCCGGCTTCGTCGAGTTGCATATTGAAGCTCTTCACCGCCCAATAAACCTTGTGTTCTAGCTCCACAGGCAAGTGACACGGCTTACCAAAGACAAGTCGATAAGGTGACATACCAATGGGCGTTTTATACGCAGTCCGATACGCCCACAACGCATCATCTAATCTCAAACTCCAATCCTTCCGCGTAGGATTCACCGTTTTCTCAAGGATCGATTTGATCTCTCTATTGGACACTTCAGCTTGTCCATTCGTCTGCGGGTGGTATGCAGTAGAAATGCGATGGATGACGCCGTATTTCTTCACCAGAGCCTCAATGGTACTGCGGGCGTGCACTCGATCACTAATCAACGCTCTAGGAAATCCAAAGCGAACGAAGACATGAGTCTTGAGGAATGTCGCCACAACCTTAGCGTCATCAGTTTTGGTGGGAATCGCTTCCACCCATTTAGATACATAATCCACTGCTAACAAGATGTAGAGATAACCATGAGACTGAGGAAATGGACCCATGAAGTCGATACCCCACACGTCGAAAATCTCACAGTACAGCATAGGATTCTGTGGCACCTCCCGCTTCTTTGATATAGCTCCAACCCGTTGACACTTATCACAGGACTTACAAAAGAGATGAGAATCATGGAATAGCGTGGGCCACCAGAAACCACAATCTAGCACCTTCCTTGCGGTTCTTCTAGCACCAAAATGGCCCCCACACGCATAAGAATGACAATGAGCTAAGACCGATCCAATCTCCGACTCCGGCAAACACCGTCTAATGATCTGATCTGAACCGTGCTTCCACAAATATGGATCATCCCAAATGTAGTACTTGGCATCGCTCTTAATCTTGTCCTTTTGGGACTTCGAAAAACCTGGAGGAAAACGCCCAGAAACCAAGTAATTAACAATGTTAGCATACCATGGCCCCCCGGTCTCAATAGCGAATAGGGTCTCATCGGGAAAAGTGCCTTTGATAGGCTCTTGAACACCCTTCTTCTCATCGTCATGCACTAACCGACTCAGATGATCGGCTACCACGTTCTCGGCCCATTTCTTGTCTTTCACTTCCAAGTCAAATTCACTCAAAAGTAGGATCCACCGTATCAAGCGAGGCTTAGCCTCCTTCTTCGACATCAAGTAGCGCAAAGCGGCGTGATCCGAGTACACAATCACCTTTGTACCGAGCAAATAAGACCGGAACTTCTCCAAAGCAAACACCACAGCAAGTAGTTCTTTCTCGGTCGTAGTGTAATTCTTCTGCGCCTCATTTAGAGTCATTGACGCATAATGAATCACATGAGAAAGTCGCCCAACTCTTTGGCCTAGAACAGCACCCAACGCGTAGTCACTCGCGTCACACATTATCTCGAAAGGGAGCGACCAATCTGGAGCCTGAATTATAGGAGCTGTGACTAACCGCTTCTTCAAGTCATCAAACGCCTCCTTGCATCCATCATCGTGTAGGGATCGGATCCCATTCACTAATCAAGTATTAGTGTAAATCAAATTACTCTAATTTGATTTACCAAGATCTATGTAGTACAAAGTTTACTTTGTTAACAAGATTAGAAATTTATACCTTTCTCTTAAAGGAAATTTAGGGCACAAAACTAGAACTCTTTTCTAGTCTTGTTTCTTGAGTATGAGCTTAGGATGATCCTCCTTAATAACCCAAGTTTTCAATGTAGAAAACCTCCTTTAGATAGCACCCAAGAACTACACCAAAAAATACTAAGGATTTTGATCTAGAAATCACTTAGTAATACTTGATAATATGTGAAAATAATATTACTAACACTTAGTAATATTAAGACTATTATTTGTATGAGTTATAATAGTTTTAGAGAGGTTTAGATGTTAGAGATGGAGAGGATGGCTTGAATGAATCTCATTCACTCAATGCATTGTCTTTTATAACAAAAACCAAAACAATTGAAGTGTGTTGTACACTACAAAAAACCGGCCCACCCTATGCATGAAGAGGAGAAGAGCTTTTTCACATTGTAAAGAACAAATGCTAGCATTGTAATTATTATGTTGTAGCATGCATGTGAAAAACAAGAACTAAAGACAAAAGAGAATCTTATTCTCCTTCTCCCCTCTTTACACTCGGTTTAGGGCCCTTAATTTGGGTCCAATTTGTTTTCAATATTTGCCCCACAAATACTTATAATTTATCACTTAATCATCCAATATGATAAAGTACAAATTATCAAATTGAACTCACAATTCTTCTTTAACATATATGTACACTTACACATATATTAAAAATGTACTTTTACTAATCTCATTAGTAAAATATACATAATTAGTGAATTAACGTTTAATCACTAATTCCATCTCCTCTAATAATTTTATCAATATAAAATTAAATCATTCGAGTTCACAACTCGATTTCTCTCTAAATCAATACACTGACTAACCGTTAGTCAAATTATCAAGTCACTAATATAATCGTATCTCATACAATTAATTAGCTTAAATATTTGGAGTACGTTCCTATAGGTGTGACTTAAAGGGATCAATTGATTACCGCCGTTCTCACGACAATAACGTCAAACTCTAGTCAGCCAACCGTTATTGATTTACGTTAATCAATTGACAATAATTCAGGATTATCCCCACGTATTCCTTAATTGAGATTTATTATGTAATCGCACTATTGTGGAGGACACATACTCCAACACATCGAACACAAACTCGCTCTCCTTTTGTAGTAGCTTGCAAAGTGGCGAAGCTATCTTCGAGAAATCCTTAATAAACCTGCGATAAAAACCTGCATGGCCAAGAAAAGAACGAACTTCGCGCACACTAGTAGGGTAAGGCAAAGACTGAATCGTATCTACCTTAGCTTTATCGACCTCAATACCGCGCGAAGAAACCACATGGCCTAAGACTATCACTTGTTCTACCATGAAATGACATTTTTCAGAGTTCAAAACAAGATTAGTTTCTACACATCGTTGTAGAACAAGGGATAGGTGGTGTAGACAAGCATCAAAAGAGTCACCGTGAACGGTGAAATCATCCATAAAAACCTCAATAAAATTCTCAACGTATTCAGAAAATATGCTCACCATACAACGCTGAAATGTATCGGGCGCATTGCAGAGCCCAAAGGGCATGCGCCTATAAGCAAAGTGCCGAAGGGACACGTGAATGTAGTCTTCTCCTGATCTTCAGGAGCAATGGCTACTTGAAAGTAGCCCGAATAACCATCAAGAAAACAGTAAAAGGCCTTACCAGCTAACCTTTCCAACATTTGATCAATGAATGGAAGAGGAAAATGATCCTTACGAGTCACGGCATTCAACCGACGATAATCAATACATACTCTCCAACCATTTTGGACTCGCGTAGGCACTAGCAGTCCTTCTTGATTCTTCACAACAGTAATGCACGACTTCTTTGGAACCACTTGAGTTGGACTCACCCATTTACTGTCGGAAATTGGGTAGATCATTCCCACTTGCAGCAGCTTGATCACTTCCTTCTTCACCACCTCCATCATTGGAGGATTCAACCGTCTTTGAGGTTGTCTCACCGGCTTAGCACCCTCTTCAAGCAAGATGCGGTGCATACAAGTAGATGGGCTAATACCTTTGATGTCGGCAATCGTCCACCCTATAGCGGTCTTGTGTTCGGACAACACTTTGACAAGCTTTTCTTCTTGTTCCTTAGTGAGCTTGCTAGAGATGATGACCGGCAACGTATCTCCCTCACCTAGGAACGCATACTTCAAATGCTCCGGCAGTGGCTTCAGCTCCACAGCAGGTGCCTGCACAATAGATGGTAATGACTTTTTCTACAGGAAGGGTTAGTGGTGCCTTACCATAGGAGACAGGGCTCCTCTCATTCATTGTCAGCTCCGACATCACATCCTGCACGTTAGTAGGCAAAGCAATATCCATGCCATCCATTTCACGATCATTTTCAAGCACAGTTTTCAAAGCATCTGAATTACTCACACCAAACACATCCTCAACAGGACCATCAATAACGTCAACAAAGTTAACAGCATGCACATCAGGAGGATACTTCATAGAATCATAGATGTTAAACTTGACAACTTGACCATCTGACTCCATAGTAAGCGAACCACTAGACACATCAATCTTAGTACTAGCAGTTTTCAAGAAAGGTCGCCCTAACAGAATAGGAGCAGCATGCTTATCGTGTTCCATTTCTAAAACATAGAAATCTGCAGGAAAAATCAAGTTGTCAACCATGACAAGCACATCCTCAACAACACCCTTAGGGTAAGCATTAGAACGATCAGCTAACTGTATAACAACGCCAGTTTCCACCAAAGCTCCTAATTTCATAGACTTATAAAGTGAATAAGGCAACACATTAATAGACGCACCTAAATCAAGCATAGCACGTTCAATTCTAGTTTCACCCAAGGTACAAGGAATAGTAAACATACCGGGATCACCACACTTGGGTGGTAACTTACGCTGAAACATGGCACTTACGTGCTCACTAACCTTTACCTTTTGAGCTCCCTTCAATCTTTGTTGTCTCTTGACCGTGCACAATTCTTTGAGGAACTTAGCATACTTAGGTACGCTCTTCAAGAGATCAAGTAAAGGGATATTCACCTCGCACTTACGAAAGGTCTCGTAAATGTCCTTATCATTCTCAATCCGGCGAGTAGACTTTAGAGCTTCAGGAAATGGAACCTCTACCTCTTGAACCGGTGGTGGCGCATCATCTTTCACCTCCACAAAGAGTGAATCATCGCCGTCTCAACAACTCAAGCTTTCCTCTTCCTCATGTAGAGTAGCTTTCTTCGACTTAGCAACCGCTTTCTCGCCAACCAGGTTGCCTACCATTCCGTAGCGACACCGCACTCACGTTCGGTCGAGGATTCGCCACCGTTTGACTCGGTAACGCATTCGAGTCCCTAGCTTCCAATCGACTAATAGCCGTGGCCATTTGACCAATTTGAGTCTCCAAATTTTTGATGCTATTCTTGGTCTCCAACTGGTTCTGAGCTACACTAGCTTGAAAGTTGCCTTGGTTAGCTACTAAGGCTCGAATCATCTCATCAGTGGACATGGACGAACTCGGAGTAGAATGCGGTGGGGTGGTGTTCTAAACTGGCGGATTAGGAACAAACGGGGCCTAGGTGCAAATAATTGATTACCTTGATTGTATTGTTGATTCCCTTGCTTCCACCTCATGTTAGGATGATCTCTCCAACCTTGATTGAAAGTGTTAGAATAAGGGTCCCATTTGCGTTGAGGAGGTTCCATGTAGCCCGCAGCATTTACATCCTCGACCGGTCCCTCTTGCATTTGGGGACAATGTTCACTAGGGTGGGATTCGGAAGAACAAATCCCACATGCCATAACCGCCTGTCGCCCTATCACCAAGTCTTTAACGAATGAAGTTAAACTGTCCACCTTGTCCTCTAACATACTTTGGCTCGACCCCAAAGCGTTCACACCTCTTCTATTCGGCTTCCTATCAAATTCCCTTGAGCTTTCGGCTAGCTCTATGATTAGAGCCATTGCTTCTGTAGGGCTCTTATTCGTAATTCCGCCCCCGTTAGCCGCATGAACCATACGTGAATCATCCTTGGCGAGGCCGCCGACGAAGTACATGATGAGATCCTGGTCCTCATACCCATGATATGGGCACATACCACAAAGCTTCTTAAAACGTTCCAAGTACTCGTACATAGAGCTGGCAAGCTTGACCCGACCCGAGTGACCCGACCCGAACCCGAGCAAAAACCGACCCGATTGACCCGAAAATATTGTGACCCGAGAACCGACCCGACCCGACCCGACCCGATGACGACCCGTAACCCGACATGACCCGATAATCAGTGACTCAACCCGACCTGCATCTGACCCGATGATGACTGACCCGACATCGACCCGACTAAATCGACGACCAGATAATTATTAAGCTTAATTTTATTGGATTTAAAGCAAATTATTATTTAGAATGATATATTTGACTTAATAATGAAGTAATTAAATAAAATAACGATCAAAATACTTATTTTAGTGGTTAAAAATTGAAATAATTCGATAAAATCGCTACTGACCGATAATGACCCACCCAAACCCGAATTCGACCCGATACACTATTTGACCCGATATGACCCGACCCGATGGCGACCGAATCAACCCGACTCGACCCGAAAGGGCACTTTGACCCGTCATGACCCGAACCCGACATGACCCGACCCGACTTGACCCGACCCAAACCCGACCCGACTGACCCGATTGCCACCTCTACTCGTACATAGTCTCCCCATCACGTTGTTCAACATTGGAAATTTCCTTCTTCAATTGAGATGCGCGAGAAGCAGGAAAATACTTCTCAAGGAATGCCTTCTTCATCTTCAACCAAGTGTCGATGCTACCCGTGGGTAGATAGTAGAAACCAATCCTCGCAGTCAGCCCTTTAGTGAGAACGGGAATGCCTCGAGCTTCACCGCTTCATCGGCCACAAAGAAGAAGCTTCATACTCGTACAAACGATGTGGAAATCCGATAAATGTTTGTTCGGATCTTCACCACTCAACCCATGGAATGTGGGTAGCAGATGAATGAGCCCGGATTTCAACTCGAAGTTCACACCAGCTGCGAGAGGTGGGATTGTAATGCACAATGGTTGATTAGTGAGATCCGGAGCTGTTAGTTGCTTAATAGATTGTTCTTCCATCACGTCACTCTCGTTAGAAGAATCCGAGAAGTCCGAGGCGTATTCAGGTACGTCTACCTCAGGTTCTTGCACGACAACGATTTGTCCACTCTTGTTCTTCCTAAACCTGAAAAGTGTTCTTTCAATCACTGAGTCAAACGGCTCGAGGTTCAGGTTAGTAGAACGGGTATTATGCATACACCTACACTAAACAATAAAAACAATTAACGCCTATTTCCCCGGCAACGGCGCCAAAATTTGACGGGCTAAAAGTCGTATGCCGCAAATTATAATTTATAATCACTTAACTCCTAAATACTAAGCAAATAGTAAAAATGGAAGTAAGGGTCGATCCACAGGGAAAAAGACTAATTGAAAAGAGTAAAGCGCAAATGAATGCAATAATACAAAATAATCAAATAACAGTAACAGGTTCGGGGGGGGGGGGGGGGGGGGGGGGGTTGGTTTGGGAAGAACTAAAATAGCTAATTAAATATAAAAGCAACAGTAAAAAGATGAGTAGAAACAAATATGAGAAAGGTCTTGACTCAAACAGAAATCCACGAACGATAATGTAGCCGATCACAGAAAACAATCAATTAACTTCACTTGAGCACTTTATTGTGATAATCAATGCAGTTCAATTACACTAACTTTCAATTTCTCTCTTAACTTAGCAATTAGGTCAAAACTGATGCCCTAATTACCCTTTCTATGATTAACTCGAGTCACGCGAATCAAGTTCAAATCAAAAGAAGATATGGAACGAGAAACAATAAAGGTAACTAATACTAACAACGCAGTTAATACTCGAGTTACAAATTCAATCCCTTTTATGGCCAACTCATGACAAACTGAGTACGATAAATTGAACACAATTGTTATCGCGAAAAGATTAATACAGCAAACGGAGCTAATAATCAATTCTAGCAGATAAATTAACAACAATCCTAATTAGTCGTACGCACTAATCAAAATTAGGGTTAATCAACAATATTAATAAGGGAATTAAATAATACTCACGAAAAAGTCAAGAGATTGATAATCTCACGGTTGAATTACCGACGCTTCAATCTTATTGAATCAAGAATTTGAGATTTAGCTACACATAATCGAGAGAAAATCACCAAGTTTTTGAGAGAAAACTAATTAAGAAACTAAGGTGAGAGATAATAATATTGAAAATAACGTGCAAGCTATATTTAAAACCCTCAGAATCTCCTAAAAATATATTTCCTAAAAAGTAAATTAAAAATAAAACAATAAAGATTTTCCAAAATCCGGATAAACAGGCTCCAGCCAAGACACAACAGCTCCAAAGAGAGCATGTCCACGGCAGAGATAGCAAGAGAAGTGCGCCAGTGGCGCCTAAATGTGCTCCAGTAGAGCATCTCCACGACATTCAGTGACATCTCAGGCTCTAGTGGCGCCTATCTGCGCTCTAGTAGAGCCTGAACCTTCTTCACTACTTCTTCTTTCCTTGTTCATTTCCACTTCGATTTCTTCATTTCTTACCTCGTTTCCCGTGCCTCGAGCTTGGTACAAACTCTAAAATCATCGAGAACACACTAAAACAATCAATCCATTCAAAAAAAAACACAAGTATCCCTTCGACTATCCGAACTCCAAATGACATCAAAATGTTCCTAATTCGCCCAACTAAACGTTCCAAACATACCTAAAATCAACATCCAAAACACTACTAACTACGTCTTATCATCAACATTCGTCCACCCTTTTATTTTGTTTAATTTATGTGATATAAGATAAAAGATTAATATTACTTAACAATAAATAAAATTGCGTGTTTCAATTTATTATCATTATACATAACCTTCCACATAACTAATCGAAATTAATGGACTGAAACGAAGCATTAAAAAGCTAAAATTAAGCGTATGGATGGTGAGAGAGAAACAGGCCTCGAAAATTTATGAATTGAAGCGATAGAATTCGCACAGTTCAATTTATTATCATCACATATTAGGGAAGAAATAAATAATATGGTATATTATTAGAATATACCAAATATTGTTAGGAAATATTATTATCTTAGAGAATAAGTTAGTATTAGCTATTAGTATAAATAGTTTAAATATCATATGTAATTCGATACAACAACTATCAATAATAATTCCTTCTTAAATCTTTATCTATTGTATATCTTATCATGGTATCAAAGCCATTAGGCTTCTGAGGACCGAAACACAAAAATCCGCTGCCCTGCCGGTGGGCATATTATCGATGTCATAGCCCACCGGCGGGATTTGTTATTGATATACATAATATTTACTTACCTTACAATTTCGGTTTAAAAAAAAAAAAAAGACAAGATTTTATGATCTTATTTATAAGAGGTTTATTTATGTTATTGTACTAACTGTGGAGGACACTAACTCCAACAGTAACTCCGCCTGAAATAGTGTGTTTTTTCTGCAGTAAACTTTCAACTATAATTGATGTAATTGTTTGTATGTTTTGTAGGTTGTTGACTGATATTCCAGGGACAACAAACGCTACCTTTGGTGAGTCTCTCAGTTTCACTCTTGTATAACGTACGATGTACATACGAATTAACGAATATATGAAAAATGGATTATGTAATGTGGGCTCTCACAGCCGAACTCCTCTTTGCATGTACATCGAAAAATTGCAGGCAATTAGCATTGTATGTTATACAAGAGTAGATATCTTCATACGATGTTCACTGCCTGCAATTTTGAGTTTTCTTCAGTTTACGACACCCATATTAGGTTTTCTTTGAACATATGCTCCCATTTTGCATCGACATACCCGAACATCCACGGTTTTCAGAAAAAGCTCGAAAGTCAAAACACCATTTTACGACCGAGTTATTATGGTTCCATAAACCAGCAATGACATAATTTTGGGACTAAAACTTTATCAACTGTTTAACTATTGTCGGTGTCGATGTGCAGGCAAAGAGGAGTTCGGGTATGAGACCCCACTGCCATCATCTGGGATACACCGATTCATATTTGTGTTGTTCCGATAACTTGGTAGGCAAACGGTGTACGCTCCAGGGTCGCGACAGAACTTAAACACAAGGAACTTTGCAGAGCTCTACAATCTCGGTTTGCCCGTTGCTGCCGTGTATTACAATTGTCAAAGGGAAGGTGGTTCTAGTGGCCGTAGGTTGCCACCAACTTAAAATACGGAATAAGAGTTAAGTGAGATCTTTCGGTGACCAACTTCAAACAAAAATAGAAATTTAAACAAATACTCCGCAGTTTTTTTTTGTTTTTTTTTTTTCAGATTCAAATCAAATGACTTCAAATACGTGGAAGATTTTTATTGTTATTTAAAGCCTCGTAGGTACACGATCTTCTCGAGTATCATGGGAGTAAAGAAAGACGCTGATGCTATCCCTCCAATTAAATGATGCCACCAAAAATTTTCGTTTTTATGGGAGGAAAAAAATTCGAGTTACAAATAATTATTCACTGAAATTGAGAGAGTTCAATTCATCGTATTTTTCTTTTTTTATATTGTATAATAGAAATAGCGTTTCAAAGTTTCATATCTTGAATGATTGAAGGATGAGTAAGAATAAAGGTTAACCCTCACCTCATGTAGCCATATAGGCATATATCATCAACTCATGGGCCCCAAATCACCCAAAAAATGTCACAAAAGTTCACCAAAATGTGTACATTTTTGTTATTACATGGGTTTATATTTAATTTTTCAATTTTCAATTAGGAGGTGTTTATTTGGTAATAATAATTACTTCGGGTATTTGTACAATCATCGAGGTCAATTTCATACATAGCTTATGTAAAGCGTACGTAAGAACTAAAGTCAAGTTTTGAAAAGACATTCCATTTGTGTCCATGAAAAATGAAGCTAAGAAAAGCTTTTTTCTTTGTATAACATAAGTACATTCTTTAATCAAATTTTTCGCAAAACATAATCTAAACAGTTATATATACATATTATGAAGATTTTACAAATAAAACAGACTCATAACAGTATAAATTTAACATAAACATAAACATTAAACATTAAAGTAGTGTCTTCTTAATATTACCCTTACAACAACATTGCCATGCTTCATAGTTCATAGAAACAATCTAATAAACAAACATGATACATAATTCCCAAATTAAACACTCCTTAATACAAACCCATATGAATAACTTAGCTTAAACAACCTCTAATTAGTCCCATGACCAATACGATAAAAACTTACTCCTCTCTCTATCTCAGTCAATTGTTAACGTTTTCTTTATTTCCCTCTTACAAAATAACGTAAACGTTAACAATTCACTGGGACGGAGGGGGTAAGAACTATTTAATTAAATAGCCAAGAACTTATGGAAAAGTGCTTGGAATTTGACCATTTCCTTATGTGGAAGGGTAACCAAGACATTAACACCACCTTTGGACTCATCAATATCAGGAAATAGCAATATAATGTCCTTCCTATGGTGCACCAAAGGGCAACTATACTTAGGTCTACCCCATGGATAATCCACTTCACTAAACCCTAATCTCCACCATGATGTTATTAAAAACTCCCCATTTGGAAACCCTTTGTGTACTTGTCCCCAATCTATGGCTGATCTTGCATACTCATCATTCATTCGAGACCCCTAAAACTAGCTCTACTAATCTCGACAGTGGGATGATTCCTCCAATTCTTTACAGTGTCGCGATTGGCAGGGCGATCAGATGCGTTGCAGTGTATGATGCAGTGCAATGGGGGTTCAATCTGGGTCTTATATCGATTGCGAAGAGCATAGTAAAGGACCTATTTTTGTCTTCCTCTCGAGGATGATAGGGCCTTACACCGCCATACTAAGGCCGAAATGACATTAAACCTCGTTACCTTAACGCCTTTCTTGGCATTTTCGTTGTTGATGATTTCATTCTCGATTTCACTTTGTCT
Source organism: Dianthus caryophyllus (assembly GCA_023091065.1). NCBI lineage: Eukaryota > Viridiplantae > Streptophyta > Magnoliopsida > Caryophyllales > Caryophyllaceae > Dianthus > Dianthus caryophyllus. Next base: position 9,991,122 of record CM041523.1, on the reverse strand, counting down.
GCCTTTAAGGGTATTGATGTCATTTGCACTTAGGCTAAAGATTTTGAAGTCCAAATCATTTGATAAGTTGTCAAAGACATTAGGGTTTTGTTCGTTTCGTCTTCTTGTGGAGTTGGAATCTTGAGGTCTAGGAGCTCAGGGTGTGGAAACACGACACGAGGCGGGTTTCGTGCGGCTAATAACTCGCGATTATTGTATGGAGTGACCGATAAGGGCTTGTCCCATGTCAATGCAGCTAGATTTTGTAGGAAGTATTTGAAGCTTGTGCCATCAAATATTGCATGGCTGGTTTGAACACCCATTGCAAAGCCTCCACACTTGAAAGATGTCATCTAAAATAATTCATTGTCATAAAAGTACATTTAAAAATTAAGATATTAGCCTTCAATTGAAAAACAAAAATAAAAATTACAATAATAGTAGTTTGATAATGAATAATCCATTTCAACCTATATGTATCTTATTTGTTATCTGATTTATGACATGATGAAATTTTACGAAATTATATGTATCTTATTTGTTTTCTGATCTATGACACGATAAAACAATGATAAATTATACTCATACTCAGTATTTATTAGTGTAACCAGAGTCGTTTTTAGTTATTTAAAAGACTAAAATAAAATGTTTTTTTTTTCTTTAAATAATTAAATTCTTTTATCAAAAGAGTTGTAAAAAGCTTGAGAAAAACTTCATGCTACTTTATTCGTTTATTTTTTTGCTTTATTATTTATGATCAAACACTTGTGTACAAATCCTATATAGGTATACTTCCCTTTCAAGCTTTCTATTAAGGGCATGTTCTCCTCATCTTAAGTTTTTCTCTGGTTCAGAAAATTCAGATAACTTTAGAAAACTTCAGAAAATTTCAGTTAACTTCAGAAACCTTCAGATTACTTCAGACAACTTCAGATTACTTCCGAAAATTTCAGATTTTTAAATAAATTAATTAATTAACTAATAATAATACCTAAGTTATATAAAATATTGATGTAATTAATAATAGGGATAATAATATTCTTACCAATAATAATTATAATAATAATCATAATAATTTGAATAAAAATAAGACCAATCCAAAATCATTTTATTGCAAATCATAAATAAAAAAATTATTTCAAATTAAATGTATAGACTTTTAATAAAATTATCATAACTGTAACATAGCTGACTGTATATATAATTTCTTAATCAATCGATGATTTCAAAAGACTTTAACTATTATAAGTTTCAATACGCTTGAAGTCTGTAAGATTTGGTAGTTTCAATTTTCAACTTTAATTACGTGTTTATTTTCAAACTCATCTATATGATGTCAATAATCATTCTTACAAATAAGAGGAACGATAACACTTCTTCGCCAAATCGCTCTACCATTTTATAGTGTCGTAAGGACTCATGACATCGGATGTCGTACCTGATAAGACGGAGTTAGTAGTGTTTTAGATGTTGATTTTAGGTATGTTTGGAACGTTTAGTTGGGCGAATTAGGAACATTTTGATGTCATTTGGAGTTCGGATAGTCGAAGGGATACTTGTGCTTTTTGAATGGATTGATTATTTTAGTGTGTTCTCGATGATTTTAGATTTTGTACTAAGCTCGAGGCACAAGAAGCGGAGTAAGAAATGAAGAAATCGAAGTGGAAATGAACAAGGAAAGAAGAAGAAATGAAGAAGGTCCAGGCACTACTAGAGCACGATGATAGCGCCATCGAGCCACCGGAGCATGAGATGTCCCTGAATGTCGTGGCAATGCTCTACTGGAGCACATTTGGGCGCCACTAGCGCACCTTTCCTGCCATCTATGCCGTGCCAATGCTCTACTGGAGCCTGTATGTTGTGCGCCACTGGCGCCTATGTCTCCGGATTTTAGGAAATCTTTTAATTGTTTTATTTTAATTTACTTTTTAGGAAATATTATTAGGATATTCTTAGGGTTTTAATTAGGAGGCTTGCACGTTATTTTTCATTATCATCTCTCTCATTAGTTTATCATTAGTTTTCTTAATTAGTTTTCTCTCAAAAACTTGGTGATTTTCTCTAGATTATGTGTAGCTAAATCTCAAATTCTTGATTCAATACGATTGAAGCGTCGGTAATTCAACCGTGAGATTATCAATCTCTTGACTTTTTCGTGAGTATTATTTAATTCCCTTGTTATTATTGTTGATTAACCATAATTTTGATTAGTGCGTACGACTAATTAGGATTGTTGTTAATTCATCTGCTAGATTTGATTATTGGCTCCGTTTGCTTTATTAATCTTTTCGCGATAGCAATTGTGTTCAATTTATCGTACTCAGTTTGTCGTAAGTTGACCATAAAAGGGATTGAATTTGTAACTCAAGTATTAACTGCGTTGTTAGTATTAGTTACCTTTATTGTTTCTCGTTCTATATCTTCTTTTGATTTGAACTTGTTTCGCGTGACTCGAGTTAATCATAGAAAGGGTAATTAGGGCATCAGTTTTGACCTAATTGCTAAGTTAAGAGAGAAATTGATAGTTGGTGTAATTGAACTACATTGATTGTCACAATAAAGTGCTCAAGTGAAGTCAATTGATTATTTTCTGTGATCGGCAACATTATCGTTCGTGGATTTCCGTTTGAGTCAAGATCCTTCTCATACTTGTTTTCCCTCATCTTTTTATTATTATTGCTTTTACATTAATTAGTAATTTTAGATCTTACTAAACCAAAACTCCCCCCCAAACCTGTTTTTGTCATTTAATTTCTCCGTATTACTGCATTCATTTACGCTTTACTCTTTCTCAATTAGTCTTTTTCCCTGTGGATCGACCCTTACTTCCATTTTTACTACTTGTTTAGTATATAGGATTTAAGTGAATAAATATTTAATTTGCGGCATACGACTTTTAGCCCGTCAAATTTTGGCGCCGTTGCCGGGGAATTAGGCATTAATTGTGTTTGTAGTTTAGTGTATATAGTTCTTTATTTTATTTTTCTTTTAGTTTTTAGTTTTAGTTTTGTTTTTGTTTTATTTTAGGTTAGATGGCTTCTAAATATTTTCCCCAATATGAGCATGAATTGTTTTATAAATACTTTAATAGGCTCCATGAATATGTCAGTCGTTGTCGTTATCCTTATCAAACTTGGGAGCTTTGTCATGTGATATATAACGGTTTGAATGAGGAAACTGCAGGTCATGTGGATAATATGACCGAAGGGAGGTTCATTGATGGCTTAAGTTATGAGGAGAAGTGGGATTTCTTCCTATATTTGGCTCATGACACGGAACAATGGGAGTTGTACAATTCATCTCTTAGGAGACCTCAACCGAGACCAAGTGAAAATTTTAACACCCCACCTAGTTCATTGATGTCCACGGAAGACATGATTAGAGCCCTTACGACCATGTGACGCAAATCCAACAAGAAACTAGGGCTAGTATTGAGAACCTTGAGAGTCAGGCTACGCAAATAGCGGAAGCTATAGCTAGACTTGAGGCACGAGATGATCATGTTCTTAATTTTGATGAATCTGAATTAGAGTATGAGCTTGAATTTGATACTCCTCCTCTCGTTGAACCTGAGGTTAGTGATTCCCATAAAACTCGTGATGTTGATAGTGATGATGATTTTAGGGATGATGATGATGAGGAGGAGGAGGAAGAGAGTTGTGACTCGAACCTTTGTATTACCTCTCCCAGTTTGAGTGATAATTTGATTTTAGAGGACTCATCGAGTGTGATTGTGGAGGATGTGAGAGAGGAAGAAGAGTTTGAGGAGATAGTAGAAAAGGAAAAGGAAATTGAGCCAATTGATCGACGTGTTCGTATCAACTGATATACCAATCCTGAATCCATTATGGGATTCACCAAAGCTGATACCTAAGGTTCCTTTTCAGTCTTTGTTTAGTCAACCTGTTTCTTCTACATGCGACTCATCCTATATAGAGCCGTATTGTGACATAGAGCCTACTTTTAGGAGTCCAGATAAACATGGGACTAGTGTTTATGATTTGTTTGATCATGCATGCAATAATTTGATGATTATCCGTTATTATCAGTTTTACGGTGGATTTGCTAGCATGTTTGACAGGTTACTACGGGCGTTGAGTTGTTCCGCTCTTGACCTGATACTTGAATAAAGAAGTTCGAAAGAAAAGGCGTCGAGCGAACGACGTTAAACAAAAGCGCTATCGGGGAGGCAACCCTTGATTTAGAGTTTTAATTCCTACATTTTTCGTTTAGTTTATTTCTTTAATGGGTGCTCGTGACAGTTTGTTACGTGTTTCAGGAAATGTGCGCTTCTAAAATGAAGACCAGGAGCCCTTGTAGTAAGTGTAAAAAAAACTGATGAAAAAAAAAATCCGAAAAAAAATATCATCGGAACATCCTTGAGCTCCGGTGATGGAGTAGGCGTCATAAGTGGAGGAAATGGTGGTGAGATCGTTTTGTGATGTTGAGACCACCTTGTTCACGCGATCGACTTGACTTGACTTGGAATGGAGGAGCTAACGCTACTATATACACATGAGTTCTTAGGAGTTTATATGACTTTTGTCGACATTGTATGTGTGGTGCTTCCATTATACTTTTATTCAAGCGTGGAGGAGGAGGTGAGGAGTGTGGTTAGAGTATGTCTATTGTATCGTTGTGCGCTTGTTGGTTTCGAGAAGTCTTTTGACGCGATTTTTCTTGATGAGGTATGTTCATCCTCCCTATTTTTCTAGTGTCCTTTGCAACATTGAGGACAATGTTTCATTTAAGCGTGGGGGAGGAGAATCGTTTCGATTGTATTGTATTGTAAAGTGTGCTTTTGTTTATGTTTAAAAAAAAATCGAAAAAAACAGAAAGAGAAAACGAAAAATCGAAAAAAAAAAACAGAAAAATAAAAAAAAAAAGAAAAAATACGAGAAAGAAACGAAGTGAATCCTGGCTAGGTGAAAACCCGAAAGGGCGCCTAGGCAAAATTGGGATATGTGGCCGAGGGCGGAGTGAAACCCACAAGGGTGGGCACTCCGAGTAAAATGAAGAAACGAGTTGCGTGCCACGAGAGTTAGAGTGAGGTGAAATAAGCTAGAGTGAAACCCGCAAGGGCGGGCACTCTAGGCAAAATGAGAGATTTAGGAAAAATAATGTTCTAATACTTCCCATTTTACCGGCGTGGCGACATAAGAAGGGTGACAAAGAAGGTCGGAAGGGTAGGTTAGTGGCTATGGTGAGGAGAAATCGCGGTGCACGAAGTTGCAGGCACCTCTCTTGCGATTGGGTTATGTGTGTTTCTAAGGAGTAGAGGAGGTTAGGGTGTTCACTAGTGTGGGTTGTGGAGTTATTTGGCGTACCTCTCATCGCCATTGGAGACGTTAGTAGCACTAGTGAACATGATTAGGATGGAGAAATAAGGGGCGTAGCAAGGCTTTTGTCATCATTTTCACGTTATGTCGTTGAGTCGATGGGTATATGTTTCCTTAATTTCGAGAGTTGTTGTCATGAGAGCGAGAGTGAGTGCGAATGGCTACTACTTAAGCCATTAGAGGGAGTAGGGAGAAATATGCGAGGTTTGTTTTGTTTGGTCCACCATACTTGTGAGCTAGTGTTTGTTTCGCTATGTGAAGTGTCCTTTGAGTTTACTCGAGGACGAGTAAAGGTTCAAGTGTGGGGGAATTTGATAAGACGGAGTTAGTAGTGTTTTAGATGTTGATTTTAGGTATGTTTGGAACGTTTAGTTGGGCGAATTAGGAACAATTTGATGTCATTTGGAGTTCGGATAGTCGAAGGGATACTTGTGCTTTTTGAATGGATTGATTATTTTAGTGTGTTCTCGATGATTTTAGATTTTGTACCAAGCTCGAGGCACAAGAAGCGGAGTAAGAAATGAAGAAATCGAAGTGGAAATGAACAAGGAAAGAAGAAGAAATGAAGAAGGTCCAGGCTCTACTAGAGCACAGATAGGCGCCACTGGAGCCACTGGAGCATGAGATGTCCCTGAATGTCGTGGCAATGCTCTACTGGAGCACATTTGGGCGCCACTAGCGCACCTTTCCTGCCATCTATGCCGTGCCAATGCTCTACTGGAGCCTGTATGTTGTGCGCCACTGGCGCCTATGTCTCCGGATTTTAGGAAATCTTTTAATTGTTTTATTTTAATTTACTTTTTAGGAAATATTATTAGGATATTCTTAGGGTTTTAATTAGGAGGCTTGCACGTTATTTTTCATTATCATCTCTCTCATTAGTTTATCATTAGTTTTCTTAATTAGTTTTCTCTCAAAAACTTGGTGATTTTCTCTAGATTATGTGTAGCTAAATCTCAAATTCTTGATTCAATACGATTGAAGCGTCGGTAATTCAACCGTGAGATTATCAATCTCTTGACTTTTTCGTGAGTATTATTTAATTCCCTTGTTATTATTGTTGATTAACCCTAATTTTGATTAGTGCGTACGACTAATTAGGATTGTTGTTAATTCATCTGCTAGATTTGATTATTGGCTCCGTTTGCTTTATTAATCTTTTCGCGATAGCAATTGTGTTCAATTTATCGTACTCAGTTTGTCGTAAGTTGACCATAAAGGGATTGAATTTGTAACTCGAGTATTAACTGCGTTGTTAGTATTAGTTACCTTTATTGTTTCTCGTTCTATATCTTCTTTTGATTTGAACTTGTTTCGCGTGACTCGAGTTAATCATAGAAAGGGTAATTAGGGCATCGCTTTGACCTAATTGCTAAGTTAAGAGAGAAATTGATAGTTGGTGTAATTGAACTACATTGATTGTCACAATAAAGTGCTCAAGTGAAGTCAATTGATTATTTTACGTGATCGGCAACATTATCGTTCGTGGATTTCCGTTTGAGTCAAGATCCTTCTCATACTTGTTTTCCCTCATCTTTTTATTATTATTGCTTTTACATTAATTAGTAATTTTAGATCTTACTAAACCAAAACTCCCCCCCAAACCTGTTTTTGTCATTTAATTTCTCCGTATTACTGCATTCATTTACGCTTTACTCTTTCTCAATTAGTCTTTTTCCCTGTGGATCGACCCTTACTTCCATTTTTACTACTTGTTTAGTATATAGGATTTAAGTGAATAAATATTTAATTTGCGGCATACGACTTTTAGCCCGTCAGTATCTATTTCATTACTTTATGTTAGTAACCCTAGCTAACATAGACTTAAAGCGAAGTGTATGTATCTTTTGGTCTTCGACAACACAAAATTCATTATTAGACGTATATGACGACTTATTGAAAAAAGATGACATAAATACATTGCAAATATATACAACTTATTCATGTTATATAGTCACCTCAAGCAGAAAAAGTTTATACGGAGTATACATTATGATTGTAACTTCTTTTTTTTTTAATAAACATCAACAAGAACTGATATCTAAATAATTATATATACAACTCGAACCAATAAAGTTATTAGCTAGTTATGTAGCAAACCGTATAAAATATAAGTGGATAAACAGGTCGTACAAATGTTTCCTACTAGTGTATAGTACTAGTACACCGTATTTTCTATCAAATGATCAATACTATATGGACTCTTTTTTTATACAACTAACAAATGATTATTAAATCAAGAAAAGTTAACTATCCTCGACTGATTCAGTCTTTTATACTAATTTGAAATCTCCATCATAAATTACACAAGTTAAATGTAACGAGTTGGATCAATCAAATTTATTGTTATTGTTATAATTATAAGATGAAAACAATTATATTAATTTAAATCGATACCTGAATAATGCAAAGTGGATGATCTTCAACACTGTTGGGCCCAAATTTCGCAGCCCAAATTTGGCCCAGACGACGGCCGCAGCAAAAGTCAGCTCAGGGCCCTAGTCAGGACCCAGGGCAGGACCCTGAGAAGGACCCTGGACAGCCAGGACCCTCAGGAGTCCCACCAACGGATCTATGCGGAGTTATAGCGAGTAATCAAGACAGTTGCGGGAAAGGGGGAAGCGTTACAACGAAAAGAGCAGTTAAGGCCTATTCAATAGGGGGCCACGACAGTTATGGAAGGAGGAATACTAGGAGCCAAATCAGCAAGGATGCACCTATAAAAGGCCAGCTAGGGTTCAAGGAAGGGGCATTCAAGATTATTCCACATTTAGCAGCTATACTACAACAATAAACATCCAGCAAACTATTCTACAGCACACCAAAACACACTTGTATATTTTCTTCAAACACTTAGCACTTTCCAGCATACTTTGTACTAGATTACGTGCCTTAGCACCCCAAATCTTGTATTCCTTCTTTGAATAGTGGATAGTTGGTGGGACAAGAGCTTCCCCCCGCGGTCGTTTCCCACATCGGGTTTTCCGCGTAACCAAAAAACCTCCGTGTCTTATTTCATTTTCGTCGTTTCTTTTCCTTAAGTTTTCGTTTACGATTCTTAGTCTGGCATACGATAAGGTCGCTTTAACCCCAACACAATAAATTAAGGTTTGGTAAATTTTTTGCCGAAACATTTGGCGCCGTCTGTGGGGAATTGCGATCATCTTTGTAGCCAGATTCATTCCATCATCTAGCAATCATGTCAAGCAGCGCCCAGCCTGAGGATTCGCTCCACACCCTCCTGAGGAGCATGGAGTCGCTGTCCAGGGCTATGGATCAGATGCGCAGGGGAAGCGAGGAAACCACCAGGAGGTTGCAGGCCCTGGAGTCCAAGGTTCAGCAAGGAGACACTGGAGCAGCGTTCCAGGTCCCTGGAGACATCGGAGAGACCTTCAGCAGCCCCTCCAGGAAGGCCACCAGCGACCGCAAAAATCAGAGAGCCAGACCATACGACAGGCCAGCAGACCACAAGGTTTCAGGAGCCAGAGAATGGAGGAGCAACAGGGACCTCCCACCCCAGGTAAGCGAGTACAAATTCACTACTGGTATTGATGGACTTCTCAAATATTTGCAGGACCTCGGAGACAAAGTCAGGTGGCCTCGCAGGAGCCTGAGAGACACCAGCCGGACGGATCCCAGGAGGAGGTGCGCATTCCACGGCGATATCGGGCATGACACCCAGCGCTGCGTAGCCCTAAGGAGGGAACTGAAGCATCTCCAGGACAGGGGGCACCTAGACCACATTCTGCCGAAAGAGTCCAGGTCCGGCAGGGTGGGGTCCGCGGGACAGGTCCAGCCATCGCCACCTCCATTGTATACAAAGATCGTGTATGTGGCAGCTGGAGGGACCGGAGCTGTGTGGGCCAACCTGCTCGGCAACCAAGAGACAAGCCAGGAGCAGCAAGGGGAAGAGGCCGGCGAGGAGCAAATCAGGGCCCTGCTCCAGTTAGAGTCCCCAGAGCTGTGAGCGCCGTGGCGGTCGGGGGGCACGAAGGGTCCCAGCAGCCAGTTAGCTATGCTGGCAAAGTCTCTGCTTCCAGCAGGGACCAGGTACGCTAAATTCGGAAAACTCGTTCTTAATTATAGCCTCCTTGAAGTTACGTCCTTATTTTAAGCCGCGTACTGCTACTGTGGCCACTAACCCTCTCATGAGGAGTGTCTTGCGAAAGCCTGGACTGGAACAGGAAGCTTAGGCTGCGATGTATGAAGTCCACAGTGGCAACTGTGGAAATCATACAGGGGGCAAGAGCCTGGCCAGTGAGGCGCACAACAAGATTACTACTCGTCAACTTGGCACTATACCTGAAAACGGTGTTTCATTCTTAGGGCCCCGACGCCCACCTCGGTGATGTCCTCGAAAGGTTCATTCGTCTCTTCTTCTAACCTATAATTACTTTGTTTATATTTTATTTTGCGTCTCCGCTTTAAGAGCTTTCATTCTTTACCCTTTCAATCGTTTTAAAAAAGTTATTCTGCGCTTCGCTGCTGAGGAACCCCGAGGATCCTGAGACCTGAGGACCCTGATGTGCTCTCAGGATCCTGGCACGACCTCATCATTCTGAGGTACCCTCAGAAGGTTTTGTTGATCATTCTCCCGTGAAAGTTTTTTAATCCGCTTTAAAATCATTTTAAAAGTATTTCTGCAGTTTACGTTGGTGATTTGTTTAAAACCCTTTGTCCTTTCAAAAAAAAAAAAAACTTTTATCTTAAACTCAGTTTTATATACAAAAATACTTGAGTTCGTTCTAAAGGGCTTCCGAAGCCACGTTCCTTCGCAAGGTATCGACCTGCGAGGTCACAAGCGGGCGCCACGTAAATTCCTCCTTGAGAGGAAGTCGTGCTGTGGTGGCGGTATAAGCATGAACCTAGGGGATAAGCATGACAGATAAACATGACCCCGCTTGGACATCTCGGACTCCAGTGCCACCACACCATCAACAAAGCTCTGGGCCGCGGAAGCTCTACCCCACTTGGACATCTCAGCTTCCAGGCCGGCACTAAGTCGACTCTAAAAGCATGCATACAAAATAAGCGCGCGCATTACAACCGAACGTAATCAAAAGCATGGTTGGCCACCATGACTTTCCATCATCATACTCAAGGTCCCTTGCAGCAAAGGACCCTGAGTGCAAGCGTCTAGCAAAAGATAATGTTTAAGTACAAGCGTCAAGCAAGGTACGCAACCCCAAAATAACAGTTCTGAACTCAAGTCTTAAACTAACCGAATGGCTGCAGCGTCGCAGGAAGCTACCCTTGTTGGTCAGGTACCTCAGGCGGGGAGTCCAGGACAGAAACACCCTCGTCAGCAGATGCAGCAGGATCATCATCATCGGAATCCTCGAAGCCTACCAGGACGCTGAGATCTGGAGGCTGGGGGAACGCAGCATGGAAATCAGCTTCCTCTTGCTCCAGGTCAAAGGAAGAAGGGCCGTCAGCCTGAATCGCCCTGAAGCACTTGACCTTAGCGTCCCAAGCGGCGTAGACGGCTATCTTAGCGAGAGTCTTCTTCAAATTGTGCCCAGAAGCCTCAAGCTCAGTGATTGAAGCGCCCAACCTCTGGACATCCTGATCAGCAGCAGCCTTCAACCTGTTCGCCTCTTGAGCCGCTGCCAGAGCTTCATCCTTATCCTTGGTCAGAGCGGTCGCCACAGCCTTCAGTTTCTCAATCTTAAGCAGGGCGCTAGCGTTTGCGGCTTGAAGGGATTTGACCCTGTGGCGGAGGTACAGAGCAGACTGGAGGGCCTGCAAGCAACGGAGTATGTATATCAAAGGAAAGAAAGGAAAAGGGAAGGATGGAGAACGAAGCGAGAGAAAGGCGCGTTACATCAAAGGCGGATTCGCAGAGGCCCTCGCCAACCGTGGAGGTTTCCAGGCCCTCCAAGGCCTTCTTAGGGCCAGGAAGGAGGAACGTCTCCAGGTCAGGCCACATTGGGGCCGAACTATCATAACCAAATCCGGGGGAGAGGGCGATAGTCCACCCATCATCAGAAACTTCTATTGGGGCCTTGAAGGACCCAGGGGGGCGCAGCTCAGGACCAGGAGCAGTTTTGTAGGAAAGCCCAGCAGGGACTTTGGGGTTCTTAAGCTCCTTCTTCAGGGGAGGTTTCTTGGTGCCAGAGGCAGGGTGCTTCCTCTTCTTCGATAGGAGGGAGTCTAGCACGTCGGGAGCAGCAGAACCTGGAAACGGAACGGGGTCAGAAGCATCCAAGTAACGGTAAAAGTCAGCAGGGAAGTCTGGAGCTTACCGGGTGCCATAGCAGGATCGGGTGCCGGAGCTGAGGGAAAAGAGAACAGCTCAGGAAAAACACGTGAAGCACGGGGAATCGACCACAACTTCGTCAGGATGTCACTAGGGGGAAGAGTAGCTCTCGGGTTCTTGAGTCCTGCAGAAGAGGACGATTATGAAGAGTGAGCAGAAAGGGAAAAAGCAAAAACACGGCAAAGACAATCGGATACCTTTGGTTTCGCCCCACTTCTCCAACAGGTACTCGGGACGAGGGTTCATGGAGTCAACCTTCAAAAAGACAAAACGGCGAAACCAACCGTCATCAACCGCCTTGGTTGTGTCAATGAAGGCGTCCTCACCATCGGGTACCCTCATTGTCACGTGGCCATAGCCAAGTCGCCTACAAAGGTATAAGCTCGCCAAGTCTGCTAGCCCCAGCTCAACGCCAAAACGTTCGCATACCACGCACACGGAGTACAAGACCCTCCAGGCTTGGGCAGCAAGCTGGCCGGGAGCAAGGGAAAACCGGAGAAGGAAAGCCTGGATCAAAGGGGGAAAAGGAAACCTCACACCAATAGTGAAGGGGTATTCGTAGAGGGTGACCCACCCAGGGGAAGTAGCATCGGCAAATTCGCCGAGAGCGGGGGCACGCAGGACTACCGCTCTGTCCAAACCCGCCATAGACCTAAAGGCGGGGAGGTCGTCCTCCAGAATCTCGGAATCACAACGGTGCTTGTCGTCCAGAATATCGGCAGAAGGAAAGGCAACTGGGGCCGAGGGGAACCTTTGAAGTCGAGTAGACATAATGGAGGCAAAAAGGAGTGAGAGGGATGAGAGGGTTACCTGGGGGGCAAGAAAGGTTGGGAGAGTTGTGAAAAAAAAAAAAAAAAAGGGGTTAAGAAGGGAGCATTCGTAGGGGGAGCTGGAAAATGGGGGGCAATTAATGTGATGGGACTCCTCAAGTCACGTCATGGTTTGGAGGGAAAATTCCCGCCCAAAACACATGCAAGTAATGGGCGGAAATTTTGGGGGCAAATGTTGGGCCCAAATTTCGCAGCCCAAATTTGGCCCAGACGACGGCAAGAAGAAAGTCACCAGGGCCTAGTCGGGACCTGTGGCAGACTCGAGAAGGACCCCGACAGCCAGACCCTCAGGAGTCCCACCAACGGATCTATGCGGAGTTATAGCGAGTAATCAAGACAGTTGCGGGAAAGGGGGAAGCGTTACAACGAAAAGAGCAGTTAAGGCCTATTCAATAGGGGGCCACGACAGTTATGGAAGGAGGAATACTAGGAGCCAAATCAGCAAGGATGCACCTATAAAAGGCCAGCTAGGGTTCAAGGAAGGGGCATTCAAGATTATTCCACATTTAGCAGCTATACTACAACAATAAACATCCAGCAAACTATTCTACAGCACACCAAAACACACTTGTATATTTTCTTCAAACACTTAGCACTTTCCAGCATACTTTGTACTAGATTACGTGCCTTAGCACCCCAAATCTTGTATTCCTTCTTTGAATAGTGGATAGTTGGTGGGACAAGAGCTTCCCATGATCGTTTCCCACATCTAAGTTTTCCACAGAACCAAAAAACCTCCGTGTCTTATTTCATTTTCGTCGTTTCTTTTCCTTAAGTTTTCGTTTACGATTCTTAGTCTGGCATACGATAAGGTCGCTTTAACCCCAACACAATAAATTAAGGTTTGGTAAATTTTTTGCCGAAACAAACACCATTATTATTATTATTATTACTATTATTATCACTCATTTTCTTAGTAACTAATTGCTCAAAAGAAGGATTAGGGTAGACCAAATCACCAAGTTCATCCAATTTATACTCACTACTTGCTTCCACATACCCAATTCCACCATTTTTGCAATCGATTTCGAGTCGACCTGTCTCATTATTAACCTTAATTCTCCCTCCCATGAAATAATAAGGAACTAATAATTTTTGTAATGCATTTTTTGTCATCTCAAACACTTTCTTTGGTGGAAAACTTGGGTTTTCACTAAAGAAATGTAGTCTTTGGACATCAAAATTAAGAACTTGATCAATGTTTGATAAAAACAGTGTTTTAATTTCACTTTCTTTTGGTGAAAATAGAAGATTTGATTCATATTTTGTGACCTTTAGGTCTTGTACAAGGGGTGCATGGCCTTGGTAAAAAGTACCCATGATTTAATTTAGAATAATATTAATAATATTATTAATTTAATTTAATTAATTAAGATGTTATTAATTAAATTTGTTGACTACTATTTTATTATTTTATTTTTGACTACTTTTTTGTGTCTATGTGTGTGAATTATTCCTCATTCTCTAGGAACATATGATATATATATGATATATGATAGGGTAAATGTAAATAAAGTTGTTTATATGGTTGATTGATCAATTCAATACACTACAAGTGATGAGTTATTGTGCTAGCTGTTATTATTGCTCCCTTATTTCATTATCTGTATTTTCTTTTCTTTTTTTAAAGTATACAAACATCTAATTTTTAAATAATACAGCCGTTATAAGAAATATAAACTCTGATTGAAATGTGATTTATCGATCATACGGAGTATTAATAATTGTTATAATTATTATTGAATAAACAGTAATTAATTTAAAGGATTGACAATTATCAAAATTTAATTACTCAACATATATTTTAAAGTTATATTATATATGTACACTTGTCTTTATACATGATACGTATAACGTATGAGTGTATGATTAGTAATCGGTATCATAGGTAGACGATAATGTGCATGAATTATTGATTCACTACATGCATATACAGTATATTTGCGTATTCCTACTTCCCACTACTAAAGTGAAATCGTGAATGTATCGTAAATTAAAGAAAAACCTTATTCGATTTTTAGTTTCCATATATGTTGAAAACTTAAAGTAATTAGATATTTAAAATATTACTCCGTACTTGAGTTTTATACGTGCTAATAATATACTCTTAAATACGAAGTACTCCCTAATTCCCTATTATGTTTTGCTGTACACGAATAGTGTACATGATGTACGTTATATAACGTTTGAAATATAATTGCATGAGAATGATGTTTACGTACATCAATTTATCTCCAATCGAGTGAACCATGTTGTTTGTAATAATGATTTTCTTTTTCTCTTATTTTACGATTATTATTCTTGCTTTAAACATTCATGTAACGTTACTTTCTACGAGTAGTTGGCCGCTTTATGATCCTTTCCATTATCGCAATCATGAAGGTCATGTCCATTAATACAATTTGAAAAATCGTACTTGTTATAACAGAAGCGCTGATGATTGATGTTGGCCTCACAGACGGTCGGTGTCACTGGCCCATAATAAGATGATATTGTCTGGCTAAGTTAACCCTCACGGATTTACTCTTGGGCTCCTTCCCAAAAGGCCTCACCTATTCTCCACCGATGTGGGACTTGGGTTTGTACCCTAACAAATCCTCCCCTCAAACCAAGGATCATCATTATGACTCGGGCCGGACCTTGAACTATTTGGAGAACCTCTCACACTTTTGCAGCCCCAACTTCTAGGCACCCTTTCGCATCACCAAGACTTTGGTAGCCTCCCCTTAACGGGCATCTGAAACTCCTCTGCATCCAATATACCCTAGACCGAGTCCGCCACTTCAGAAGTCCTAGAACACAACGGTCCCACTAGACCTGTGGCACCCAATCTGATAAGGGCCCACCTGATCAACAGTTCTAGTACACATAAGGTCTTCCGCTAGACCTATGGCGCCTTCTAGGTCCATTTTCACCATGGACCAAACTTGCTCAAGACTCCACTCGAGCTAGGAGTTTTGGCAAATGCTTCTCCAGTGGTGCCCAGCCCAAGTTGACCTTGGGCTTTAATACCAATTTGTTATAACGGAAGAGCTGACGATTGATTTTGGGCCTCTGCTGCATCGGTGTCCACGGTCCATAATAGTATGATATTGTCCGCTTTGAGCCTAACCCTCACGGATTTGCTCTTGGCTCCTTCCCAAAAAGCCTCATACTATTATATTTGATAACCCTTATATAGATCATCTTTCACCTATTCTCCACCTATGGGGGACTTGGGTTTGTACCCTAACAGTACTTTGGTCTAGATCACTACGATGAGACGAGTATATGAAAATTTAATTCGATTTAATATGCGTTAGTTAGGGTGATATAACTGGAGGAAAGGGACCGTACATTATACACTCCGCATGACCGCATCCACAATTATTCTAAGATCACAAATTAATCTCATGTAATAATCACGTGAAATTTTTTACGTGAATGACTATCATTCCTCATCTACTGTTAGTATGGAGTACTATTTTGTTAGCTAGTGTTAAAATGTATTAACTCTTTCATGGTGTTACAATCTCGATATGATATCTTCTCAAAGAAGACTTCATCAAATCAAATGAGTAATAATAGTCGTTCCAATATACTCCGTAATTAAGTGAATGAGCCATGTAATCCTTTAACTTAAAAAGAAAAAATCAATCAAAATAAATGAATTGTTATTTGTCAATCGAGATTTTAATATTATTCATCTGAATTATCTATTTATTTTACGTTTATTCAAAATCTGTCATAGACTCATAGATGTTCCGAGCAGGCCCGACCCCGCCCGGCCCGACCCAAATTGTGCAATGAAAACTCTATCCAAACAAAACAAGAAATGGTTAGATGTTGAACTTTTTTAAGAAGGTTGTGGAACTTGGACAGCTTAAAATGAAGAGCTTTACCAGCCTCTTCCCCACCTCAATGTTCCATAAAAAGTCCTTGCACAGCTTTACCAGCCTCTTTATCACCCCTTTTGGGAGCAAAACAGCAGCACACCAAAAGGTTTCCATACCAAAGAAGATAGAGTTGATAAGTTGGATTCTTCCTGCATAAGTAAGGCTAGTATTTGCCCAATTCATCACATGCCTTTTAACTCGATCAAATAATCCCTTACAGGTTTACAGTGGCAAGAGGGAGCCCCAAATAACGAAAGGGGAACACCCCTTCACTGAAACCTGATTCAGCAAGTATATTACTCTTTACTGGGCCTAAAACTCCACCAATATAGATTTCTGTTTTAGTAGGATTAGCCTTAAGACCAGACAGCTGTGAAAAATGGTTTAATTTCTGAACCACGACCATCACTGAAGGAACCATCACCTCTGGTAAAGACCATAAGATCGTCAGCAAACACCAAGTGAGTCAAACCAACTCTGGAACACTTTGGATGATAGGAGAAGTCTCTAATCCTTGGAAGATCTCTGAGATACCTTGACAATATCTCCATACTTAGAACAAAAAGATAGGGAGAGAGAGAGGGTCCCCCTGACGTACCCCTCTCTTACCTTCAAAATAACCAAATAAGGAGCCATTAATCTTCAAAGTGTATGATGGAGTAGTGATACAAGCTCTTAGCCAGCCCACAAAGAGAGGGGGGGAAGCCTAAAGCTTCACACATACTCAAAACAAAATCCCAATTTAAGGAGTCAAAAGCCTTCCTTATATCAACCTTAATCAAGCATCTTGGAGATATGTGTTGCCTGGTATACCCTCTAGTTAGAGCCTGAGAGAGGAGAATATTATCAAATATGCTCCTACCTTTGACAAAAGCTACTTGCTCCTCTCCTACTATGCAAGGGAGGACCTCTTGGAGTCTGTTTGCAAGGATTTTACTGATGGTTTTGTAGACAGTTGTGCGACAGGATATAGGTCTGAAGTCCAATACTGAGTCAGCTTGGGCCTTCTTTGGAATTAAAGTAACCACAGTTACATTTGTTGTCTTCAACATCTTCCCCTTCCTGAAAAAGTCATGTACGGCATGGATGAAATCAGGGCCAACAATATCCCAGGTGGCTTTGAAAAAGCATGAGGCGAAATCATCCTGGCCTGGGCTCTTATTTTTATCAATGTCCCACAATGCTCGTTGAATTTCCGCAATACTAATTTCTTTCTCAAGAAGTGCTGCCTGCAGATTAGTGAGGCACTTCCCTGCCCGAATAAACTCAGCATCAAGAGAAGCCACATTCTCCGAAGACCCCAATAGAGAAGAGTAATACTGAACAAAAGCTTGAGCTACTTTCTTTTCAGTAATGCATAGCTGACCATTCATGTCGTAAATCTTGCCAATGCTATTAAGTTGTCTTCTCTCTGCAATTTTCTTGAAGAAATAGGAAGTGTTGCTATCATCCAAAGACACTTTGGAAACTTTTGCTCTTTGCCTAAGCATGCTTATCTCTACTTCCTTTAGCTTCATCCAAGTAATCTTTGCCTTCTTTTCACTCCTGAGAAGATGATGATCCATAGGTGAAGACAGCAAAGAGAGCTGAATATTTTGCAACTCCTTATAAGCTGCCTCTATTCTCTGCTCCAAATGTGCAAAGTGTTAGCCATTGAAATGCCTAAGTGCAAAGAGAGTAAACATGGGAGTACCCCGCAAAGTGGAATCCCAGGTCTCCACCACCAACTGATGAAAATGCTCATGCTTAATCCAATAGTTAAGGAACTGAAAACACCCTGATCTCCTCTGTACAGTGGATGTTAAGGTAACAAAGTTGTGGGGAGTGTTCTGAAACACCAGGAGTAAGAAGAGTAACAAAAGAATCTGGGAAGGAGGTTAGCCAAGCAGCATTGACCAAGACCCTATCAAGTTTTGACCATATCCTATCAGTACCAAGCTGATTGTTAGTCCAACTAAACAAGCCACCCTTGCAGGCCAAGTCAGTGATAGCACTTCTGAAAATGCAGGAGTTAAAGTCATCCATGTCACTCTGAGGGGGTGGATTCCCTCATTTCCTCTCATCTGAAAATCTTGTCACATTGAAATCTCCCAAAACTATCCAACTCTTAGTCATAGTAGTCCCAATTCTAACCAAGGAAGACCACAATTGAAGCCTGCCTATAGCTAGGTGCATTGAATCCATAGACCATGTGTGGATACCCATATCCGTACCCTCCCAAACCAAACCCTGTGATGTAACTCGGACTTTTAAAACGCATGCTTTAACGTTGACTTAAACGCATTCTGCTCGTCACTCCAATCCTGGGGGCCCCGCTGCATCTTCCCCTCAAAGTACTCTAGGACATAGCTCGTCTTAATGACATAAGGCGGCCTACCCTTGTACTCCACCTCAAGGCCACCGCCAATCGCGGCAGTCACCACGTCGTCTACGATGGACGGCGCAAACCCGAAGCTCATATCACGGTCACCAAACGGCTGCCCCGTCATGACCGCATACCCCGACAAAGTAATACCGGCCTCAAAGCCCGGCATATGGAACGTCGTGGTGGTATCCCAATACCGATCAAGGAAGGCTCGAATCAACATCAGGTTCACCGTCAATTGCCTCCTCGCAATCTCTCTCCAATGCTCGACCAAAGGGCCAAAGGCACAGCCAAGCACCCAAGCTTTTGCTCCCTGCGAAAGCTTCTCCTCAAAGACACACATAACGGACGAAATGCCCGAAAAAGTCCTCATCGGACCCTTCGCCAAGCCCATCTTCGCCCGATACGAAAAATGTAACTCCGGCGCTAACAGACGGTCATGGCCATCCCAACCCTTGGCGAACGACCTATCTACTCGTGACCCACGTGCCCTAGAGCTACTCGCTCTAGGCATGGCCTCAGCCTCTTCCGGCTCCTCATCAGCACCTAACTCGGCCTCCAGCTCGGTCACCAACTCAAGAGCAAGCTCATCCTCCGCAAGAGGGTCATGCCTCGCACGGCCCCTACCTCGTGGCGTACCACGCCTCGTACGTAAGTCACGAGGTCGGCATCTGCTTCATTGCGAGCGCCTCATCCAGGCTTCAGCTGGGGGCTCATAGGTCCTTGAACCTGTGCTCTTACGAGATAATTTTGATCTTGTAACACGCGCAGAACCCTCTCCTGCAATAAACACGACGAATACATGCAACTATGACATATACACATAGCCATTCAAACATGACATTATACGCCCTACAGAGCACTGTTAGGCCTAATTCATAATTAAGCCAAAAACCGTTCCCTAAACATCAAAATTACATCTTGATGGTTTCTATGCGCTACAATTGCGCCCCCTAGCATTAATTGCACTTCAGACGCCCCGATCAAAAACCCCCAATTTACGAAGCACACTCCTTATTCAACTAAGGAAAATCGTCAAATTGAAAACTTTAGCTTGACTTTTTTTAAAAATCGAAGCTATATACGTGCTATACACACTATGGGCATCCTACACCGAAGTTTAATTGAAATTCCGGGTCGGAACATCCAGGCTCGTTTTCGGGTCGGAAGCCTAATTTGGACATTTTTCACACAAAGACGGTCTAAATCACAATCAATTCGCACATACATGCTAACATGGCATAATGCAACACAATGACGTCAATTTCAAACATTCAAACGGCAAATTTCAAGAAAAACCGGGTTTTCATCCAAAACCCGTCTTTTCAATATTTCTAGCTAAATCTAGCTAATTACAACAACAAATAACGTAAAAACAAGTTAAAATGGGGCATTACCTGATTCCATAGCAAAGCAACGCAAGAGAAATGATCAAAAACGGTTGAGAAATCGAAATTTGGTGTTTTTAAGTGTGAAAAACCGAAACAAGTATAATGAACCTCACCCACGGCCATCTCGTGCTTTATAGGCATTTTACTGCCAACAGGGGAAACCGCATAAGCCTATGCGGTTTGCACCCCAAACCGCATAAGGCTATGCGGTTTACTCCATTGGTTTTTCTCTGATTTTTCTCGTTTTGGACCTAATTTTGGATTCCTAATTCATCCTGGCCCAAATGCGCTTCCTAGTATGTCTCATACTTGGGTTAAGGCGTCACCTACAGTCCGCCATACGCGTGTATTAAGCATTTAATATACGGTACAGAAGCAGAAGCACAAACGCTCTTCACGAGCCTTTACATCGTTTTCTCTTCAACAGAAGGCAATCATATACAACAACGACTACATAGACGCTCCTCGGCGAGTCCAAGCATAAACATTCTGCAATACAAGCATTCTGCACCTACGCTCCTCGGCGAGTTTAAACACAAGCATTCTACAAAACATATCCAACCATAAGCATTACATCATTTACAACACTTTACGCATGCGCTCCTATGCGAGACCAGACACTTGCAACTACATATACACTTCTGTGCACGACTACTCAATCATACTTTAGCACATGCACTCTTTGACGAGACCTTGCACTACGCAACAGCATTACACAGCAACGGCACTAAGCACATACCGCATTAACCGAAACTACACAACGACACTATACAATAAGCAATGAGCACAACGAAAGCACTCAGAAGGCCGGCAGGCCATCACAATATGCACGGACCGTCATGTCCTTAAACATGTACGCCCCTCCCCGTTTAGCCCGTTTCGGAGTCCGAGTCTCACCCATGGACACATGCTCCGTTCCGCTGATGATATCGAGTCCGGATATGGTCGTGGAGTTTGACTAACGCTCTTGTCCGAGCTCAATCAAACTGGGGGCTCCGTGGATACCCATATCCGTACCCTCCCAAACCAAACCCTGTGATGTAACTCGGACTTTTATTACGCATGCTTTAACGTTGACTTAAACGGTTCTAATTATGTCGAATTCATTATTGAGTCGTTTTGAAATGTTAAATGATTTTAGGACGCTTTCACATCGCTTTAAATAAATGTTCTTTTGTCCATTTAGAGTTTAGCTTGGTCCGCGTCCTGCTTCGTTTGGCATGAGCTTCGCATTTGCATTACAATTGGCTCTTTTACATTAACAAGATATAATTCAGCATTCCTAAATTCCTAAATTTAGGCCCGGTGGCTAAATCCCCCCTTTAGCCCCTCTTACACAAAATATAGCCTCACGGGTTATCTCATTTCACAAAATGCCACAAAATGCACCTTTTCCACATTTTCGGGTCTCGGGCCCAGAACCGAGCCTCAAACCCAGCCTTTGGCCCTCACTCCAAAGCCCTCAACTCTCAAAATATCTTAGGAAGCCCTCAGGTGTTTTCTTGACGTACAAGTTCGAGATTATACTGTATCTTTTCGAGATATAATCAAACCGGAATTAGGAAACTGGACCTAGAACCACACCCTCAAACCGCATTACCTTATGCGGTTTAGGCCCCTAACCGCATAAGCCTATGCGGTTTACCTGGCCAACCGCATAAGGCTATGCGGTTTCCCTGCTTGGTTTTATCCCGAGATTTCCTATTTTCTCCGAGGTTTTTAGTATATATACCCCCCTATGCCCGACCTCGAAACACACAATTTCTTCACAATTTTCTCACAGAATTTACAATTCACAACTCTCTCAAAGCTTCACGAACTCTAATCCTTGAGTTCAGCACACCATCCCGTGTTGAATTCATCCTTTTTAGTTCAAGAAGCGAAGCTCGCTTAGATCCGCGCCAGGACCAGTAGAGTACCGATCCACTGGATCGAAGCTTTTTCTTATTTTCTATGGACTAACAAAGGGACTACACTTTAGCGCCCACCGCTTTGGAACCGAGCGCGCTTGCCTTCCAAGTATTCTTATTACTTCGGGTACACACCATATCCGATGACACGCCAAAGTCGCATAAGCAACCGACCCTTTTAAAATGAACCAATGGACAATTGAACGTTTATTTTATTTGCATGCATCTTGCACCTTCTTTCTTTGCATTAAATCAACTTTAACAATGAATTCGACCTTTAACTAAACCGTTTTCGTTAACAAGTTAAACATGCTAAACTGAGGGTTTAAATCAATCTTTTTGCATTTGCATTTGCATTCTTTTACAACTTTATCGCACTTGTACGTAGCAATAACATTAGCTCAAATATCATTTTACATGGATTGTTCTAGGTCAGTAGAGGCTATTTTTACATAGGCTTTTCTAAAAGGTTTTCATAAATCATTAATTGGATTAATCTTTATTAAAGTACCCTCTCCCCGAATCCATTCTGGTTTCATAGCCTTAGATCTAGGGGTGTCGGCGTGCTCCAAAATCTAGGACATGTCTTTAGCTTAGGACATGATAGCAGGTTCCTAATTTCCGCGATAATTAGGTGGCGACTCCTAAACAGTTTTAAAGGTTTTTCTAAATTAGTCTTTTTAACTTAAAGCGCCCTTATGCAAGACATCACAATGAATGAGTTGGGCTGCCTTCTAAATTATAGTCACTTGCACCTCTCTAGGATCATGAAAAAGCCAAATCCTCCCGTTATTATGATACTCGTAATTATAATATAGATGCCAATCATGGAAAACGCGCTTAGTAATGCTAGAAGCCCTAGACTCCTTTATTCTTGACTCCAAAAGACCAAAAACCACTACACCATTATTCCTAATGAACTTTATTACTTCCTTCTGCTTCAACAGTTTGTTACACCCTCTTAAGTTCCAGCTTGCAATAGAAATGGGTTATCAGGGGGCATAGGTGGGATCACTGAACTTCCCACAGCTTCTATTCCAGTATCCATTTCCACAAGCTGAGCAAACTTGTTAGACAAAACCACTGAGTTCATTGGACTTTTCCTCCTTGGTATTGAGCTTTTCTGAACTTGAATGAATGGTATATCATCCACTGAGTCCCCTTTAGGTGGAGGGGTATGTATCACCACAGTCTCCTCTGCCACTTCTTCATGAGGCTTCACAATTTTTGGCCTATATTCCTTCCTTGGCTTGTTGAGTTTACACTGCTTGGACTCATGCCCAAGCATCTTGCAAGTTTGACAGTAATATGGGAGCCATTCATAGTCAACCTTCTGAACATGTTGCTTATATTCATTTTACCTTTCAGATTACATATTCGTTAGTTTTGTTATTGATTTTGTAATCAAGTTTCTTCTATGAAAACTTTGAATCTTGAACCTTAAATATAATCTGCAACATACAAAGGAAAAAAGATAAATATGAATTTAATCAGGCTATGATTAAATAATAAACATGGTAATTAAAAATTAAAATTGTTCAAAACTAAAAACTCATCAAATATACCGTAAACAAAAATAGAACTAACACGAATCGTAATCATAATTAAAACATAATAAACGAAAACTATTTAACGTAGTACCTAGGAAGACCAAACTAAAGTTTTTGATGTATATATATACAAAAAGGATTGAAAAATTACCTAAAAATTATCTAATGTATCATAATTAAATAAGGAAATTATGTGTCATAAAATTATTTATTTCCAAACTATTATTTACGTAATTGATCAACTGTACCCGGCTTTTTCTCAGTTGTACCCAAAAAAGACATCAATGCCTTCTCATTTCCTTCCCCACATATTTGTAAACCTAACTTTTCTCTCTTCTCTCTTCATCCTCATTAAACCCTCTCCTCTATTAAACCACCACCCACCACCGCCTCTCCCACCACCACCGACCACATATCTCGCCTGCCCACCACCGCCTCTCCCACCACCCTCCACCGCCTGCCTACCCACCCACCACCACCCACTAAACCGACCAACCCCACCGTCCACCGTCCTCGCCTGCCCACCCACCACCACCATCTGAACCGACCAACCCACCACTAGCAACTAAACCGAGCCACCCACCACCACCCACTAAACCGTCCACCACCATCCACCCAGTCACCACCCACCGTCCACCTAAGTCCTTTCTTTTTTTTTAAAAAAAATTATTATTATTATTATTAGTAGTATTAGTATTAAAAAAAAAATAAAAAAAAAATAAAACATGAGGCAGCCACCACCCAAGCCACCACGGCCTACCGCCACCCAGCCACCAGCCACCGTCCACCACCATTCACCCAGCCACCAGCCACCGTCCACCTAAGTCCTTTTTTATTATTATTATTATTATTATTATTATTATTATTATTATTATTATTATTATTATTATTATTATTATTATTATTATTATTATTATTATTAAAAAAACAAAAAAAAAAACATGAGGCAGCCACCACCAGTGCCACCACCGCCTGCCACCACCGCCTTCCGCCAAGCCCACACCCACCACGGTCGCCGCCGCCGCAGCCACCCCCACCACCAACCCGCCGACCCCTCTACCACCACATATAATCCATAAAAAAATAAAAAATAAAAACAAAAACAAACAAACATAAACCAATTTAATGAGAACAAATTAAATTAATGGGAAAAAAAAAAGTAAATTACTTGAAATATATCGTCACAAGGACCCATATATTAAAAATTGAATTAATCGTATGAGTAATTGAATTAATTGAAGAACAAATTGGTTGATTTAAGATTGTTTTAAGGTTTTTTGGGTTGAAGGAAAAGAGAGAAAAAAAAAGTAGAGCCAAGGGTAGGGGATGGAAAACAAATGACAAAAAAAGGTACAACTGAGAAAAAACCGGGTACAGTTGATCAACATCCATTATTTATTTCTCAATTTAAATTATGTAATTTTTGAAATAATTATTTTTTACAGATTATTAAATAATTATGATAAATGTTGCTTACTTTAATTAATAATCAAATTAAAAATAATTTAAAATTATCAATAGTAATTTATTTCCTAATTTAATTGGTGATTATGTGGACGCTCTAATATCGCTCGAAAAAACTTACGTACAATAAGGGCGCTTACATGAAAATTTACTTCGAAGGCTTACAATTTACCAAACGAAGGCTTTATCATAATTTACAAGTTTTTTCACAAGTTTTCAAGTAAGATTATCATAATTTACAAGATTTCAAGTAAGATTTCACGCTCTAATAACTTGTGCCTTAAATGCCTTAAATGGCTATTCTTTGTAAATTAAAACCATTTCATCACCTATGTTCAGACAATTTACCAAACGAAGGCTTACATCCAATTTTATATTACGTACAATAGCCTCTAGAGACATACTAGACTCAGTAAAAATACGACGATTACGCTCCATCCAAATATGATAAAGCGAGGCCACAATGCTACAACAGAACCATTTAGCACGCCAATGTCGACTCCTCATCAAGTGTTTGTCATACTTCAGCTCATATCTCAGACTACGAACTTGACGACCCAAATTCATCCAAGCCAAGATGTGCTTCATTATCGTGTCACTTTCAACACACTCAAAAAAACAGGTGGGAATGGCTCTCACAGTCTCGTTTGCACATTATACACCAATTTACCATAACCATTCCACGTAAACATAACATGTCAACAGTAGGAAGTTTACCTTGGACAACCATAGCCCCAATGTAGCAATGTTTAGGTAGGTTTGAAGAGCACCAGACTGCAGGAGCCCAAGCTACAGCAGCAGACTTGTCTCTGAAAAAATCATAAGCCTTAGAGACCTTACCATTCTACTCCTTTAGCAGAAACACAACCCTATCAGAGGACCCAGCAAGCTGAAGAAGACAATCTCTCACATGGAGGATGTCAGACCAACCTTCAGCATCAGAACTGGTATGAGTCACAGTCCATAGATCATTCTTATTTAGCTTATATGCCCTCAACCATCTCAGCCAAATGCTTGAACCCCCACTTTGCAAATCAAAAATATACCTGGTAAGCAAGGCCTTCTTCCAGGAGAGGAGCTCTTTGATTCCAAACCCACCCTCCTTCTTTGGCTGACAGACTAACTTCCAGCTCATAAAAGTAAACCTTCGACTCCCCTCATCAATACCTGTAGATACCCGTATCCGTACCCCCCAAAAACAAACTCGATGATGAAAGGACTTTCATGCATGCTTTTAAAAGAGTCGAAACGGTACAAAAGTGTCTAAAACGTATTAGTCATTTTTAGCGTATTAATTTGGATTTGCATAATCATGAAAATGAATGTCAATTTTAGTCATTATGAGCATAACACGAGCACAATATAGGAACGTCTTATTAAGCCAAGCCACAAAACAAATTTCAACTAGCTACAAAACGGCCCAAACTTACAAAAACGACCCAAAACACAACCCGCAAAACGGGCCAAAGTGCGTCCCGTGTCACATTTTCACAGAATTAAACTCTATAAAACCGTAAAATAATATACTTTAATATTATTTTATTTCGAGCCAAAACCGAAAAACACGACAAAAACCAAGCACGAAAATCGAAATTTGGACCAAAACTAATTTTGGCCCAAATATTACTTAACCCACACGACATATTACCTCACAAAACATAATCATCACATAAAATACGTCATTAAGCCAAAGGCGGCTTAAGCAGCACACCAAAACAAAATAGAAATCGCCTGTTGACAGCGACAGTTTAATCGCCTGTTAACAGGCGATTATAAACTTCTCCCCCCACAGCCGCCTTTTGATTTTCTTACTAAAATCTAACCCAAACAAAATATAAAACGCCTGTACACAGGCGATTTATATTTTGTTCATCCTAAAATCAGCCAACCTCTATAAATACCAACCCCCTTCATTCATTTCAATACATCGGTTTTTACAAAACACATAACACACTCACAAAATCCACTCAAAAGTACCGTCTTTTCATTTTCGAAAGGTAAACATTTTACCTACGTTTTGGACGTTTGAGACTCGGACAAAGGGGTTACATTAACCCCAATCCGATATTGGCACTAGCGAAGCCGTATTCGTAATACGGTTGTAGCAATTCGGATTCATAATCCGTCTAAACCCCGCCAATATCGCATAAATAAACGACTCATTATCACTAAAGCAAACCGACGTCACTTTTATAATTATGCTAGTCCTCATTCATGCATTAAATAACGACTAGAATCACGGATCCAACACTAAATTGTACCGTTTCATAGAGTCTTTTAGCATGTCAAAACTGAGGGTTTTTTCACAAATTCAAATACGAGGTCGGAAAATAACGTTTATGGTAATAATTTAGTCAATAAATTATTATTTAACGTACATTTCCAATAGCAATATGTCATTATTTTGACAATTTACATTACTTATGCATTTTAATCGAGCAATACTTATTCGTACTTGTACGTAGCGTGACTTTTATCCCAAATATCGAAATTAAGCAAATGTTTTCGAATCAGTAAAGACTACTCTTACGTAGGCTTTTTGATTACTGTTTTCAAAATACATTTTGTCAAAACTTTCGAAAAGTAACCTCACTCCGAATCCCTTCTCTGGTTTCAAACCTCGGACGGATAGGTATCGACGCACCTTGAAATCTGAGACACTCGTGTCTTGAATTTCAAGACGCGTTAAATAGGTTCCAAATTCCTTTAATATTTGGTGGCGACTCCGAAAATACATTTCAAAAAGGATTTTTCTACTTTTCTTTTTTGATCGCAAATTCATGCAATGATCTCCCCCATTTTTCATTTCACCCTTTCAAAACTTCGCTCTTTTTTCCTGCGAGGCGCATTCTCAAGACTCTACGCCAAGACTGGCGAGGCTCACGCCAAGGCAGGCGCCGATAGGTTTTCTTCTTCCTGCACCTTCACCGTGGCGACTCACTGGGATGAGCACGATTTTTATTATTTTTGAAAAACTAGTTTTTCTTTTATTTTAAAATCATAAAGAACTGAAGCTTGAAACTTTGAAAACATTTACGCTTTCGATATTTGGGCAAAAGTACGTTGAGTCGAATCCTCCTCATTCATAACCACACCCTTTGAGCAACGGCCCCTAGTAACGCTCGCCTATGTCGGGATAACTCGACACGTGGTTCCTCACCCTCCACGATTACAAGTACGGCATCCGTACAAACGATCGTAACTACCAAACTCAACGCTCTAGGGCCCGTCTTGAATTCACACCTAAGACGTGTGTAGTCTTTGCGGGTGCCCCTACCTAAACGTTACTGAATGGCGGAGGGAACCTTACCCTATAAACCAAAAACCTGTGTTTATATGTACAAGTGCGAAGCTATAGTACCCTCACTATAGTCGTCTTTCAAAACTTTCTGCATACGAAAACTTTTCCTAGGCATTATACTTTTAAAATACGTCCATTTTTTAAATTACTTTTTCAAACTTTTTTTCAAAAAAGGTCATACTTTTTAAAACACGCCGTTAGGCTCTTTCACCTATGGTCATTTGAGTTTGATAAATAAAATGCCGCTGCATTTAAAAACGATCCAGGATAATCACTATATCACAGGTCTTTTTCAAAACGTAAATGAATTATGCGACTGACGTATCGTCATAATACATTTATTGCTAAAAACATTTCACAAAGCAAAAACCCGAATATGTCAATTCATTTCGGAGATTTTAAACGAAATTAACTTTTAAGAACATTAGATTTAGCTCTAAGTCGAGTGACTCTTTAGTCATCCCGATTCAATCTTTTTCTCTCAAAAAAACGCGGGCTCGTTCATATGCGAACCCGTTGATTTACTCTTTGAATCGAGTGACTTGTCGTCATTTTCGATTTAAATTCCTGAGTCTCTGATAGGCTTAGTCGCGTCACCTAATCAAAAGTAATCCGAACAAACTCTAACGGGTAGCAAGGGTAAGTCGGGTATCGTATCCACATGGAGATGGTCGTTTATGTTGGTTTGGGTGATTCTAGTCTCGGTTCGAGTGTAGGTTGGTAAACTAGAGCTAGAGCGCAAGGAAAAGGGATTTAAACGATAAGGAAAAAGTCTAGGGAATCGGGGATAGCATAGGCAAAGCTAGGATGAACGATGGTGAAAGAAAAGAGTCGGGAATCGCATGTGCTAAGGAATAGGCTCGACCTCTCGGTTCTAAGCGTTCTCTAGGTCACAAGTGCGGGCTCTCATGACTTACAAATGAGGGTCCTAATGGTTAGTCTCGTGCCCTACCTTAAACTAGGCTTTCGTTCTTAAGTTTAAGGGTAGCAAAGGCTCACTAATCCTTGGCCAAAGGATCAACAAATACAAACAAAACAAGACAACCAAAATCACAAGCAAAACCCTCATCAAAACATCACCAAAATCGACCTAGACTACTCACCCATGATCACCCTTTCTCCCTAGATAAAGGACTACTCACTCATGATGAAAACAACAACAAAAGCAATAACAATGGATGAAAACATGATTAACAATGATATAAGATGAAATGATAAACAAAGGAGAGAAGTATAACAAAAACCAATCAGAAATTCAAAGAGAAAGAGAAGAACAAAGTCAACAATACCGAAATAGGACGATCAAACAAGCAATCCGAGTCGAGAATTCAAAGTACAAGAAGAAAAATTAATCTAACCCTAAATTTTTGATAGAAACTAGTTTAAAGTGTTAGGAAGATCCCCTCAAAATTTCGTGCGAAAATAATATGTTTTGCCTCTTCAAAAAGACGAAACATTTCAAGCAAACGAAGCGTCTTCAGCTGTCCCTAGGTGGTCCCGGACGGGACAGGGGCCATCCCGGACGGGACAAGTGCACCCCGGACGGGACAAGGTCATCCCGGAGCCTTCAGTTCAAGTCCTCTTTTGTGCTTCTTTTGTACTTAGTTTTTCTCTTGTTTTTGCTTCTTTTGGCTCAAAGAAAGCCAACTTCCTTTCTTCTTGTTGTCCCAAGGCTAATGTACTTTGCTCATGAGTAGGGACGAGTCTTAGGATGATTATGGGAGCTTCAAATCCCGAGCCAAGGTCCCGGAACACCTTCATGCATTGAAACGAGGCTCGTGTGCAACCGAAACGCAACGAAACGAGCTCGAAACACCTTGAAACTTCACGAAACTTCACGAAACATTATGAAACCTCCCGAACAGCCTCCTAAACTCCAAATATGCGCTTGTACCTGCAAAATGGACACAAAAACGCAGCAGTGCCAAAACGGAGAGAAATAGGAGCTGAAACGCGTATAAAAGCACGAGAAACGCGAAGAAACGCAAGCGACAGGGGGCTATAAGAACGTAAATATATGAGATATCAGTCTCACGTAAAAGGCGAACAAGTGATCGCCTTTTACCCAATTTTAACATCCTCAGATCGACTAGCCTATCGCTACTTCGGTTTGATCCTTTTTATCGTAATCTAATGATAAACCCCTGGCAACATACCGCCGAACTGGGTTAATCAGATTATGATCATACAAGTTTTTCAACCTCGAGAATAGAGACGTGTCAATATGCCTCTACCTCAAAAGCTTCCCGTGTCATTTTAAAAGCTAAAAACACGAGTCGAGTCTTGCACCCACTTTTTGCACTTCTTGCTTTTCTTTGGTCGTGAATGCGATTTTTCATTGAGTCTTTCTTTCCCTTTTAAAATCACTAAAGGTTTGAAACTTTGTCAGGCCCACCCAATGAAAAACCCTGAACACACGGCTCGCAAGCACAAGATGAATTTCCGTTTCAACCTCGCAAATGATGAAGCTGCCTTTCCACCGCCTCCTCCTCTAATGACGATCACCGAACATGTAAGGTCGCCGACCACAAGGTGGCTAATCTCACCGCTTTGTTCGAACATCCGCCGCCATGCGTAAGATCGAAACCGAGAAAACGCAAGGTCGTTTCGCCAAGAGTCCGCCGACACATCAAGAGAATTCGATCACTGGAGGACGAAATTCACAAGTACAAACTGACCAAAACTACACATCATGGTCGCCAGGACAATACTTCTCGGACCACAACGACGACTGAACAATTCAACACCGTAAGCCCAAAGGCATTAGCGGTGCAACCAGTATTCCTAGCGCAACCCACTCCTGCAGACCCGGATCATCGCCGGTTGGGCCATTCTCGTCCACAACAACGACGAAGGTTCGACCCTCTTTATGTCCTACTCAAAGGCATTGGAAAAGCTCAGAAGAAAAACATTTTGCATCTTCCCAAACCCACCAAAGGAACCACCTGAGGATAAGAAACCGCTCTCATGGCACGAAAATTCGTGACCGCAAATTCCACAGGGGAAGGGCACGACATCGAGGTCGTTTGAAGAACGTAATCCAGGACATGATTGACAACGAAACGATCGACAAGCCAAGCATAGCTCCTAAACTGTTGAACCAACATAATACACCCCATTCTCGCCCCATTTTCGTAGGAACGCACCCTATCCTCAATTATCCCCTTCCAGCTCCCACAGGCGATCACGAGGTCAACGTCCTTTACGACAGCATCAACAACAACGGTAGCGACATCGATCACATGCGCCAAGTAAAGACAAAAACCAAACCAAGGCATGAGGACAAGAAAGGAACCTTCACCCAGATCCTCATCAAAGATCCCTCGCATTTCGGCCTGACGGCCATAATAAGAGTTCTAACCTCCAACGCCTGTTTCAAGACCCAGCAGAACTACTAATACCGCCCGGATTCCCTCCCAAACACGCAAGCGAAGGCAGAGACAAGGGCATAGTCAAAAGTATGATCATCCTACCCATAACAGATGACCCTCCCTTTAACACAACATGGCGTAACACCGAAAATGTCCTCCCAGCACAACTCATTGACCACATCATCCGGGATTGGCTACCAGGCGCCATAACTTTCTCCCACGCCGACCTACCACCCTTCCAAGATCCACACAATCCAGCACTCTACATAACCGTAGAGTGCCGCGATATGGTACTACCCGTTACCCTCATCGACAACGGCTCGGCAATCAACATCCTACCCCTAACAACCGCCGTCAAGCTAGGAATAAAGGAAAGTGATGTCACCCCTTGCTCCAACAGCATAAGAGCATATGACGGTACATCCCGCAGCATAGAGGGTATCATATCACTACCCGTCAGGACAGGGTTTATTAAAACACAAACCGAGTTCCAGCTTATGAATATCCCCCCGGCATACAACATGTTACTAGGAAGGACCTGGATTCACGCTACCGGAGCCGTCACATCCACTCTGCATCAAAAAGTGAAGCTTCCCTTTTACGGCGAAGTCATTACCATAGAGGCCTCGGACTTTCGGGCCGCTCTCCATCAACTGAAGCTTGAAGAAAACGCCGCCCAATCTACCAATGACCAGGGAAGTCTCAATCCAAGCACCTATACCTAGAGCCTAGGATCCTACGTCATCATGGCGCCAATTTTCTAAAAATCGGCTAGGTTACTAGATCTTATTCCTAATATAGTAAATTTAGCTAAAGAACTAGAGTCATTAAGGTTGTCCAAAGCTCCCTCGTCTGAGCTATCTTCAAATGTAACCGCTTTTGATAACATTAATAACATGAAAGTTTTTGATTACTCTTTGCCTCATTTAAAATCTACTTTTTCTAATGATTGCGATAAATTTAAACTAAATAACATTGCATTATATAGATACATTGCAAGCATTGTCTCAAAACCCGAACAGGAGCCCATCATTGAAGACACAACAACCATCGACATAGGCACGCCCGAAGAGCCTCAAGAACTACAGCTGGGGGCTTCTCTAAACGCAGAAGAGAGGACCACATACACCAAGCTCCTCACAGAATTCAAGGACGTCTTCGCATGGTCGTACAAAGACATGCCCGGCATTGACCGTGAGATAGCTGAACACC
Organism: Dianthus caryophyllus; assembly: GCA_023091065.1. Classification (NCBI taxonomy): domain Eukaryota; kingdom Viridiplantae; phylum Streptophyta; class Magnoliopsida; order Caryophyllales; family Caryophyllaceae; genus Dianthus; species Dianthus caryophyllus. Next base: position 9,958,276 of record CM041523.1, on the reverse strand, counting down.
GCATCCCGATCAAGCAAGGTAGCAGACGGCCAAGGTAAGGTTCGACGCATCAAGCCAGAATGGTCTCTCATGGTCAAAGAAGAGATCGAAAAACAGCTACAAGCTGGGTTCATCCGAGTCATCGAATACTCAGACTGGGTCTCCAATATGGTGCCGGTTATGAAGAAAAACGGCAAAATAAAAGTGTGGACAAGGGATTTTGATCCACGCGATGTTTTATTTCAAAAACATTTTTGATTCGAAAAGAGTCGCCACTAAATTTTTAGGTGGAATTTAGAAACCAAATTTAGAGAAAATGAGTTCGTGTGAGTTTACGTGTTAGGAAGTTTAAAAGAATTTCATTAACTTAACGCCTAACCCCGCCCGTTTTAAAAACGGTCTCTACTAAATAAAATCATGGCTATTATGAGTACATATGCAGATATGCAAACAACGTTTTAAACCTAAACATATTACATCCATTCTACGTGGTTTAATGCACACAAAAATTCGTCGAAGTTGTTTAACATATGGGTTCATTTACTATTCTAGCAAACAAAGAAAAGAAGAAAGAAATACTCACCGACAGCATAAGATAGATTAACAAACGTTAGCGGCGAACAAATAAAAATAAATAAACATGACTAAAATATGAACGACTAACGTAAGTAATTAAATATTACACACCTATAAAAAAGTGACAAACAAACACAACCACACACACAAACTAACGAGCACATACAATTAACTAAACATGCAGACGTATGTAAATTGCACAGATACAAGTGATAATCAACTAATAGCCAACTAAGCAAACGTCTAAATAGTCAAGTACACACAAATATGAAGAAGTAGCATATATATACTTAAACACACGTGAAAGTCTAAACTACACAAACTCAAGATTTAACGAACCAAAACAAAACCAGCAGCGAAACTAAACGCTAAACAAAACAAACGTGAAGTATCTTATACAAACGGAAAAACACGAAACTAAACTAACATACAAACATGAATTACAAATCTGGAAAAAAAAGCATGAAAGACCAAATTATACGAACCTACATGTAATTTAATTATACGACTTAAGACTTAACAAACAAAACTAAACCAGCGACAAGCAGAAACGTGCACGATTATTTACATGAACAACGAAACTAATTACCATACGAACACTAAACGATGAAATAAACTCACGAAAACTAATTTGACATACAAGCATGAATTACAAATCTGAAGAAACACGATAGATCTAGTTTCAGACGATCAACATAATTAAGCATGACTACAATCTAATTACATAATAAGCTAATGGGCTAAACAGAATCAATCTAACGAAGGATTTTCGAGTCATACTACGCAAGGAAACTAAACATGCATACTAGGGAAACAAAGGGGCAAGACATATCCACACATACGCATCCAAATCATGCTGAAAATATAAACCTAAAACGAACGAGAAAAACAATAACTACGACGATAAACAACAGAGCGACAGAAAGCGATAAAAAACGACAGAGGGCAATAAGAACGATAAAAAAACGATAATTCAACCAAATAAAAAGAGTATTTTTGCACCCTCAACTTACATGTATCGTTGACCAATTCTTTGAGTCGTAATCGATTGTAAGATTTTATCCCAAGGGGCCGTCGTCGACGAAAACCAATTGTAATCCGTAAGTTTGTACCAAACTGACAGCAATTTTCAAAAGCTTGTAACTTCTTCGTTTCTCAACGAAATTTCGAACCGAAAGATGTTTTGGAATCGTGACAAAGTGAACTTTGATATTATGTAAACAAATCAGAGAGATTATGAAGCTTGTAACACGAAAAACGAGGAAGAACAGGTGATAGCTGAACGAAAATCAGAAAATTGTGCTCTGTTTTTCGAGCGGCTATCTCGACTTCTTCTGAGGCTTTTTGAGGGATTTTTGTGACTTAGTATTATGTGTGTATGCTCTAAAACTCGTTCTCCTGAATGCTTGTGGATGGTGTGTATATATAGGATCGAAAAGTAGGGTTTTTCGAAGGGTTTTGAGCAGCTTTGCTCTCTTTTCTGGTCTTGTCCACGGCTTCGTTTAGGGCTTTTTAGGGGGTTTTCTTGAGTGGCAAGGCAAGGTTACATGGGTAGGATAGTTAGGATACGGGTATGGGTCATGGGTAGGCGAATAGGAGTCGGGTTTGGGTCAAATGAGGGCTGATTTTGGGCCTATGAGCTGCTGCGGACCAGCTCGGTTCTTGGATACGTTTTGGCTGTTTAAGGGGGGTTTAGGTCGTGGTTTGGGCTGGGTTTAATCTCGGATATGTGGGGAATAAAGTGGGTAAAAGAGGCCTCGAAGTTCGTGCTAAAACGGGCTCAAAATCGTTCTTTAAATCGAGCTCAAAACGAGCTAAAAAACTTGCTTTTAAGAAAACGAATTCGTCGAATACGATTTAATAAAATGGCTTAAAGACACGAGAAACGACTTTTCAAGTCAAATATAAAATTTGTAAAAGCGATTTTTCAAATCGAATTACTTAAAATGATTTTTCAAATCGAAATATTTTATTTTCAATAAAATACTTGAGGCAAATAAATTTTGATCGAAATAAATTTACCTTGTTAAAACATTAATTTAAACATCATTTAAATTAATAAAACAATACATCGACGGCGTCCGACTTACATCGTAAAACGAACTCAATTAAATGACACGGAATACATGTTGTCCTATCATCATTGGGTGTTTGTCGAGTTTTCTATAAATTTCCATATCGACAGATACGGGTATCTACAAAAAGTATGTGCCGACTTCCGGGACCTGAACAAAGCCTGCCCAAAGGATGATTTCCCACTACCTCACATGGACATCCTGATTGACAACACAGCAGACCACGCCCTACTGTCATTCATGGATGGATATGCAGGATACAACCAAATCAAAATGGCAGCAGACGACATGCCAAAAACCACTTTCGTAACCCCCTGGGGAACATACTGCTACACAGTCATGCCATTCGGGCTCATAAATGCCGGCGCTACCTACCAACGCACTGCTACCACCTTGCTCCACGACATGATGCATAAGGAGGTCGAGGTATACGTCGACGACATGATCGTGAAATCAAAAGAAAGGGATGACCACGTCACAAACCTTCGGAAATTCTTCACCAGAATCAGGCAGTATAAGATGCGATTAAACCCACAGAAATGCACCTTTGGGGTCACATCAGGCAAGTTGCTGGGTCACATAGTAAGCCAGCGCGGGATCGAAATAGACCCGACCAAAATCAAAGCAATAATGGGCATGAAAACGCCGAGCAACATCGACGAAATAAGGAGTTTCTTGGGACAAGTCCAATATATCTCCCGTTTCATCAGCAAACTCACCATGATTTGCGAGCCAATCTTCAAAAAACTGAAGAAGGAAGAGCATACGAAATGGGACGATAACTGCCAACAAGCGTTCGACAAAGTCAAAAGCTTGCTTACAAACCCACCCGTTCTGGTACCCCCACAAAAGGACTTGCCACTATCGCTATACTTAACAACTACGCCAAACGCCATGGGTGCCATGCTCGCCCAAGAAGTCAACAACGAAGAACGGGCCATCTACTACGTCAGCAAAAAATTCCACGACACGAAACTTCGGTATGAACCGGGCCGAGAAAAAGTCGCCTCATTGGTTTGGGCAACCAAAAAGCTCAGACACTACCTGCCCACCAGCACTACAAGTGTCTACTCCTTGATGGACCCCCTCAAATACCTATTTGAAAAACCAGTCCCTAACGGGGCGCATGCCAGGTGGACCCTGCTCCTCGCCGAGTACGAACTCAAGTACCTCCCTCTGAAAGTAATCAAGGGAAGAGCAGTTTCCAACTTCCTTGCGTAAAAACGCTATCATCGAGCGACCCATGATCGACACAACGCCATTTCTCGACGAAGGGCTCTTTGCCGTAGAAAAGGAATATCGGGCAATTATACTTTGATCTGAAAGGCCAAACTACCGCGGCTACGAGTAGAATACTCCTAATATCCCCAGATGGCGACCATACGCCGCTCTCAATCAAGCTCGACTTGATGTCACGAACAACGCCCGCATCTGGCTGCATTTACTACCGCAAGCAAAGAATCGCCTCAAGATAAGGAACCTTCGGGTACATGGAGATTCATTCCTCATCATAAATCAAGTGACAGGGCATGGAAGATCATGAGCGAAACCCTCACCAAATACCAAGCAAAAGTACAAAAACTCCTAGCCAACTTCGATCGCATCGAAGTTCTATCACCTCCCAAGGGAAGAAACCCGGTTTGCCGACGACCGCCAAAACTCTCAACCTCCCGAACATGCCACCGACATGGAAGTTACTTACCCATCATCGCCGAAAGACGTGACGAACCAAATTACATTCACACCATTGACCTGGACGGCCGAGCAAACAGAGCCTTGGTATCAAGCCATAATCAACTACAAAGCAGATAACACTTACCCACCCGACAATCGATAAACGTGGGGCAGAGAGCTATCGACTCTAGCTTCTCAATTTGTGCTAGAAATGGGACAATTACTCAAGAAAACACCACAAGGGACGCCGCCATATGTGTCGACTACAAGAAGCGGACAGGAAATCATCACACAAGCCCATGATGGCGAATGCGGACCCACATGAACGCTCGGGCACTCGCAAACAAATCCTCGGCCAGGATGGTATTGACGCACCATGGAAGCAGATTGCATCCAATACGTTAAGCATCGCCACAATCGCCAAATTTTCAAAGAACGCAAAGACGCACTCCTCACCACTATACAGCCTAACCTCGCCCTGGTCCTTTTCAACCTGGGGCATCGACGTAATAGGAAAAGTCCACCCCATCTGAGCAGAGGTCTGCTTTCGTACTAGTGGCGATCGACTACTTTACAAAGTGGGTAGAAGCAAAGATCTTTTTCGAACACTCGGCTCCAAAGAAGTCGCCAAGTTCATACAGACAAACATTATATGCCGATACGGGCATACCCCATGAGTTCATCAATGATCAAGGCTCAGACTTTCAGCCGTGGAGACGAAGCCATACTCACAAAATACAACATCCAAAGATCACAAATCCTCACCCTATCGACCCCAAACCAATGGAGCCGCTGGGCAAAGAAACAAGATGGCCACCATACTCGAGAAAATGATCGACAGTTGCAAAGATTGGCCCAACAAGATACCATATGCACTCTAGGGATACCGTACTACCATCCGAACCCCCACAGGCATGACCCCCTATTTCCTCACCTACGGCATGGAGGCCGCTCAACCAAAGGGAAATAAATACAATCACTACGCATACTAATGGAAAGTAGCATCCCGTATAGAGTGGGCCCGTGAACGCCATTTAACAACTCATGCTCTTGGACGAGCGCCGACTTCATTCCTCGAGCACCGCATTTAATGTACCAAGCCCGACTACAACGAGCATTCAACAAGCGAGTTAAGCCACGAAACATAAAAGTAGGTGATCTCATACTAAAGTCAGTCCGAGCACCGCTTCCAGTCGACCCACAAGGAAAGTTCAAGCCCAATTGGGCTGGACCCTACCTCGTCAAGGAAATCTACACAGGCGGAGTGGTCAAACTAACCGACTTGGATGGTCAAGAGTTCAACCTCGCCACTAACCTCGATCAGCTCAAGAAGTACTACCCTTAAAAATGTCTTGCAATGTATCTATAAAATGCGACATTTTCTAAAAAACATTCATGGACAGACATGTCCTTAAACATGTTCATGGGCCGGCATGCCCTTAAACATGCTCTTTCTCTCCACAAAAATCAAAAGCAATTCATGGGCCGGCATGCCCTTAAACGTGCACATTCCACAAAACACAATTCATGGGCCGGCATGCCCCTAAACGTGCACATTCACCACAAAAAAAAAAAAAAAAAAAAAAAAAAAAAAAAAAAAGCAAACACAATTCATGGGCCGGTATGCCCCTAAACGTACACTTCCCGAACTACGCCGGTTTGATTCCATTTTCCATGGATACGTAGGCAGCTTTGCAAAAAGCGCAACCGATATTCAACACAAAAATGACACGTCCAAAGCTTAAAAAGGCTAAGGACATAGTCAACACAAAAATTCGTCTCTTAAACCTGAGGGTGAAAAGAACGATATTCAACACAAAAATGACATGTCCAAAACTTAAAAAGGCTTAGGACATAGTCAGCACAAAAACGTTCCACAGCCCAAAGGGTAAAAGGAACAACATTCAACAATAAATGACACGTCCGAAGGTTAAAAAGGCTAAGGACATAGTCAACACAAAAATTCGTCTTTTAAACCTAAGGGTGAAAAGAACGACATTCAACACAAAACGACAAACCCAAAGCTTAAAAAGGTCGAGGGAACAGTCAATACAAAAATTTCCTAAAAACAAAAACCAGGCTTGCATTCTAAACCTTTAAAAAGGGAATAGAGCCAAGGAATTTCACACAGAATAACAAGCAAAATGAGGCAAAGTCGTAAATAAAAAAACCTGATTTTTATTAATCTTAAAAAGAACGGTTACATTTTGGATTTTTCAAACGTAGGAGCATAAACTACGCTAACAAACACTACAATATATTACAATACAGATCCCGGCATGTACATCGGGTTTAGGAGAGATAATATATTACATAATACAACATAATATGAACATAATACTAACAAAAACACACAAACTAGGTTGTCATCATCAAAGTAGGCTTAAAACCTTTCAGCTGAATAGGGGGATGTCAACCCTCAACCCCTACGGCGACCCCCAACATTACCATGACGATCCGGAGCACCTGGCCCTGGAATACGACGACGACCGAACACGCATTCAGCCACCGAACCAGAAGCGCCATCCCCACCACTATTGCGTCCAAAGCGGATCGGGTCGTAGGCAGACGTCGGCGGAGGCTCGTTAAGCTCCATGGCACGGAGACGAGCCCTCTCCTGAGCACTTTCAGCAACGGTCCATTTAGAGTAGGCCCTCGACACCCGAATCCTCCCAGGAGTACCTGCTACAAGCCACTTAGGGCGCATGATCCATCCACCGACTCCACCCATCACCACGTGGTTATTTAACACAACCATGTCCTCAGTATCTTCGTGTCCGACCAGGAATGAATCACAAGATACCCTATCTGCCGCCTCACCCGCAGGGAATGGATGAAAACTCCCATCTCAAAACCACACAATAGAACTCCAGAGGGACCATGGCCTACTGCACTCGCCGTCACGCTGACCACTCCCCACCATGATAGCGACCAACGGATAAAGACATGACGCCACAAACTCGGAAATAGTCATTAGGGCGCTCGTCGGGGGCGACCACCGCATGTAACGGTTAGTAATACCCCCTGCGACATACTCACCACCAAAACCAAGGTCGTTCAACACACTCAGACGCTCCATCAGCCACTCCTGAAGGATCAAGGGACACCCTCGGTACGCATGTTCGTTGTTGTAAGCGCTTCTGGCCGTCCAAGCCAAGGATCGTCTCCGCCGTAATCAAAGGTATGATTGCAACCTATTTCCATCTGCTCCACGACGGCAATTAAACACGGATCTCCTAACGACCCCTCGGACACAGAGCCCGGGAACATGTAACAATGTACCAGGCAAAAGGCCAAGGCCTTCCTCCTGGCCACAACAGAGATATTCCCGTTCTCATGGTTCCTAAACCATTGGCACAAGCGATAGAGGTTGATACGACCCCCAACAAATAACTCTTCCACCTCGTCGCAGGTCATCTGGAGGTAGTTACAGACTTGCCTCTTGTAGCCGAGCTCTGCTCGACACATACAGGCACGCTAATACGCACCCACCCCCCGATGGCCCTAAACTCTTCAACCAAAGGGCAAATTTCTCCGCAAGGAAAGCGGAACACATGGAGGCTCGGGTCCCAATACTCGAGACAAGCATCCAGGAAATCGTACTCCATCCGAACCTGCCTCAAGCCACGAAATACGCCAACACCACAATCCTTCAATTGCTTCTTCTCAATACCCGACAAAGACGCACACCAACGACGCAAGTTTCCTTCAAAATTCTCCATAACTCGACGAATGTTCCGTAAATATTCTGAATATTTTGGAAAATCGAGAATAGAAGACGAGAGGATGAGTGAAATGAGCTAACTTAGCCCTCCTTTTATAGCCGAGATTTGCAAAACGAAATACAACACAAAAACTTAAACGCTAGTGAACAAGCGATTAAAATAAATCAAAGAAAAATCACAAAACAAAAACTTAATCGCCTGTAAACAGGCGATTAAAAATGAAATCGCCTGTTTACAGGCGATTTTCTTTTTTCTTTCTGACAAAATTATTCGATTTCTTACACTTCTTACACACCTATACCCTAAAATTTTTTAACTTATTACCCCTACACTATTTTTACCGACCTCTCTTAGCTAACGCAAGCATTTGCCCCGACGTCTGTCTCGATTTGGCGAATCACTCTGGCCTTTCAGATTTTTCATTTTTCACAATACACGATAATCACACAAAAATTAAACACAACGCAAAATACGACTTTCGCATTCACAATTTTCGTCTCAAAACGTTTTTTTTAGCTCACATTTCTAATGTCAAAAGCGTCTTTTTACGAGTCTAAAATGTTTTCTAAACAGCATATTTCAAAACCCTGCATTTGTTTTTAGGTTTAGTCATAAGCGAGTCAGTCTCAATCGAGACACGTATATATGTTTTCGACTAACAATGTTTTGCAGATGCAGCGTGTCGAAAATACGCAAGGGTTTCGTGATCTGCCACGACGACGCAGGAATGCATTTTTCGCAACAAGACAAAATAACCGAATTCTACCCATAAACACCCACAAGTCCAAAAACCAACCATACAAACAAATACTAATACTCATAATACAAGTCCAAAGTATATATACAAGTCCAAGCCTACTGCGACTGGTCACGACACTGTAAGACTGATACATGTCATTTATATCGTTTATATGCCCCCGTTATAGTTGCATTTAGCTCGCACTTACTTGATTTCATTGGTATTTTAGTAGCTATTTGCTTTATATTGCGATACTGTCGTTCTTCGTTTGTATTTTGCAGGTTTTGGCGGTCCTGAGCTAAAACCTGAGGTTATAGGAGCGTTTACGAGTATCGAGAAGTCAAGACGAGGCTCGAGAGTTGATTCGGAGTCAATACGATGATTTGTGAAGTCAAACCTATAGGTTCAGAGCGAAACCTATAGGATCAGAATACGTGAAACAGGGCAAAAGTTGCTGGAACTTTCTGATGTGCTAAGAACCGCTCGGTTCAAAGGGGAACCGATTGGTTTGACCCCCTGAACCGATCGGTTTGGGTACGAACCGATCGGTTCTGCCCACTTAAAACTCCGGATTTTCGTTGCATTGGCCTATAAATACAACTCGAAGTTAGGGTTTTGACTATGCTTTTTATTATAGTTTTCTGCTTTAGTTTAGAATAGCTTTTCTCTCTTTTAAAACTCTCTCAAAACCTTAGACTTAGTTTTAATTACAATTGCAAGACTCGATCTTTCTATTTCAATTCAAGATTAATTTCAGGTTTAATTCATTGTTATTCTTTTATCATGTTTCTTTCTTATTATTATTGTTTTGCTTAAATCTTGATTATGCATAGCTAATTCTTCGATTAGGGTTAGGGTGATTGTGATATTGATTCAAGAACATGTTTTAATTGCTTTAATCGATTGAATTTGTGCAAGTTGATTTCTTCCTACGCGTTTCATTATCAATTGAATTTAGGGACGCCTTTATTGAATTAAATTTAGGTTGTTTCAGTTTAAGATCGAAAGCCGAATTGAAACTAGACTTACGCGTAATTGATAAGTTGAATTTAGTACGTAGCGAGAGCCCGCTAAATTTGCTTAAGGTTAAAATTGACTCGAGAGAGCGTTTTCTAAAACCTAATCGCTTGCATGACTTCAATTGGTTGTATTTCCTTCTGAGTATCATTCCTGAATTGATGTCACATGATCCCGATGCCCTAATCTCCTTCTCATTCATATTTCATTCATATTTGCTTATCGTTCTTAGTTTAAACCTTCAAAACACCCGTTTTCACAACCTTTGAGACTGACCTAGATAGCTAAGCATCCCTTTGACTACACCATCTCTCTGAGGATTCGACCCTACTGCCACTGACTACCCAGTTAGTTGACCTTAGGTTTATTTTGACTGAGGTGACGCGACTTTAGCCTCATCAATTTTGGCGCCGTTGCCGGGGAGACGGTTAGCTAGTTAGTGTTTGTTTAGTTTTTGCTTAGGTTTTTCTCTCTTGTCTCAAGGAACCTAGTTCCTTGAGACCGTTTCTTATCATTTGCTTGTAGTTTTGTTTATGCACAGGTCACTCCGGACTCTTGTCCCATTTGAACCTGAACCTGAACGAGCGTTACATCGACTACGCAAGCAAGCAATTCAAATCGTTGATCTTAATACCGAGGAAGCGGACACACCTCCATTTACTCCATTATCTCCACCGCCAGTGACTATGCCTAAACTTTCTAGTCACTCGGTGCCTACACCGGAATCCATTCCGGCTGGATTCACGATGCCCGCTACGCTGCAGGGCAACTTCGAGATCCGCCCCGCCTTCCTAAACTTGGTGGAGCGGAATCAATTCGGTGGTTACCCAACTGAGGATCCCGGTAGGCATATGCAAGTGTTTACCGACTACTGTTCGACGATAAAGCAGGCCGGGATCACCCAAAACCAGATAAGGGAAATGTTGTTTCCTTTTTCACTAAAAGATCGAGCTCGTGAGTGGATCACGGACCTCGACAAGGAGACTGCGGGGATCACTGATTGGAATGGGTTAGCTCTTGCCTTCTACTCTAAGTTCTATCCTCCTGAACGCACTAATCAGATGAGAAGCCAAATCCAAGGCTTCAAACAAACGTTTGATGAGTCACTTGCTGAAGCGTGGGAGCGGTACAAGAAGCTCATAAGGGATTCTCCTCACCATGGGCTGAACGAATGGCTCGTGATCATGACTTTTTATAATGGTCTTTATGCGGAGAGTAGAACTATTCTGGATTCTGCTGCAGAGGGACGTTTTGCTAACAACGTCGATGACGACAAGGCTTGGGGTTTGATCGAGGAGATGGCCATGCATTCATCTCAATTTGGGAAGCCAAGGGGAAATTCACGGTCAGCGCATAATGATCGTGATAAGGAGAGTATTAGTGCACTTACTGATCAGGTTGCTGCGCTAACTGCGCAGATTGGTATGCTACGAGGTGGAGGCTCTTCTGGTGCTCATGTAAATGCTATTGCGGGGCACGATATGGGTTATTCTACGGGGTATGCTGCACCCCATGAGCAGGTTTACGCATACCAATCCTATCCTCAAAACCTGCCCTATCAAAACCAACCTGGTTACGACCGATCGCTCTTATCTTATCGTAACCAGAATGTCCTCAACCCCTCCCCCCCACCTCCACAAAACACGCCCTATATACCTCCCCACAAAAATTACCAACCACCTCCACCAAACTACCAAAAACCACCCTACACACCACCACCTCAACCTACACAGGGCCCCGATCCTATGGCCGAAATGAAGGCCATGATGGTGCAAATGTCACAAGTGACGATGGCCGTGTAGAAGTCACAAGAGATGATGTTGCAGCAGATGCAAAAGGATGGCCAAGCTAAGGACGCTGCGATTAAATTGCTAGAGAATCAAGTGGCGCAGCTCGCCGCTTCGCAAGCGTCACGACAGCCGGGTACCTTACCCTCCCAAGGTAATCCTCCTAACCCACCTCACGATACAGCATGTGCTATTACTTTGCGTAGTGGTACAGTTTATGATGGCCCAAAGCCTCCGGCGGATGAGGAGAAGAGTGGGACAAACCACACGGTCAAACCATGTGATGTTGCTGTTAAGGATGGTTCGGGTGTTCGTTCTGGTGCCCCTGTTGCTACTCCTTCGCCGCCGATACAAATCAAGCTCCCGTTTCCGAGCCGTGTACGTCCAGCTACCGTGGACCCCAAGCTCGATAGGTTCTTTGAGATCCTCAAAACTTTGCAGGTGAATCTTCCGTTTATCAATTTAGTTAAGCAAATTCCTGCGTATGCTAAGTTTCTTAAAGAGGTCATATCAAAGAAGCGGTCGATTAATGCGACCGAGACCGTGTCTTTTGTGGGGGAGGGTAGTGCTTTATTGCAGGGTAGTTCGCCCCCGAAGCTGAGCGACCCCGGGACTTTTTCTATCCCTTGTTCTATAGGGAAGTATGTGGTTCAGAATGCCTTATGCGACTTGGGGGCTAGTGTGAGTGTCATTCTCTACTCCATTTGTAAGAAATTGAACATGACTAAGTTAGGAGTTACCTCCATGACTTTACAAATGGCAGACCGTAGTGTCCAGAGACCCTTAGGCATCCTAGAGGACGTCCCGGTCAAGATAGGGAAGTTTTACATACCTGTCGATTTCGTGGTCCTAGAAATTCCCGAGGACCCCCACATCCCGATCATTCTAGGGAGACCTTTCCTGCATACTGCAGGAGCTGTAATCGATGTAGGGAACAAGACCCTTACGTTCTCGGTGGGAGGTGAGCAGTTGACCTATACTAAGTCTAGTCTTCCCCGTGCCCCTATGCAGCCTGAGTCTGCTTTTGCGATTGACCTTGCCCCTCCGTCTCACTCTATTGGAGACCCTTTGGAGGTTGTTTCTTCTGCTGTTTCTTGTGCAGGTCTTACGCAGGGTGGCTGTAATCCTGGTTTGGGGGAACGGAAGCTCACCAAGGCGGATGTCTATGATCCGGGTGATGGAGGAGGAGACCCACGATTTGCGGTGCGCGGCGCACGGAGCTGTTTTGGAGAGCCGTTTCGCGACGGAATACCTTGCGTGATGGATTATGCTGCTCTTCCTCGTGGAGATCGAGTTTTATGGCGAACAGATGCTATTTCGCCAAGTGAAGCTGCCGCAGGTGGCCAACGTCCTTGGCCCAATTTGACGTAATGATGAGTTTGACGACGGTCGTGCGGGACCATTATAAACCAGCGCTATCCGGGAGGCAACCCGATGACTATTTGTATTTTGTTGTACTTTACTTTGGTTTGTTTGTTTTTGATGACATTGTTTTAGACTTTTGTTGAGCGCGTGAGGATGAGGGATTTATACTTGTTTTAGCATGCAGGTACTCAAGGCCTCTTTGTCCTTAGTATTTTTGAGAACGGGCCTCGACACGGCCTTGCTTGGCCGTGCCCTTGCTACTCGGCCACCTTCTCTCGCGTGCTACTCCGAAGCACTACATAGCTGGACTGAATTGGACGCATATTCGTGGATCATAAGCCGCACTCCAGGCTTCGCTTTGGTTTGGGGGAGCTCCTTCACGAGCATGTGAGCTTTCTTTCTCCCTTTCCCTCGTTTCCTCGCTTTCATTTCCCTACCCCCGTCTTTTGTTGTCCCTTCATGCTGCTTATGGTTGTGCTGTTTTCCACATTGAGGGCAATGTGTGATTCTGGTTTGGGGGAGGAAAGCACTTTCGCGCTTATTTATTTGCATTTTCCATTTTGTGTGCTTATTTTAAAAATTTTTGCGTTTCCAAACCTTTTTCGCTTTGAATTGTCAAGTTTGGAGAATTGATTAGTGTGCTGTTTTGATCTTTAGTATCTCCAAGTCGACTTTCTATCGTCGTAGCTTGCACTATATGTTTGTTTCCTGTTCATAGATTGCGAGTCTCAAACACTAGCCCACTTGTATTTGCTTAATTCTTATCGCTTTTCGTTTCTTTTACTTTCGATATTTGGTTTTCTTGCGAGGCAATTGGCTTGTGGAAAGTTGAAATGTTGGTTTGTGGTATGTTATGGATGGACGCTAATAATGTTTGGAGCAATGCTTCGATGCTCTCGGAGGGGACTCATTGATTTGAGTAACCATAGTGGCCATGAATTTGGTTGCGACCGGGAGTATGAGCAATGATGTAACCCTTAAGGAAATATGTGTACCCGAGCGCGATTTTTACCGAGTGAACGTCAAGCTAAACGGTATTACATACGAGGGATGCTCCACATTTGAAAAAAAAAAAAGAAGAGAGAAAAAAAAAAGAAAAAAAAAGAAAGAAAAAGTGAATTGATGTGGAAAGAATGGTATGATGGAAAGTGGTATGCTCGGTTGGCCTTGCTCGAATCCAATTGTCGTTAGTTTAATTTTTGCGAAAGCGTTAGAAGCTAGTAATAAGATGTTGGTGTGAATGGTTGAGACTTGTGCTCTATTTTCGGTGAATTAGACTATGGTCTGTAAGTTTATGTGCATAGGTCGTCCACTTCGAGATGCTAACGTGATTAGCTAGCTACGCTTCGATGTTCTCCGATGCTATTTGCTTGAGGACAAGCAAAGGTTTGGTTTGGGGGAGTTTGATACATGTCATTTATATCGTTTATATGCCCCCGTTATAGTTGCATTTAGCTCGCACTTACTTGATTTCATTGGTATTTTAGTAGCTATTTGCTTTATATTGCGATACTGTCGTTCTTCGTTTGTATTTTGCAGGTTTTGGCGGTCCTGAGCTAAAACCTGAGGTTATAGGAGCGTTTACGAGTATCGAGAAGTCAAGACGAGGCTCGAGAGTTGATTCGGAGTCAATACGATGATTTGTGAAGTCAAACCTATAGGTTCAGAGCGAAACCTATAGGTTCAGAATACGTGAAACAGGGCAAAAGTTGCTGGAACTTTCTGATGTGCTAAGAACCGCTCGGTTCAAAGGGGAACCGATCGGTTTGACCCCCTGAACCGATCGGTTTGGGTACGAACCGATCGGTTCTGCCCACTTAAAACTCCGGATTTTCGTTGGCCTATAAATACAACTCGAAGTTAGGGTTTTGACTATGCTTTTTATTATAGTTTTCTGCTTTAGTTTAGAATAGCTTTTCTCTCTTTTAAAACTCTCTCAAAACCTTAGACTTAGCTTTAATTACAATTGCAAGACTCGATCTTTCTATTTCAATTCGAGATTAATTTCAGGTTTAATTCATTGTTATTCTTTTATCATGTTTCTTTCTTATTATTATTGTTTTGCTTAAATCTTGATTATGCATAGCTAATTCTTCGATTAGGGTTAGGGTGATTGTGATATTGATTCAAGAACATGTTTTAATTGCTTTAATCGATTGAATTTGTGCAAGTTGATTTCTTCCTCTGGCGTTTCATTATCAATTGAATTTAGGGACGCCTTTATTGAATTGAATTTAGGTTGTTTCAGTTTAAGATCGAAAGCCGAATTGAAACTAGACTTACGCGTAATTGATAAGTTGAATTTAGTACGTAGCGAGAGCCCGCTAAATTTGCTTAAGGTTAAAATTGACTCGAGAGAGCGTTTTCTAAAACCTAATCGCTTGCATGACTTCAATTGGTTGTATTTCCTTCTGAGTATCATTCCTGAATTGATGTCACATGATCCCGATGCCCTAATCTCCTTCTCATTCATATTTCATTCATATTTGCTTATCGTTCTTAGTTTAAACCTTCAAAACACCCGTTTTCACAACCTTTGAGACTGACCTAGATAGCTAAACATCCCTTTGACTACACCATCTCTCTGAGGATTCGACCCATCGCCATCGACTACCTGGGTTAGTTGACCTTAGGTTTATTTTGACTGAGGTGACGCGACTTTAGCCTCATCAAAGACAGCACGCAAGGAATCAATCTCAGCACGCGCCCTCTCCAGCTCCTCTGCGTGTCGACCCTCCAGCTCCGCTCGGACTCTCGGCTACTCCTCAAGATGCGCAGCCTCCATTTCGCCCGCGATCTCGCCCTCTCACCGACGACCGCTAACTCAAGTCGGCGTCACGCCTCCTCCGAGCCTCTGGCAAGCGTCAACCACCTTCTCGTTCACGACAGCCCGCCACCGGTTCGCCGCCCGCCACAGCCTCCTGTGCACCTCAGCCGTCACCTGCCACGACACGAGAAATACATTTAGCTTTCCAACCTGGGGGCTAAAATCAAAAACTGCTTCAACAGAGTTTGACTAATAATTTCACAATAAAATCTTACTCAAACTGGGGGCTACAATCAAAAACCGCTTCAACAGAGTTTGACTAATGATTTCACAATAAAATCTTACTCAAACTGGGGGCTACAATCAAAAACCGCTTCAACAGAGTTTGACTAATGATTTCACAATAAAATCTTATTCAAACTGGGGGCTATACTACATAATACTCATGCTGTACGAAGAAGAAAGTGAATACCTTTTTCACGCGCGGATCCCACCTCTCAAGGCCCGTGACGGTGACTACGCATGTGCAAGGCGACAACACGATCGAATGAGAGCAGCCCTCGTGAACAACCAGCAGATCCTCGACGAACGGAGGAGGCTGGAACTCAAGATCAGGATCACGTCGCTGCAAAACAAAAATAGGGTAAATTTTTGCTTCCTAAAACCAAAACGCATACAAGCAAAAGGGATAATCAAGCATACCTCGATCACAGCGTCGAAGGGCATCGTGCCCAAGTCACGTAATCCTCATCCCGCCGCAAAGAAGCGAGCCTGACTCACCCTCGTGATCCACGCCACGACGCCCATTAGCGCCGGGCGTCTCCACAAACAAAACCGAGGGCGGAGGGGCAGGTACGATGAAGCCGCCGCGACCCGTCTGCGCAGACAGACGCTCACCCAAGTACCAGTACGAGCCGTACTGGGTCTCAATATACAGCCGCCGTCCGTCAAGGGGACCAAAGCAAGCTTAAATCGCTTGAGGGACGCCAGAAATTCCTCCAAGGGTCGCGAACGAACTACAAAACAAAACCAAATTATAAACCACAAAAACAAACACAAACTCAAAAACAAGCTACAAAAGACCAAAGTAAAAAACACAAATACCAAATACTTTACCTTATCCACGGTCATCCCGCTGAAGCGCACACGAGCCGCTGGGCCAGAGTTTAGGCCAATACTCCTTCCGGCTCGTCGTCAGAGGCATGGAAAGCCGACATCTGCGCCCCAACCTTGAACGTGTCCGGAAGCAGAGGGGAAGTGAGCGTAGCACCAAGCCTGCAAGCAATCAGAACACACGTTACAGAAGAAAAGCAGAAACAAAACAGCAAAAAACTACAAAAATCGAACCTTACCTCCATCAGAAGACCAGGGCCCACAAGCGACACATCCGAATCCTCGTCAATCCGCTCTGGTCGCACCGCATCCCTCAAGTATCGGATCAACAGACCCAGAGCAGAGTGACCCGGTCGGTCACCTAGACGCTGCCATGTCCGAGCCGCCATCAACACAGCCGCCGACGCTCGCTCCCCCTTGTCGCCAAAGTGGGTGGCCGTCAGGAACCACCACAACCACCGGCCCCTCCGCTCGCCGTCATAGGTCAGTAGATGGGTGGGCGTTCTTAGTGTTCTAAGAACCGGGGCCCAATCTCAGATAGGCCTCAATATATATAATACAATGCTTGAATGTTTATTGTCTGTGGAGCAGTGTAGTGGTTTGGTAGCTTTTTTGTTGCAGCTTCCACCCAGGTTCAAGTCCATGTTTGCGCATTTTGGTGTTTACTTTTTTTTTTTTTTTTTTTTTGTTTTTTTGTAGGATATCTAAGACGTGTTACAATTAGTTTTTTTTTTTTTTAATAGTTTTATTTAATAAATTTTCTGGATATTTATAAGAAAAATGACTTATTCTTTAGCGAAAGTATTTTAAGTTTCGTTTCTCGTATAATTAGGGCCTCAATTTGACAATTAGAACCGGGCCACCGAAAATCAAACTACGGCCCTGCTCGCTCGAGTAGACCCCTTCTTCTTCCTCTTCCCCTCAAAGAAGTCGGCAAACCATATAGTCCGGGGCTGAAACGTGTGCTCCTCACTTATCCCACACCTAACCCCATCACCGATCAACCGTACCACGCGTGGACTATCGATAGGAGGACGCTCACGTCCCCAGTCATGCACGCCCTCACCATGAGGCAGCCCCGTGACAACTGCCCACGAAGAAGGAGTCACGCCAACCTCGTAACCAGGCATGTGGAAGGTGTTGGTCGTATCCCAAAACCTATCCAAAGAACGCCGAGTACGCAGCGCGAGTTCACCCGCTACCCCCGCACCTCCTCCACTTTCGCACCAGGGGACCGAAGCCGCCCCAAGCACTATATCCCGCCTCCTGGGTGAGCCTATCCTCAAAGACGTCGAACACCGTCCGAAACCTGCAGAAGGTCCTCATCGAACCTAATCTGGAAGTTCGACCTTCACGGATCGACAAGTGCTCCAAGAGACTCCAAACCGTAGTCACGCCATCCCAGTCCATGGCCACCTGTGACCACAAGCGCGGACCGTGAGGATAGTTAGGCCTCTCGCCCAACTCGCCAACCATCCCCATGAAAACCTCCGTCGCGGCCTCAAGAGCCGCCGCACTGCATCTGGGCTCGACCTCTACCGCCTTCATCCGAACTCGCCTTCAATCGGCCCTGGACGACTGGCCACTGCCTGGCAGCCAAGAATAAAGAAGAACTCGGCAGCTGGCCGCGTTTCAGCGGCCGAATCTCAACCTCGATCTGGCTCTCGGCAGCCTCGCCAGAGCCTCCTCCTCGCCGCTCGAAGACACCTCCGCGTCGGAAGGGTCCCCGTAACGGCTCCCCGGACCTCGAGGACGACCACGCCTCCGCACAGCCTCAGCAGGGGCTCCCCCTGCTCCAACCTCCTCAAAAACATCGGCGACCTCGGCCTCGTCCGGTCCACCACCTCGCGAAGACGAGCTCGGCGCCGCGTGGCTCATCGCCGCCTCACCGGAAGCCTCATCCACCTTGCGCTTCCTCGTTCCTCCGATCACGCCACGGCTTCTAACCTGGCCCTCCAGGAGCCGCAGCACCCTCAAGAACGCTGCGGGCTATGTCCACGCTGGCCCCGCCGCAAAGACCACGACCTCCGCCGCTTCTCCCGGAGCCACAGGCATCCCTCCAAAGACCTCCACGGCCACGCCCTGCAGAGACCTCGCAGCCTACGCCCGACCTCCACCACGCCTTCCCCAGAGCCTCGGACGTCTCCACAAAGAGCCGCCACGCCCATGCCCCGCAAAGAGTCCGAGATGACACTCGAGCCTCGACCTCGGCCAAAGAACAGGAGACCTCGACGACCCAAAGAAGAAATTTCCACTACCGCTAGTATCACCAGAAGACCGCGTCCGCCGGCCGACGGCCTCCTCAGACTACATTAGGCGAAAAAGCAGGATGGCGGCAAAGAACGTCACGACCCACACCACTAACTGACGGCTCAAGACCACCAGGAACAGCGCCACGTCCCAGGCCACTCGCAGAAGGCCCAGACGACGCACTGACAGCACCAACACCACTAGCAGAGAAGGCAGGAGACTCCACAGCAGCACCCTGAAACTCACTCCCTGGTGTCGGAGGAGCCCCCGGCGTCTGAGGAGGAAAAGCTCGCAGCAAGTCTGACTGAGACGGACCTTCAGAAAACCTCCAAGGGCGAGCATACTGGCAGAGTATGCTCGCCTCCGGAGCAAAGAAAGTCAACACCAGCCAATACCCGATCCATGTCACTGGAAGTAGGTGCTGGAGGCGTAGGATCACCTACACAAAATTCAAAAAGCATACTCAGACGACGACAACAGCAAATCACTCAAGAAAGCAGAAGCACACAGAAGAACGACGCAAAGCAAGCATTAGGCCCAGATACTAGACAGACGAGGCCAAAACAAAGCACAAGCACAGGAAAGCATATCTCATGACACGTGTACTCTATATGTGCCCTACACATCAAGTTCAAGAACAAGCACGCGCAAAAGCAGCAGAGAATTAGCCAAAAGGCAGAAAGCAGGCCTTTTTAACCCAAAAATAGCAGAAAAGGGAAAAACGCTACAGAAAGCCAGAAACCCACATTTTATGAGACAGACCCAACCCATAAATCACAATAAACACGTACAAAAAAATTCCATGCGAAAATGATGTCCCGGACACCTCGACTGAATAGCTTTTACAAAATGCTTACAAACTACAAAAACGGCCTTTTCTTGACCGTAACTCAACCAAAAAGCCCCCACTTCCCACAAAACAACCCCCTAGCCAACACAGACGACATACATTACCATAAACTCCATGAACGGGGCACGAAAAGCGAGGAAAAGCGATTTTTGGAAACCTAGCCTAAACTACAAAAAACGCTCCAAAACACCTCCAAACAACACATTTCCTACAAAACAAAGCCAAGTATGTACCATGCTAGCCATAACAATGCAATACAGAGAATTCGGGCAAGTTTCGGAACCGAAAATTTCGACCAAAATTTCAGCCCCTATACCAAATCACACGAAAATCACGGTTTTGAGCCGCTTTTTCGCACACAAGCCACCCAAACCTCCACACAAGCATACTACAACATTTTCAAAATAACCAAGCTACTCGGGATCGCCTTACGCTACAGAAACAGAGCACAAGCCCCGACTTTACCCCCTTCTACACGGTTTTTTACCCAAACGAACCGCTTTTCGCGCCCATTTCAACAAACCAAACTCACCAACGTATTATACTACTAACGGGTAAGCTACACTGAAGTTTTGAGCCAATTCCGAGACATTTTCGAAAATGACCAAAATACCCCTCACACACAAAACGCACGAAAATCGAGACGACAGGTCGGGTTTTCACGAACGATCAACAATGGCAGCAACATAAGCCTCATATGACTCCCAAGCATCAAGTTCAAGCAAAGACGAGGGCTAAAATCGAATCAAACCAATAAATTCGACCTAAACCCTAGAAAACGGTATTTCAAGCTAAAACCGACTCAAACCAAACTCAAAACACGAAAAACCAAGTGAGTTGAGTACGTACCTTGGTCCATGATGAATTGTAGGAGTCGGAAAATCGATTTTTGATCAAGAAAATCGCCAAGACAAGTTTTAGAGGGTTTCGATTTTGTTTTTTATTTTCGGATGAATGAACCCTCTCTCTCCTCTCTTTCCCGTGTTTTAACCAAAAAACACCCAACAAAAATCTAATCGCCTGTTTACAGGCGATTATATTTTTGTTTTATGGGTTTCAGTTTTGTTTTGGGCTGTTTTCTTCGGCCCAATACACATTCAACCCATTTCAAACACAATTTCAACCCAAACCAAAAACACGTAACCTCCTCACGAGACGTTCATAAAAACCTAACCCTTTTTATGAGAAATACAAAAAACGCGTAACCTCCTCCCGAGACGTTCATAAAAACCTAACTTTTTATGAGAAAAACACGTAACCTCCTCACGAGACGTTCATAAAAACCTAACCTTTTATGAGAAAAACGTGTAGCCTCCTCACGAGACGTTCATAAAAACCTAACCTTTTATGAGAAAAACGCGTAGCCTCCTCACGAGACGTTCATAAAAACCTAACCTTTTATGAGAAAAACGCGTAGCCTCCTCACGAGACGTTCATAAAAACCTAGCCCTTTTTTTATGAGAAATACAGAAACACGTAGCCTCCTCACGAGACGTTCATAAAAACCTAGCCCTTTTTATGAGAAATACAGAAACACGTAACCTCCTCACGAGACGTTCATAAAAACCTAGCCCTTTTTATGAGAAATACAGAAACACGTAACCTCCTCACGAGACGTTCATAAAAACCTATCCCTTTTTATGAGAAATACAGAAACACGTAGCCTCCTCACGAGACGTTCATAAAAACCTAGCCCTTTTTATGAGAAATACAAAAACACGTAGCCTCCTCACGAGACGTTCATAAAAACCTAGCCCTTTTTATGAGAAATACAGAAACACGTAACCTCCTCACGAGGCATTCGTAAAAACCTAGCCCTTTTTATGAGAAATACAGAAACACGTAGCCTCCTTATGAGACGTTCATAAAAACCTAACTTTTTACGAGAACCACAAAAACACTAACCACTCTTATAAACCAAACCCAAAAGCGCGTAACCTCTTCTACGAGACGTCCAGCCAAGCACAGCAAAGCACAAGAGCGCAAGCCAGAAGCGCAAGCGAAGCACAGCCAGGAGCGCAAGCCAGAAGCACAGCAAAGCACAGCCAAGAGCGCAAGCCAGAAGCGCAAGCGAAGCACAGCCAAGAGCGCAAGCCAGAAGCGCAAGCGAAGCACAGCCAGAAGCACAAGCAGAAACACAAGCAAGGCGCCAGCTGGGAATACTAAGGCCACATGCAGGCTGACATGCCCTTAAACATGTAGGACCGTCATGTCCTTAAAAACATGTCGTCCCTCCCCGCATTTCCCGGCGCTAAGTCCTCGTCTCTCCCATAAGACACATGCTTAAGCGCCGCCAGGTAGTATCGAGACTGTAATGGTCCGGATACTATCTTTAAGTTTGACTAACGCTTTGTCCAAGCTCACCAAACCGGGGCTCAGAGATACCCGTATCCGTACCACCCAATAACAAACCCGATGATGAAAAGGACTTTCATGCATGCTTTTAAAAGAGTCGAAACGGTACAAAAGTGTCTAAAACGTATTAGTCATTTTTAGCGTATTAATTTGGATTTACATAATCATGAAAATGAATGTCAATTTTAGTCATTATGAGCATAACACGAGCACAATATAGGAACGTCTTATTAAGCCAAGCCACAAAAACAGCCCAACTAGCTACAAAACGGCCCAAACTTACAAAAACGACCCAAAACACAACACGCAAAACGGGCCAAAGTGCGTCCCGTGTCACATTTTCACAAAATTAAACTCTACAAAACCGTAAAATAATATACTTTAATATTATTTTATTTCGAGCCAAAACCGAAAAACACGACAAAAACCGAGCACGAAAATCGAAATTTGGACCAAAACTAATTTTGGCCCAAATATTACTTAACCCACACGACATATTACCTCACAAAACATAATCATCACACAAAAAAACGTCATTAAGCCAAAGGCGGCTTAAGCAGCCCACCAAAACAAAATAGAAATCGCCTGTTGACAGGCGATTAAGTTTCTAATCGCCTGTTAACAGGCGATTATAAACTTCTCCCCCCACAGCCGCCTTTTGATTTTCTTACAAAAATCTAACCCAAACAAAATATAAAACGCCTGTGTACAGGCGATTTATATTTTGTTCATCCTAAAATCAGCCAACCTCTATAAATACCAACCCCCTTCATTCATTTCAATACATCGTCGGTTTTTACAAAACACATAACACACTCACAAAATCCACTCAAAAGTACCGTCTTTTCATTTTCGAAAGGTAAACATTTTACCTACGTTTTGGACGTTTGAGACTCGGACAAAGGGGTTACATTAACCCCAATCCGATATTGGCACTAGCGAAGCCGTATTCGTAATACGGTTGTAGCAATTCGGATTCATAATCCGTCTAAACCCCGCCAATATCGCATAAATAAACGACTCATTATCACTAAAGCAAACCGACGTCACTTTTATAATTATGCAAGTCCTCATTCATGCATTAAATAACAACTAGAATCACGGATCCAACACTAAATTGTACCGTTTCATAGAGTCTTTTAGCATGTCAAAACTGAGGGTTTTTTCACAAATTCAAATACGAGGTCGGAAAATAACGTTTATGGTAATAATATAGTCAATAAGTTATTATTTAACGTACATTTCCTATAGCAATATGTCATTATTTTGACAATTTACATTACTTATGCATTTTAATCGAGTCATACTTATTCGTACTTGTACGTAGCGTGACTTTTAGCCCAAATATCGAAATTAAGCAAATGTTTTCAAATTAATAAAGACTACTCTTACGTAGGCTTTTTGATTAATGTTTTCAAAATACATTTTGTCAAAACTTTCGAAAAGTAACCTCACTCCGAATCCCTTCTCTGGTTTCAAACCTCAGACGGATAGGTATCGACGCACCTTGAAATCTGAGACACTCGTGTCTTGAATTTCAAGACGCGTTAAATAGGTTCCAAATTCCTTTAATATTTGGTGGCGACTCCGAAAATACATTTCAAAAAGGATTTTTCTACTTTTCTTTTTTGATCGCAAATTCATGCAATGATCTCCCCCATTTTTCATTTCACCCTTTCAAAACTTCAAGACTTTTTCCTCAAGAAGCATTCCAGACCCTACGCCAAGACGGGCGAGGTCGCGCCAGTAGCGTCGATAGGTTTTCTCCTTCCCGGTACCTTCAATACCCCATAGAAAGTCTTTGCACAATTTCATAAGCCTCTTAATAACCCCTTTTGGTAATAGCACTACTGCACACCAGAAATTCTCCAATCAAACAACATAGAGTTAATAAGTTGAGGCCTACCTGCATATGACAGGCTGTGATTTGCCCAATTGGATATGTGCTTTCTGATTTTGGCAAGGAGCTGCTAATACATGTTTGATCTCAAGTTGATAGATGCAAGGGGGATCCCAAGATATCTGAATGGAAAAGTCCCTTCACTAAAACCTGATTCTTGCAAAATTTGGTGCTTCACTTCAGCAGAAACACCACCCAAATATATTTCATTCAGATATCAAGTTGATTACAACTAAATGTTTACAACTTGATTACACTTTTACCACGAGCATTACATTATCCATTTACTTCTAGTTACAATTAAATGTTTAACATATCAAGCAGTCATTCTATTTTATTCTTCAACCACTTCCTTAACCTTAGCCTCTGTTCTTAATATTTGCAACGTTCTTGTATTGTACTGGCTCTTTTTCTTATCGGTTGTACATCATCTTCAACATCTTATCTGCATTTAAGCTCTGTGTAAATAAAATGCATAATCGCAAGTATTCGTTATCATAACAAACAAGTACGTCGACAGTACTTAATTTACTGAACAAAAACTATCAATTCCTCAACACCATTACCAAACCACTTCAATTCTATAATATGAAACAATATTCACAATTAAACAATGCAAAACACATATTTTCACGAATTAAAATCTACATACTTCTAATATTCATGTTTTAAATAATTAATAATGCTAAACCTAATTTCATGATTACGAAAATATTTAAATCTTAATTTTTTGTATTTAAACATAAAAAAAATCTGATGACACATCTAACATACATTTATCAATCATAATCAGTTCGATTTTGCTGATATAACCTCCAAAAACAATCGAAATCATCTATTATTAATAGATTTACAATTTTAGAACACCAACATCAAAATACTACATACTCTGTATCAATTAACAAATTTTTTTATTTTTTGTATAAAATTGTATCTTATTCTTCTATTCGGCACGCATATATTAATTTCGACCAAAAATAACATGCACGATCAATTTAATAGAGAATAAGTAATAGTAAAATCGTTGAAATTGAAAAAAAATATATCAATTTACCTGTATGATTTATGGAGACAAATTCAGTGAAATAATCTTATTGTAGTGAACAAATTAATCTAGTACGATGAAATCAAGTTGAATTTTTGATTGCAATTACCAAGTTTTTGCGTCATTGGAAAGAGGACATGCGCACAATCTTTTCGAATATATCATCTTGCGGAGTCTATTAGAAGGGTTTTCTATTGATTTCCACCTCACTCTCGTTTTTGTTGTTTTGTTTATTATTTGTTTTGTAAAAACAGAACTGTGGTGGAAATGGCAAGAAGCTAGCATGATGACAGGTAGTGGTTTACCGACGCGCTTTTGGGCCGAAGCAGTGGCTACATCAGTGTACTTGTTGAACATATCACCGACATGAGCAGTCATGAATAAAACTCTGTTTGAAGCATGGAAAGGAAGAAAGCTTTTGGATCATTTATTCAACATACAAATCTTGTTCATTTATATATTTAATTATCGTCATCTAGGATACAAATCTGTAAACCCTTCTGTTCCTGAGAACGGGGAAGCACAATCTTTTCGAATAGACGACTCCGCATGATGATATACTATATCTTCAACGTTTACATCAGGCTGATTGTAGCGCACTTCAGTTACCGTGGTTCTCGGATCTCCGAAAAATGTTGGGGCTTTCGGCATGGGTAGGCTAATGGAGTGGCCATTAAGAGCCGCAACAACTGACGCCATTCTTGGCCTTTCATCGGCATTATCTTGGATGCACAAGAGACCGATATGAATGCATTTGGTTACATCTTCCTTCGGATAGTTGCCTCGTAGTAATGTGTCTACCAAATCTAAGGGTGCCCCTTCATTCCAGAGCCTCCATGCCTATCATAATTTATATTTGAAACAATAATCACGATTAAAGAAAATATTTACAGATTTAAATATAAATATGTGCGCTAAAAATTAATACGGAGTATATAATTTAAACGCTCATTTATGAAATAAAAAGAAAACGATTGAAGTCGGAACAAAACTATTTGAGAAAGAGGAGAAATTCACATTTTTATTTTATGAAGCATACAAATGGAACGATTAAATTGATGGTGTCTTGACTATGACTAATAACATCAACTTACGGAGTATGTTCCTAGCAAGTAGCAAACAACAAGAATTCCCTCCGTTTCAGTGAATTGTTTACAGTTTGACTTTTTTGTGAGGGAAAAAAAGTCAAACTGTAAACAAATGACTGAGACAAGAGGAAGTAGCAATAATAATTTATATACCCCTCTGTCCTAGTCATTTGTTTACAATTCTATCAAATCTTGATCACAAAAAAGTCAAAGTGTAAACAATTCACTTGAACGGAGAGAGTATGAACAAGTGCACTTACACGATGTAATAGTGCTTCCTCAAGTTGGGGTCTATTGAAAAACCTATTACGTTGGCCGCTTATTATTTCCAAAATTATTACACCGAAGCTATAAACATCAGATTTGTTCGAAAAATGTCCTGTCATTGCATATTCGGGTGCCATATAGCCACTGCATGTAACATAATCATAATATTCATTCATTAGGTTAATCAAAATTATAGACGAACACATATGTAATCCAAAGCTATATCTGAAAAACCTTAAAACGCTTGAACAAAGTTGATAAACAACCGCCGAGACATCACACATTCACACCCGAACCAACATCCCGTCAAATAACATTCCTTTTCATTTTTTGGAAGCAGATTATTTATTTGTGAATAACATCTACGCCACTAGTCTATAAGGTCAATTTGGTCACGACCATCTTTAACTAAAATGCATTTTATATACCGGAAAGCAACAAACAAAATTTGTTACGCAACGTATCCATAAAATTTAAAAGATACAAGGTATTCGATAAGTTAATAAGCTCAAGATTGAGGATCTTACTATGTTCCAACTATTTTATTAGTATCGCCCTGTGTTTGATCCACGCCGAAAAGCTTTGCCAGGCCAAAATCTGCTATTTTTGGGTTCATACCTTCATCAAGTAATATGTTGCTTGGTTTGAGATCGCGGTGAACTATTTTCAGACGAGAATCTTCATGAAGGTATGTAAGTCCTTTAGCAACGCCGTTTATAATCTTAAATCTTATGTCCCAATCCAATGATGATCTCTTATCTTCATCTGAGAAAATTGAACACAAAATTAATATTCATAGATCATAAACAAACAAAAAATTGTTTAAGACCACTTCACATATACTCTATATTAAATTGAATCTTGCGCGGTTAACTTTTCAAGTAATTTAACTAACTTAAGAACCTGTTTATCTAGCATCGTCAATCGTTCCTTCTACGGGTTTAGGAACTTAACTAGTTCGTTGCCCGTTAATTCAACGGAGTTGAGTCGTCAATGAATCGCGATATTTGATTGCTTTTCAAGTGATTTTAATTTTATATTGATCGCTAAGTGATTCTTACCTGCCATGCATAACAGCATAAGAAGTAATTATAAATGGTGAATACTAAATACATAATAATAACCAAATTGTACATTATAGATACAAAACGACTTACTCGGTATTAATACGAGATAATTGAAAATATATAACTACCTGATATAAATCGATCGAGGCTTGAATTAGGAAGATACTCATAGACGAGTATTTTTTCTTTAGGTGCCAAACAAAATCCCAAGAGTTTAACAAGATTATTATGTTGAAGCTTCGCAACTACAACAATTTCAGTGTTGAATTCTTTGATTCCTTGTCCTGAATTTTTTGAAAGCCTCTTTATAGCTAGCTACTTCTTGACCATTTTCAAGTATGCCCTGAATTCGCAATTAACTAGTATGTATCATACTCCCTCCATCCTAAAATAAGTGTCCCATTTTCTATCGACTTTTAATAGAAAAATGGACACTTATTTTGGGGTGTAGGGAGTATTAAACTACTTTTGATGTTGCTAGTTATTACTGAGGTGTCTTAAATACAAGCTATTTAAGCCCGTTTATAGAAATTCTACGTTTTGATTGGTTGGGGAGTATAAAGACATAATCCTTTCGTTGTACCTGTATTTTTGGGGTAAGGATCCTCTTTATTTATTTTCGACATCCATTTCTTATAAATGGTTGAGATCGGATTTTGTGAAAATCTAAGGGTTGTATTTGTTTGATAAAAATAATGTTCTAATAAAAGAGAAAGAAAAATATATTAAAATATTAATGTATTAAAGAAGAAATCGAGAAAACGAAATGAAGAGGTTCCAAATGTTAGTGATATCACAAATGCTCGAATGAGACCGTCATACTCGTGTGACGACATCACTAGAAAATGAGGACTTCAGTGCATTAAGTGATTATTTGAAGGTATAAGGAGACCACTTTTTAAAACTTTTAAGGGATCACCTTAAACGCTAAAACATTTGAAGTAGTCATATTGACACAGGTAAAGCGGACATCACGCATGCACGTGTACAATAATCTCACATAAAACTAATACCAATACGATATGAATTGAAAAGCTTTCACTAAACCATAATGTATCTACAAGATCAAAAGGCCGGTCTCCAAAGATTAAATTATCCAGCGATACATTCATGAATCATGACTAAGAGTTAATAAGGTTAGTTAAAGTATGTTTGGCAATAATTTACCCTCTCCACTCTAAAATAAGTGTTCTCTTTTCTATTAAAATTACATAAAATGAAAACACTTATTTTAAAATGAAGGGAGTATAATTTAGGGGCAGAACCAAAAAGTAAAATAAGAGCATACCTTGTAAACTTCACCAAATCCACCTTGTCCAAGTTTGTTATCCATGCAAAAATTACGAGTCGCAATTTTAATGGTATTCCACTCAAATTGCAACGATTCAACCGCCATGATATCATGCATTTCTGGCACTAGTAATGAGCATGCCAATTGAGGTAAGCTAAGGTAACAAAATACTCCGTATTACTATAGCTAGTATAGCAGAAAAATAATGATAAAAATGCACTTACTGAGGGAGGTCTTCACCGCCTTGTTTTTGTTTTTGCATAACCAAATCACGTATATTATTGAAAGAATTACTAAGCTTGCAATTGAAACAGCAACCGAAATCAAAACAATCAACAAGTGCTTCCGTCTGTTCCGATGAGGGCGAGGATCAGAATAAGAACTACTTCCTGCATTTTAAAGTTACTTAAATTTCCCAACACAATCTAACATGTATCCTAATACAATTTCTTCACGATGGACACTATATCTGATACGGACTAAAGTGGGTTGCGCCTAATACAAAATATTAAGTGCCGTAGATAAAGTGCAGAAGTTATCGACCTAACTTGAGTTCTCTAAACTTACTCAACAATGACATTGAATAACAGAGTACAAACCTAGAGAGAAGAGAGAAGGAACTGAGATTATTATATTGAATTTTATGACTAAATATCTACAAAATGACAGTTGCCTTTATTTATAGGCTCAAACTTTTACTAACTTGTAACTAACTTCGTAACTACTCTAACAAACTCTCATTTAACAATTTTCTTCCATTAATCCTATATCAAAACGATTTCGAGATTCATTATGTCGACATAGAGTTCGCTTGAAATGAGGGTAATCAATACGGGAGTAATGAACTAAAAACAGGAGGGAGGGGAATATAGTGGGTAATAAAATAAAAAATTTACTCCCATCATCCCAAAATAAGTGTCCTCTTTTGCCTAAACCTTAGATTTAAGAAAGGATTAATTGAACATAACCCCTTTTATAACACTTTTTTTTTTTTTTCAAAATAACCCCCTTATATGTTTATTTTATAACATAACCCCCTTTAAAGACATTTTTGCTTCAAAATCCCCCCAAAGTTGAATTTTGTTACTTAAAAATGACAAACAAATACATTTTAAGCTACACCCCTTTTAAGATATAACCATGAATAACTAAAATATATCAAAACCTCTTGAGAAAAGTCTATATATGAGTGTGAATATTTATTTTTAAGTAAGAAAATTCGACTTTGGAGGTGATTTTGAAACAAAAATGTCTTAAAAAGGGAGTTATGTTATAAAATAAACATATAAGGGGGTTATTTTGAAAAAACGTGTTATAAAAGAGGTTTATGTTCAATTAATCCTTTAAGAAATGTAGAAAAAGTCCACTCTCATCCCTTAATATTTTCTTTTCTTATAATTTCAATTTTACCCCTATACTAATATTGGTAAGAGAGCTAAGTGAAAGAATACTCTTTACTAATATTTTCATTTAGAGAACTTAGCAATCAGGGGCGGACCCAGAAATTTTTCTTTGATGTAGCAATGTATATTACTAACGTATACGCAATTTTTTGGTCTTTGTTTTTCTTTTGTCTAGCCAATGGTTATAAATTTTTTTCTTTTTGGTGCGCGTTGTAAAAATTAATATAGTTGGTGTCTAATAAAATCGCCCCATTCGAAGATAGTGTAAAAAAAAAAAACTCAATGGAAAAGAAAAAACCAAGAACGATTAAAAAAAAATTAGAATTAAGTAGGGTGTTTTAATTTAATAAATTGTATTTTCTCGTAACATTGTTTGAAATTTATTAGAAGAATGTTTTAGTAGTGTGAAAAATGAAAAAGACTAATTAATTATTGAACATTTGAGGTGCACCTTGAAGAAAAGAGAAAAAAAAAAAGGAAAATAAAATGACATGGTAGACAAACACCACACTATGCACACCTTCATGGGCCTTATCACCTGCACTCAACAAAAAATCCAACTTCAACTTTGTTGTTCTATTATTTGTTTTCTGTATATTATAAAAGCTTTTATTTTTCTTTAATGTTGCACGTGCAACACCAAAGCTTATAGTGGGTTCGCCCCTGTTAGCAATACACATTCACACAATATGGATGACATTAGATAAGGGTAATTTAGTAAATTTTTTTCAAAGGGGACACTTATTTTGAGACTTTTAAAAAACCAATAGAGGACAATTATTTTGAGATAGGGAAAGTATAGTACAAAATTAGGTCAATTAGAGCGGAATAATTACCCACCTCCCCCTAATAATCATATTAGGGTAATTGTTATTCCTCTAACTCCTTTTTCCACTATTAACATCCCCATAATATCAAGTGGATATTTGAACCAGGTTTTCCCCTTGAACAGGCCTCGAGCCACCAATCAACAAGAAATTAGAAGTGATTTCAAGTTGGGATGTGCCGGTTAGGTTGGTGTTAGGGCTGAGCAAAATATCCCAATTATCCGATTCGATCCGACATCCGAATCGAATCCGATCCGAAAATTTGGATATCCGATCCGAAAAAAATTTCGAATCGGATATCCATATCCGAAATTTTCGGATATCGGATCGGATACGGATATCTGTGCAAATAATTTCGAATATCCGATCCGATCCGAATTACTATCACTACCTTATACTTGTAGGGGGTTACTTTTGATCGTCGACGTTTTACTACGAATCGTCGACGTTTTTCATAAAAATTACGTTGACTACCCCTAGTCACTCTCTAAACCCTTTCTCTCTAACTTTTTTTTCTCTCTTTTTTCTGAAAACCATAAAATAGAAGATCAAAAAAAAATGTCAATCTTAAAAAGAAATTGAAATCAATTGTAATGAAATACAAATTCTAATCAAAGCACAGAAAACAAATTTAACCCCCAAATTCTAATTGGTATTTCGAAATACATGTTCACAAAACAAAAATCAAACCAAATCTGAAAAGAGAAGCTTTAAAAAAAAAAAAAAAAAAAAAAAAAAAAAAAAAAAACTAATCTTAGATCTACTTCTCCCACCACCACCGTCCACCACCACTGTACGCTCATCTAAGTCGCGCTCCGCCACCACTGTACGCTCAGCAGCCCCCTTTGTCGAATCGTGCTCCACCACCACGTGTCTCGCGCTCCACCACCATCGTCTCGCGCACCACCACCGCACGCTGCAGCACCACCTTCGTCCAAAGGAGGGACCTTAACCTGGACGTTCGTCCATAGGAGGGACCTTAACCTGGACGTTCGTCCATAGGAGGGACGTTAATATTCTTACTTTTTACCGTCCACGACGTTCATATTCATACTATTTACCGTCTCAGACGTTCATATTCATACTATTTACCGTCTCAGACAATGAATTTCCATGTCGATGTTTACGTGTTTCTTTTTTTCGGGAGATCCAAATACACAACCAAATCATATTTTTCAACATTATTATGACTTTAAGATTACTTCTTCAGCTTAAACTCATTGAAACTAAACTATTGTTCAAGCAAACTAGATCTAATCATATAATGTATGAAATGTGATAAGTCTTAGTTAACTTACCACCGATTCGGCATCCGACATTGATTTTAATCTTAAAGTTCAAGTCTTTTACTATTGTTGATTTCTTAGTTAGATTTTAAATGTAAAAGTTTTGAATATTTTTTTGGAGGTTTTTGGATGAAATATGTTAAATTTGGAGAGAGAAGAGAGCATTTGGGAGAACGAAAAGAGAAGAGAGAGTGAGGGCAAGGGCAAGATGGTAATTTTTATGAAAAAACGTCGACGATTCGTAGTAAAACGTCGACGATCTAAAGTAATCGGGTACTTGTATCTAGTGAGTGGGATGTTGGGCAAGTGGGGTTTGAAACTAGTGTCCAAAACATTGTCAAAATTTGCCATTACCCTATTATTGGTTGCATTTTCTCTGCCTCTTTTCCTCCCCTCTTTCTCTCACTCACTTTTTCACTTCCTCTCTCTCCCTCCAACGTTTCAATCTCCCCAGTTATTCATCTCCATGTCCTCACCTTCCTCTTCTAACTTTACCTCCTACCATTTAAATAATAAATCTTTCCTTCGTTATTATGATATTATCAATGAAACTTATTGATTCAATATGCACCAGTGGGACAAAAGAAAATCCGATGTAAATAATTTCTGAGTTAAAGTTTCTAAATAAGGGTTTGCGGTACTGATTTGAAATTGATTTTGAGCAATAGGAAATAGGTTAAAGCATTTTTCTATGCTGATTTTATTTTATTGAGTTTTTCAATTTTTTTTTAAAAAATTGTGAGAAAGTATTTTTAAATTAATATTCCCGTAAAATTCATTGGTAAGGAAATTATTAATGATTTAGATATCCGTCGGATATTTGGATATCCGATCCGAATTTTTCGGATATTAAAAATTGGATATCCGAGAAGTTCGGATCGGATATCGGATATTGAAAAGACATGAAAATCGGATCGGATATCCGATCCGAAAATACGTTTCGGATCAGATATCTGATCCGTGCTCAGCCTTAGTTGGTGTAGTCTAAAGTAGTCAATTATTATAAGGTACACCCCCGTGTACCAAGCTTCATGCACTCACATCGCTAAATTTACCAAATTATCCTTAATAGTTTATTCATTTTTATTTCTCTCTATTTTATGAAATATATTTTACAATAATATTAACTTTAAGGTTATAATTTAAAAATTTTCAAAAATTATATCAATATTTTTAATTTTTTATACTCTTTAAATTAAGATCACATATCATATACTTTTAAAGATATTGTAATTTTTTCTTTTTATCAATAGCTTTATAAAACTTACAACGTACCAAGTATTCATAAAAACTAAAATGAATATTCAACACAATGAGTTGTTATATTCAAATAATTAACATGACATGTTTTTATGATAAATACAATAAGTTGAAAATTTAAATTGTAAATTTATTATAAAGTAATAAAATTGACTTATTCACGATTACGGTAACATATATTCAGTAAATAAAGCACATATATTCACAATATTAAAATTGTGGGTTCACATAATTTATTTATATTTTGTTAAAAAAAATATTGTAATGTTTATATATTCAATGCCTTAAGTTGATATATTGAAAAGGTTAAGTCAACATATTCAAAAAGTTGAACATTACATATTCTAAAGTAAATTTACAAATAAATCGCATATTATATTACACATAGAATTGAATCATTCGTAAATTTAAGCTAGTATATTCATAGAACTATAATAGTAATAATACCATGTTCATTACTCCCTCCCATTTTTAATGATGTTCCCACTTTATATTCATTGTGAGGAGTATTTTAATAAAGTGGGAACATCATAAAAATGGGAGGGAGTACATGATATTCGCGTATTCAATAGAACTATAATACTAGTTCATTACTAATATATAACATAATAAGGAGATATATATTCACAAGTTCAACTTATATATTCACTTAGTTTAAGTGACATTCAAAAATTTAAATTGAGGTATTTAAATAACTTAAAAAGTGTGTATAAAAATAAATTACTAATTCAAAAATGAAGTCTATACATTCAGCAAACTTAACGCACATATTTAATAAATTAGAACTTGCATATTCCCATAATTTCAAAAGGTGACATATATAACTTAAAAGTTCTTTATGAATATATCAAGTCAATTTAATGAATACGTAAGTTTGTTTTTATGCATATATCGAATTGTTGATAGTTATTTCGAATTTAGTTTTTTGTGAATATATCCTTTAATTTTATGAACATAAAAGTCTAATTTATTGAATACGCAAGTAAATTTTTATGAATATTTGAGAAGTCATAATGAATATATTAATTGAATATTTAAAATTAAATAAATTCAGAAAATATATCAAATGTGGTCTCTATTTAAAGAATACAAAAAAAATATGAATATTAAAAGAATTTTTTTAATTTTTTTACTTGACAAAATAGTAGCTAAAATCAATTTAACTTAAAAATAAGGGTTTTTTTTTTTTTGTGAGATAGTACATTTTATTTAGGGCCATTTCTGCGATAGTACCTTTTATTTTATTTTTTGTTTTCTAGTACCTTCTATTTTTCAATTTTGTGAAAAAGTACCAAATTATGAATTCCGGTGAAAAAAAGGTCAATTTTCCGGTGAGAATTCTTGTTTGGCACTTAAACTTAATAAAATTTGCCTCTATTTGTTAAAACCTACATAATTCTAATTCTAATTTCCCCAAAACATAACCCACCTAAAATTGCTCCTTCTAAATTCATTCTTCACCCCCAAAATTAAATATTTTCCTCAGCACTTTCTACCCAAAATTAAAGTTGTCAAGTAAAAGTAGTCATTAAAAAGATCTTAAATGAAGATGATGAGAAGAAGTTTAAGAAAGTAATGAAAGAGTTAATTGATGTTGGCTAATTTGGAAGACTTTAATTGAAAGATGGTGAAATGGGTTAAATTAAAGAAGAAGAAGAAGAAGAAGAAGAAGAAGAAGAAGAAGAAGAAGAAGAAGAACAACAACAACAACAACAACAACAACAACAACAACAACAAATGTCAAATTAGTTTAGTTTAATGATAATTATGGAATTGATGGAAGAATTTAACAAATTAAGTTTTTGTTAACAAAATAAACTAATTGAAGGTATGCTTCAACAAATAAAAAGAAGAAAATTAAAGGTCAACAACCGGAAAGTTAACTTTACTTACCGGATTCCGTTATTTGGTACTTTTTAACAAAATCCAAAAATAAAAGGTACTAGAAAACAAAAAATAAATAAAAGGTACTATCTTACAAATGACCTTAAATAAAAAGTACTATCTGATAAAAAAAAAAAAAAAACCCTAAAAATAATTGGAAAACAAATGTTTTGGATGAAGGGGTTGTTTTTGTCATTTTATTCCCTTGGGAGTTTAATACTTCATACTTCCACGTGTACCTTATAATTTACCCTAAAGTAGGCCCAACTTGTCGGGCCATATTGAACTAGATGGCCTAACTAGAATAATGCTAGGCAATTCAGGATGGGCTGCATTTTTTGGGTTCGCCCTGGCCCAGCCCATTGACAGTCTTTGCGGGTCAGGCCTAACAGCCTACGTTTCAAATTTTCATATATGGTGTATTTGGATAGCAAAATAGGAGGGTAGGGAAAATGAGGGAAGGGGAGGGAAGGGAAGGGGGGAGTCAAAACTTGGATGTTTGGATTGTTAAAATTAATGAGAGGGAAGTGAAGCAAAAAAAAAAAAAAAAAAAAAAAAAAAAAAAAAAAAAAAATGAAAATGCTTAATGGGAGGGTGAATGCTAAGAGTAAAGTTGAGTTTTCCTTCCAAATCTTGCCAAAGTTGGAAAAATTTTGTTTTAGTTGAAATGATGGAAATCAAATCCTTCCATTCCCCTCCCCTTCCAATCTTTTCCTTCCCCATATTATAACCAAACAAAGGAAATTGCTCCCCTCCCCTTTCCTCCCCTCCCTTTCTCTCCAATTCCTTCAATCCAAACACACTCTAAGGGTGTGTTTGGATAGCAAAATAGGAGGGAAAGGGAGGGGAGGGGAAATGAGGGAAGGGGAAGGAAGGGGAGGGGAGGGAAAATAGTAGTGTTTAGATACCATTTTTCCTCCAAATCTTGCCTATTTTGAAGAGATTTCAATTAGGCTTTGAGGAGGGAAAATGGATCCCTCTAAATCCCTTCCCTTCCATTTTCATCCTTCCATATTTTGTATCCAAATAAAGGAAAATGTTTCCCTGCCCTCCATTTCCCTTCAATTCCTTCAATCCAAACAGACCCTAAGGCTTCAAAATTTTATGACATTGCAGCGTGTCAAGCCGTGAGTTGGCCCTAGTTAGCCTGGGCCTACCCGCTTAACGGTCAGGTTTTTTACTCTACGTCGGACCACTCAGGTAGTTGAATTCCTCAACCCGAATTGTTAAAGTATATAAAACCGATCTTGGTCCTCCAACCATTAGTTTAAACTTTTGGTTGAGTTAGTTTGTAACACGAGTCATAGTTAACACAAACAATGAATGGATGAAGTCTTACCATTTACATGCGTTGCTACCGTAGATGAGACGGTGGTAGATAAACTAAAGAAGGCGTAGACCTCGTAGCGAACAACACAACTGGGGAAATAGACATTAGAACCACGTGAGTAAGTAGTTAGCAACGAGGTCGCATCTCTCAAACAAACGACACAATCGCTCATAGTCAAGTCATTTGAACACTGCTCCATCGCATATATGCTCACAGACCGCGTCACATTTACTACTTTTGTGACATACAGCAACCCTGAAGATGAACGACCATGTGTTCCCATTTCATGTACCAAACCCAACATCGTTCTGTTCACTATGTTTTCAAACTCAGTTAGGTTCCCTGTAAAGTTTTGCGCATTATAAACAATGGCACTTGAAGATTCATCCAATCGACCAAAGAAGTAGTTTGGAGAGTATCGGACCATACACTCATCATACCAAATGATAGCTTCTAAACGGTAAGGACAACATTGGAGGATCGTGTCTTTAGCTGCAGACACGCAGTCGCTACAGTTTTGGGCAACCACATCACCCCGACACAAGTAAAGAGCGTAGATTATGTCGGGAGCTTGGCCGTAGGAAGTGTTGGAAAACTGTGTTTCCAAAGCCTGTGAAGTGAAGCCTCCTAAGATATTGTAAAGATTGTATTGATAATTGCTATTTGGGGTGTAATTTCCACTCTCTGTGCAATTGATATCGTACCGCAAATAGATAGAGGTTACATCGACTGCAAAACAAGTTACAAGGACAACCAGAAGAAGCAGCGACGATAACTTCAACATCACCTTTGATACGAACATAAATCAAGATCGAACAGATTTAATCCGACACAAACGCGGGCTAGATTGTTGTAAAGTTTAATTGAGATGGCTATTTGATTGGTGAAGTCAATTATTGACTTGTATACGGTACAACGTAGGGAGTAGGAAATGAGTGCATCATAAGATGTTGATTTTTCCATGGAAGCTACATATTATATTGTCTCTGTCTTCTTTTTCAAATTGACGTTTTTTTTTTTCTTTTATTGTTATTTACTTGCCTCTCTTTTGGACTTAATCCAAGTTAAGTCCAAATAAAAGAGTAATAATTTTCACTGAGTTAATGTGTTTTATCCTTAATTTCGTGGGGAACGTACTCTCTCTATTCAACTCCATTTACATCTCTTATACTTTTTACATTTGTCGAGACAAATGTCAGAACGAAAATATCTATAGTTTCGCATTATTAAAAAATGTAAAAATTTGATTGTCTTGTCGTACTCATTAAAACGTATCATTCAAGATTTCGCATGACTATGTTTAGTTCTATATATTGCAAGAAATTCCGCAACTTCTATACTTCAATGAATAGTGACAATTTTTTCTTTAATGTTAATGGAGTTGAAGGGAGGAAGTAGTTAGTAAGAAAGTTGGAGTCTCTTTGAGACCCATTTGCCTCTCAACTTATTATATGTGGCCGGTTTGTGGTGAAAACATTCATGTTTGACGACTTGTGGTGTTAATGGTTACAAGATTAGTTAAGGGGCTTGATCTGCTCGCTCTTATGGAATGTCCTTAATTTCTTATTTATTGTCTACAAAACATATAATAAAATTGTAAACTGTAAATTATCACTCTCCGTATGTTACGTAAATTTGACAAGGAAAATTTAATAAACGAAAAATTAAACATTTGCGTGGTATGATAGTTGATCTCATAACCTTTCGGGTTAAAATAGGTATATATATCGCCATTAGATTACTAAGATGACAATGTTTACTTTAAACCTATTACTTCTATCATGGACAACTCTAAATAATTGTCTACTTGTATAAGACATATCACAACAAATTTATTATAAGACTATCTAAACATTAAATTTGTATTCACTATTTATCACTTGCTCCATTATTTTAGTAAAAATATTGAAACAGTTACTCATAATTTATATAATTATCGTTGCTATTATTGTTTTAATAATACTACAACTTTAAATATCAAGTTTTCTACATTCACTTCTATAAATATAATTGTTATTACGGAGTATTTTATTATGATAGTCGTTCACGTAATTTTCTCTAATTTGCTCCATTTGTTTTAAAAATTTGTTGACCATTGCTCTATTTTATGAGAGAAAAAATGAAACAATTGTAAACAATTGATTAAGACGTAGGAGTATGTATTACAATAACATTACATGCTCTATTTTAACTCGAAGGGGTATGAGAAAGTCATTGAGTCTTACTCTTGATCGTAGGATTGAAATTAATCGATGGACTAGATTAATCTCAGCATTTATTACTATTTTGCTTTTAAAAAAATTAACCCAAATTAAAAAAAAAAAAATGAAAATGAAAATAATTTCTCATTCTCCCATAATTCATCTGACATTTTTTCACATTTCCTAATTTAAACATCTTCATTTTCAAACCTCTCTTTTCAAATCTTTCACTGTCACTTTCCTCACTCGACCTTTGCTCCATTGTTGTATGTCCATCATCTTCTCTATTGCATGTTGTTTTCGTTCATCTTGATCTTCTTCTCAATATCTACCTGATTGTATTTCAGTTTCATTGTCAATTTTAAGTAGAGGTAAATTTCGTTCCTTTTATTTATTTTTCCTTTCATTTTGTATTTCTTCATTATAATTCTATAAATTGAACACTCTCAAGAAAAAAAAATTCTAATTTAATTACTTGAATAATATTTACAGTGTTTTAATTTGTTTTTCTTCCTTGGTTTTCTTTTCTTTCTTTGAATAGCCCGAAGGTTGAAAGCTCAATATCATTTTCAAATTGTACGAGTATGTTCTTTATCAAGTTCAAGTAAGAACGTACGAATAATGAAGTTGTTTTTTAATAGATGTAATAAAGGCATTTTTTAAATTGCACTGTTGTGTAGAGTACTTCGGAAAATTATTTAAGAAAATAAAACAGGTAATATAAACTTTGAACAATTTTTATAAAAAAAAATTTAATAAATCTGATAATATGATATAGGTATAGAAAAAAAATTGCACGGGCATAGACAACATTAAATAAAATAGCGATTTGCACGGGTATAAACAACATAAAATGTGAAAGTAGTAAGGTCTCGAAATACTTGATAATAGAGACTGTGATCAGTGAATGCGGATTTAAATTTAGTTGTCCAAGAGCAATATGCACGGATAATAAATTTGATAGCAATTTGCACGGGTAAGTTTCTTGACATTTTGTTTTAAATTTGCACGGGCATATATAAATGCTATTGGTAAGTAAATTTTAAACATACCCGCACAAATTGCACGGGTTTAAATCTTACTTGTGCCTATTGTTATCAAATTTATTACCCGTGCAATTTGCAAATAGATATTATTTTAAGGTGAATTTGCAAATTGACATTTTAAGGCGAATTGCACAGGTTTAAATTTTGACATCTTCAATGACACTAATTCATATTCATCATTTCAAAATATGCCTTTTAAAAATTTCTTATAGAACTCATTTATTATTCGAGTTCGTACTTAAACTCCTTCAATGTGAGTTTATAGAATGTAAATATTAGATAGGTGATTAGTTAGGTGGTTATGAGTTAGTTACAAACTAATAAGTTTGTTACAACAACTTAATACCCACGTTTTATGTATATATATACTCAAACACTGTACATATTAATTCATTCATTCATTCTAATACAAATATACATTCTATTTACTCTCTGAGTTTTCTCTCATTACTTTGAAGCTTTTCTTCATCATCAATGGCTTCTTTGATCATCATGATCATCATGATACCATCATTTCACATGGTATCAGAGACAGGTTAAACCTGTCTCTGGTATCCTCTGTGAATCCTTCATCTTTTCGTTCAATCAATTTGTTTTTCTGCAATTAGTTTCGTTTTTCCCCAAATTTACACAAAAACCCTAATTTTTCGCAAATTTTCAATTTCTCTCAAATTTTTCCAAAAATGCCAGAAATTAATCAAAGCGATGCTATTTCCGTCAACACTGAAGCAAGTTACAGCAGTCCTTACGATGATCCGCTGTATCTCTCAAACTCTGATTTTCCTGGCGTTCAATTGGTGAACACGGTCTTCAATGGCCGAAATTACTCAAGCTGGAGCAAAGGTGTTGTTATGGCCATGGCGTCGAAGAATAAGCAAGGTTTTCTTGATGGAACGACATTGATGCCAGACGTAACTTCACCAAAGCTTCAACAAT
Organism: Dianthus caryophyllus; assembly: GCA_023091065.1. Lineage (NCBI taxonomy): Eukaryota > Viridiplantae > Streptophyta > Magnoliopsida > Caryophyllales > Caryophyllaceae > Dianthus > Dianthus caryophyllus. Next base: position 9,917,173 of record CM041523.1, on the reverse strand, counting down.
GGCGTCGATGCGATACGATGGTGAGGTGTTGGATCTTAAACTCGATTGTTGAAGAATTGAAGGAAGGATTCATGAGGATGAAGACTGCGAAGTCGTTATGGAGTGAAATTCATGACAGTTATGGTCGATCTAATGGTCCTTTACTCTATCAATTGAAGAAAGATTTGAAGAATAGCTCTCAAGGAAACAACACTGTCATCGAATATTACAGTAAATTGAAGAGAAAGTGGGATGAAATTGAAGAAATTGAAGGATTTCCAGATTGTAATTGTGGTGCGTTGAAGAACTGCACATGTAATTTGCTCAAGCAAGTTCTCGAAGGTTCAAACAAAGATAAACTCTTCACGTTTCTCATGGGGCTTAATGATGTCTTTGATACTACATACAAGATCTAGTATCATGTCTATGGAGCCTTTACCTAATGTGACTAAAGCTTTTGCTATGATGCAAGAGGCTGAGAGTCAGAAGTTTGTCTCGAATGTATTGACTGTTCCTCAAGATGCTGGTGCGTTTGCAGTTGATAAAAGAGGAGGAAATGTTCACTGGAAGAGAGATGGTAAGAAACCTAGGGTTGATGACAGATGGTGTGATTACTGCAAGAAAGGAGGACATGTCAGAGATAAGTGTTTTCGACTTCATCCTGAGCAGAAGGCCAAGTTTGACAGTATGAAATATGGTTACAAGCCTGCTGCACATGCTGTAGAACATCAGGAGGATTGTCCGCTTGATTTTGGTTCTGCAGGAAGTTCTTATAATGCACCTAACACTAATCATGCTTCCACTTCTCATGGAGATGTTCCTGTTGATCCAGGGTTGGTGAATGCTGTTTACAAACAGATGCTGCAAATGTTCCAGTCAAATCCTGATGGACTGATGAATCTCAGTTCTAAAGGTGTCAATTTTGCAGGTAAAATCCTGGCAACTAATGTAGTTTCTGCTAATGCATCTATTCATACTCTAGAATGGATTATTGATTCTGGTGCCACTGATCACATGTCATCTGAAAAACAAATGTTTTTCAGTTTCAATACTCTCAAAAATCCTGTTTACATTGCTTTACCTGATGGTTCCACAAAAAGGGTGGATAATGTTGGAGATATACAGTTACATCCACAAATAGTTCTGCATGATGTGCTTTATGTGCCTGAATTCAAGCATAATCTACTCTCTGTGGGCAAACTTTTATGTGAAAATGGTCTGTACTTCAATTTAGACAAGCACAAATGTGTGATTCAGGACCATGCTAGGCAAGTAGTGGCTGTTGCACACAGAGAGGGAGGCCTATACAGACTGAAGTATGGTGAGAAAGACAGTACTAATAATAGAGTTGCAGGAGGTAGTACTGATCTTATACTATCTTGTAGTAGAAATTCAGTTTCTTGTACAGTTTTGGATGTGAATAAAACTAAAGAGCGTTTGGATTTGATGCATGCTCGTTTAGGGCACACTTCTCTTGCAAAAATGCAGCATATAGATGGCTGTGATTGTGGTAATTTGAGTACTTATCATTGTGAAACTTGCATTATGGCTAAAATGCATAGATTGCCTTTTGATAGGAGTCATTCTAGAGCCCTTAAGAACTTTGATTTGGTTCATGTTGATCTCTGGGGTCCCTTTAAGACACCATCTTTGGATGGTTCTCATTACTTCTTGACTATTTTAGATGATCATTCAAGGGTCACCTGGACTTTTCTTTTGAAAGATAAATTACAAGTTCCTATGGTCATTGAGAATTTTTTTGCTTATGTGTTCACTCAGTATGGTTCTCATATTAAAATCATAAGGAGTGATAATGGCACAAAAATTGTGCAAGATACTTGTTTCAAATTCTTTTCTTCAAAAGGAGTTATTCATCAGAAAAGTGCCCCTGGTACACCACAGCAAAATGGTAGGGTTGAAAGAAAACATCGCCATTTGGCTGAAACTGCTAGGTCTATGCTGTTATTTGCTGGGTTGCCTAAGAAGTTTTGGGGTGATTGTTTACTGGCTGCCACTCATATCATTAATAAGCTACCTACAGCTGTCTTGAAATGGAAGACTCCTTATGAAATTCTGTTTTCCAAAATGCCAAGTTATGATGAACTTAGGGTTTTGGGTTGTCTTTGTTATGCTCCTAAAAGTTTTGTTCATAGAGATAAATTCTCTTCAAAGGCAAGGAGATGTATATTGGTAGGATATCCTTTTGGTCAAAAGGCCTACAAGTTGTATGATCTGGATACACATCAAGTTTTTGTCAGTAGAGATGTGATTTTCCAGGAGAATGTTTTACCTTTCAAGGATCAATCTCAGGCTAGGGTTTCTGGTACACATGTACCTTTGTTTCCCTCTAATACTTTGGCTACAGATGATGATAGTGGCCAGTTTATTTCTGAAAATTCTTCTGTTGAAACATCATCTGAGGTGTTACCTCTGATTCCTGAAGAAGGTTCTGTGGTTCCTCTGATTCCTGAAGCAGATCCTGTGTTTCCTGCTTCTGTTGTTCCTGTCTCTGTACCTGAGTCTGGACCCCCTCTCAGGGCATCTACAAGGTCCAGACGCATTTCTTCTAAACTAGATGGTTTTGTTTGTCCTACTTTGGTTAAGACCAAGTCTCAGTTTGCAGGAGAAACTTCTAACAGGAGTCCTAATTCTTCAGCTTTGGTTACTGATGTTGGTTCTAGTATCATGGAGCCTGTTTCCTATGAACAGGCAAAGAGTGATCCAAAGTGGGTTGATGCTATGGCTCTTGAATTGGATGCTTTAGAGCGTAATGGCACTTGGGAATTGACTGACCTACCTCCAGGAGTTAAGCCTATTGGTTCCAAATGGGTTTACAAGGTCAAGCTTAGACCTGATGGTACAGTGGAAAGGTATAAGGCTAGGTTGGTAGCCAAAGGATATTCTCAAGTGGAAGGAAAAGATTACAAACACACTTTTTCTCCTGTGGCTAAGTTTTCCACTGTGAGAGTGCTTTTAGATGTTGCAGCAAGTAAAGGGTGGCCTATCCACCAGATTGATGTCAAAATGCTTTTCTTCATGGCTTTCTAGATGAAGATGTTTACGTGGTTCCTCCTGAGGGTTATTCCAAGAGTAAACAAGGGGAATATTGTCACTTAAAGAGGTCTTTGTATGGTCTCAAGCAGGCCTCTAGACACTGGAATGTTGAACTCACAAAATTGTTGCTTCATGAAGGTTTTACTCAATCAAAGAATGATTATTCTTTGTTTTTCAGAAATTCACAGACTCACTTCACAGCAGTGCTTGTTTATGTTGATGATCTATTGATCACTGGGAATGATCCTCAATGCGCTTCTTCTTTAAAACAAGCTTTGGATAAGGCCTTTACAATCAAAGACTTGAGACTTATCAAATATTTCCTTGGTTTGGAAGTGCACAGAGATGCTACAGGTCTTACATTGTGTCATCATAAGTATGTGATGGATATTTTACAAGATACTGGTATGGCTTCTTGCAAGCCTGCTTCTTTTCCTTTGCCCAGAGGTCTGCATCTCAGTACAGATCATTGGGGATTTGCTCACTGAACCTGAAGTTTACAGAAGGTTGATTGGAAGACTGTTGTATTTGACTCTGACAAGGCCTGACTTATCTTATGCAGTGCAACATTTGAGTCAGTTCCTCAGTTCTCCACGAAAACCACACCTTGATGCAGCTCTACATGTTGTTAGATATCTCAAAGGGACTTCTGATGCATCCTTGGTCTATCCTTCAGCAACTGCCCTTGAATTGAAGGCATATTGTGATGCAGATTGGGGTGCATGTCAGTTCACCTGTAAGTCATTAACAGGTTATTGTGTTTTCCTTGGAGATGCCTTGGTCTCTTGGAAAACCAAAAACCAAAAAACAGTATCACGTTCTTCAGCAGAGTCTGAATACAGAGCTCTGTCACACACAGCAGCAGAGATTGTTTGGTTGCAGGCCCTGTTGAAGGACTTCAATGTCATGGTTCCTTTGCCAGTACAATTGATGTGTGACAACAAAGCAGCTCTCCACATTGCGGCCAATCCAGTGTTCCATGAAAGGACCAAACACCTCAACATTGATTGCCACTATGTGAGGGATAAAATTCAGGAAGGGTTGCTGTCCACTTACCACATTAAAACAGGTGCACAGCTGGCTGACCTTATGACAAAAGCTTTGGGACATGATCAGCATTTCTTCTTCTCTTCCAAGTTGGGTTTGCTCTTCAACCCTTCTCAGAAAAATCCAACTTGAGGAGGGGATGTGAGTTTATAGAATGTAAATATTAGATAGGTGATTAGTTAGGTGGTTATGAGTTAGTTACAAACTAATAAGTTTGTTACAACAACTTAATACCCACGTTTTATGTATATATATATACTCAAACACTGTACATATTAATTCATTCATTCATTCTAATACAAATATACATTCTATTTACTCTCTGAGTTTTCTCTCATTACTTTGAAGCTTTTCTTCATCATCAATGGCTTCTTTGATCATCATGATCATCATGATACCATCATTTCACATTGAATAACATACCAGTGCAATTTGCACGGGCATGTTGTTTAACTTCTAGTAGTGAATTGATGTAGTTTTTTAACTTATAAGACTCGAAAACAACAAATCCATGAGTAACTTAATTATTTGGTTTAATATAAAATCGTCTTATTTTCTTTAGTATAAAACCGTCTTATTTGGTTTTGTATACAATTTTATTTGCTTTAGTATAAAACCGTCAACTTTACGTGACTATTTTATGAGTCACAATTTAAAAAGTTTTGAAGATATTATGGTTTGTGAATAGAAAATAAAAAAAAAAAAAAAAAAAAAAAAAAAAAAACAGGTCTTTAATAGAACAAATACCGTAGTTTATAATGATGCTTTTGAGAAATTATAGAACCATGTATCATCTTATTGTTGTATGATTTTTTTTCTTAACTTTTTCTGTAATTTTTTGAATTTTTCAATCACTTCTGATTGATTGTTTATCATAAAATTCCGTTAGTGTAAATGTTTTTTAGCGATACATATATACATTTGATCATTTTAAAAGGCTCATTTGTTAAATCTATTGTACAACGACTTCATTATTCATACATTTTTACTTGAACTCCAAAAACAACATACATGTGCAATTTGCACGGGCATAAGACTAGTTATTACTCCCTCCATCCCAAATTAATTGTCCCCTTTTACCAAAATGCTAGATTTAAGAAATTTAGAAAAAAGACACAATTAGTCTTAATTTTCACAATATTTACCTATAATTCCAATTTTACCCTTATACTACTAATATGGGTGAGAGTGCTAGGTAGAAAGTAGAAGGGTATCAATCAAGGAAATTGCAATCTCCACAATAAGTGACCTAAGGATAATTTAGTATCTTTTCCAAATGGGATAATTAATTTGAGATTTTTCAAAAACCAAAAAGGGACAAATAATTTGAAATAGAGGAAATAGTAAAAAGTAAAAAAAAAAAAAAAAAAAAAAAACAACTGTGCTAAGTGAAACAATGAGTGCGCTTAGCACTTCCCTTAATGAGTATGTCTAGCAGTTCCCTTAATTATGACATGTATGAGTATGAATGTATGATATCTAATGATAAGATAGGAGCAATTAAAGTGTGTAAAATCATGTTTTTTTTTACTTATTGAACTGCCAAGGACTGTTTTTTCCAAATTTATTTTCGATTCATTTCCTTCGATTTAGCTCACTTCGGCCTGGGCTCACCCATTCAATTCGATTCGATTCGATTCAAAGACACTTCGGCCGATTGGGTCAGATTCAAGACAATGATAAGTTATAAATTTGAACTTCATTCGATTCGATTCGATTTAGTTCACTTCGATTGGGCCTGATTCGATTCGATTCGATTCAAATTATTTCTGATTCGATTCGATTAAGTTGATTGATTCGATTCACTAAAAATTGGAAAAGAATCCTACCCTAAATAATATTTCCCCCATTTTAAAGTCTTTCCATTTCATTAACATTTTTCTCAAAATAAGTGTTATCTTTTTAATTATAATAGGTTTTAACCAAAGATTTAATACTCCAGTAGTATTTTTCAATTTTCATTAACACTCCTTGAATCTCAAGCTTCAAAAATAGAAAATGAACACTTATTTTAAAATGAAGGGATTAATAATTAAGTCCAAATCTAAGCTAATGTTACTCCAATTTTTTTTTTTTTTTTATACTTTATTTGTAATTTGTAATTACCATTTTCATCAACAAAATTACATAAAAATACAAGGTAACATAAACTCAAATATAAATACGGAGTATATATTACGGACTACGGAGTATTAACTATATATAACTGTACCATGTCTTCAATTCTTCATATAACAACCAACAAGAAGCATAATGGAAATTGGAGGCATCAATACTCTATCCACCTTGTGGCTTGTGCAGGTGCTCTAATAAGTAGTGAGGGCTCAAGCTTTATCTAGGCTCAAGCTCGGAAACCGAGACCTCGTTCATGGACCACGGTACAGACGTGGACTGATCCGACCTATTTTCTTTTTCGTCTTTGGATACAGTGATGCTCCTTGAAAAGAAAGCCGGCTGCTCCGGCATTGGAAGGGAGACTGATTGACTATCGAGCATGAGCACTGCTGTGGCCATTGTCGGTCTATCGTCTATTGACTCTTGGACGCACAGTAAGCCTAAGTGCATGCATTTTTTAACTTCATTTATCGGACACAAATCTCTAATCGTTTCATCTACAAATTCCAACGGTGTCCCCTGCTTCCATTGTTTCCATGCCTTCAATAAACGAGATACATGTGAGAAATACACAATAAAATCGAATATATTTTACTATCTAGCCGTGGCTATAACCATAATTTTGTTACTTTTTTTTTTCGAGAAAAATAGACAACTTATGGTTTCAGAAATCAGTACGGAGTTTCAATTTAGATTTAGATTCGAGAAAGGTCACGAGGCCTAATTTTAATTTACTCAATGTCAAAGTATACAAAAAGTGAAAAAGGGGATATACTTACGTAGCTTAAGAGATCATCGGCATAGCCAGATTCGTAGAAACTGCTATTCTTCTTGCCGCTTAGAATCTCCAAGACGAGCACACCAAAGCTGTACACATCAGATTTCTCCGAAAATTGCCCGTGCATTGCATATTCCGGGGACATGTACCCACTGCAAAATAATTGCCATTGAAGTACATTGTACATAGAATCGTAAGAATTTCGCAATTCAATGTAGCCTATTTTTCTTCTATGTTCCTTAACATCGCAAATTTTGAATAAAAAACAAGTTATGCACTCACTAGGTTCCAACAACTTTGCTAGTATTGCCCTGGGTTTGATCAACACCAAAGATCTTGGCCATGCCAAAATCCGAAATCTTGGGATTCATATCACCATCCAACAAAACGTTGCTGGCTTTAAGATCACGATGTATAATTCTAAGTCGAGAATCTTGGTGCAGATAAAGCATCCCTCTAGCGATCCCTCCTATAATGTTGTACCGCTTTGCCCAATCCAAATGATCTTGTTTCTTAGGATCTAAAGCACCACAATTACATACATCTATTATTAATGTCATAACATAAATTCCACATAATTTGATACAAAAAACCTACAAATGTCGTATGTGTACAACTACTCGTGTATTGTCGTTGTACACATACAACAACTTTATGCAAGACTAGCTAACAGAATTCATACCAAATAGAAAATAGTCGAGGCTTTTTTTAGGAATGAATTCGTAGACGAGTAGCTTTTCTTCTCCTTCCAGGCAAAAACCCAAGAGCCTAACCAAATTTCTATGTTGAAGTTTCGCTACCACCATAACCTCGTTCTTAAATTCTTGAACTCCTTGTACTGAATTCTTAGACAGTCTCTTTATAGCCACGACTTGTCCATCCGGCAGAGTCCCCTGCCCATATATAAAAATAATCTTTAACATCGAGTTTTATAACAGTATTTAAGTAAATAACATGAGTTTTAGTTTTTGTTTAACGTAGATAACATAGGTTTCTTTTCGTAGATCACTAAATGAGTACCTTATAAACGATACCAAAGCCTCCTTCTCCGACTTTATTGTCGTCTGAAAAATTGTTGGTTGCAGATTGCAATGTAGCTAGATCATAGTTTAGTGAATCCGCAGAAGTGAGATCTTCGCTTCCTGTACCATAACAAGTCACATATAAAGATGAGATAGTTAAAGTTTTATAAAACCATCGTAATAAAAATTGGATTTATATTACGCGGAGTATCTTCTTACCGCTTCCAAAGGGTACGGCACCATACTTCTTTGCTTTCTTTTTAAACAAACAAATTCCGAGTGCAAGTATTAGCAACAAAATTGCGACCACCGGAACAACTATGGCTACTATCACCTTGGCGGACACTTTCTTCTTTTCTGCACCATTAGGTTAACGGTACGACTCGTAAAATTTACTCATTCCATAACCCAACACGCATTTCTATGTATAAAATGTCAACTAGTTCTAACGACCGTTATAAATGTTGGATTACTCCGTACAATGGCGGAAGATGGAAGTGTTGGCCAGGGGCCTGGCCCCCCCTCATATTTGGGCCAAATATAAAAATGGACTAAAATAATGTAGAATAGAGTTATAAACTTTTCAATTTCCATAAAATAATGTACTCCGTAGTATAGAGTTATCAAAGGAATTTAATATATTAAAAAAATCAAAAATTTATCCACTACTATCCAGTAATTTCCATATTTAGTGTGAATAGAATAATGCTTATACAATTAAACTTCTCAATTTCTATAAAATTTGCAGCCTTTTAGGTTTGGGCTCTATTGTTTTTTCTTCTTAAATTATGCTTTTTTAATCTTCAAATAACCGTTAATGTATTATATAGGTACACACTAAAATCGATTAAGTTTGTTGTTATTATTTATTAATCACACATATTGATATCATACTAATTTTCAAATCTTTTAGCCTGAGTCTAATATGGATGATTTGATATCGGCTAAAAGATCGCTGAATATTGTTTTAATTTATGTGTAGACATATACTCGTATAATTTTTTTGTCGTAATAACTTTTTTTTACGTGGTTGTAACATTTAAAATGCGGTAATTTAAGCATACTTGAATTAAATTTGCTATTAAAATATTAATACTTACATAAATATTTTGAAAATTATTAATCGGCCCCCCGCTAAAAAGTGTTCAAGTTCCGCCACTGACTCCGTATATAATTAAAATGTCAACTAGTTTAGTTTGTCGACTTTGTCCTTCGATACAATGTTATAATCTGACCAACTTTAACCTTAATACATTTAGTACGTTACTGTTTTCATCTCAAAATAAGTGTTTCATTTTCAATAAACTTAATCCTCAAATATAACTTGACCTTTTAATATTTTATTTACTCCGTAATATCCATTTTTAGGAAGACTAATATAACTTGACCTTTTAATATTTTATTTGTGTTCTCCTTATTGTCGTGCTTGCGAAAATTTTCAATGAGTTTTTCATATATTTTTTTTAATTTATACTGTATCAATATAATAAAATTTGATATAAGTGTTACAAAGTATAGAGTGTAACAATGTATATATCTGCTCATATTGCATAGAATATTGACCTCATAGTCGATTTAGTCTTATTGTTAAAATTAACTTTTAACTTGCATAATGTTTGTTATTTGATTCGAAAACCGTATGATTGACCCATGTAACTTGAATTACCTAACTTTAATGAACCAACTACAGACGTATATGAAATTTATAATTTTTATAGTTAGGTTCTTGATAACATAGCTCAAACCATATGAAAATATTAAGTATGACACCCGTGAATAATTATAAGATTATTTTTAACTTACTTGCATCAATTGATTTTAAAATACCCGCGAAAAATCACAGGGTTGTTTTAATTTTTTGTTTATAAATTTGTTTTATTTATTTTAAATAAGCTTAATTAGTAATAACTTTCTTATACATGTAAATTTTTACAACTACTCCGTTTTATAGCCTTTTTTTTTAAAAAAAAAAAAAAATGAAAAAAAAATTACTACTACCTTTTCTTTACAAATCGATACATGTTTGCAGATCCGATCAATTTAATTGATACTTTACGACAAAAATGTTATTACTTATATTCCAAATACTATTAGAATTTTTACTTCATACCCCCTCTATTTCGTATAGTTTACCTCATTTATCTTATAGACCAATTTTAATATTTTATGTATGTATCAAAATTTAATATTTTAGTTGCAGTACTCCCTCTAATTCAATCTTTTAATTACGACCTAAATGAATAATTTCTCTACACAACAGTAAAATATAATCTTATTATCATGCAAAATCATTTAAGCGTAATCAACATCCTAAAAAAATCAATAACATTTCGAATCATATTAATTTATCACATAAAAAAATGACAATTACTCTATACGGAGTAGTTATTATTAATTTAAAAATAAAAAGGAAAATAAATTTTTCAAACAATTTAGGGAGTGTTTGTTTGCACATACGGACTAGCGGGTAACGTTATTGGTGATTTGATTTTGGGCCTAAATTAAATACTCTAACATACCACTAACTGTTGCACCTTCCTCTAACCTATTTTCTATTGATTGGCAGCGGCAAACTTCACACACACACACTCTCTCTTTAATCTTTTTCCATTATTTTCCCATTATTTTAACCCCTTATTCAATTACGGAGTATTATTTTTCTATCTCACAAATTCATATTAACATGCCCCTATATAAGTTTTGATTAATTATTAATCTCGCCATTATCTTTATTATCCATACATAATTAGATTATTCGTATGCAAGATTTAGAACGATGTTTGATGAAGCGATATTTTGAAGATAATTATTGTGGTCATAGAGGGTAAGAATCCTCATGGCGTTTGTACAAATAAGTCTTTAAATCATATTCTGTAGAGTTTCACAAAAAAATTCAAGTCTATTATATATCTGATTTTCTGGATTTATTTTACAAATTAAGAGCGTGTGTTTTCAAAATACTAGGAGTATTAGGGATTTTTTTTTAAATAATATTGGGAATTTTCGTCTAATATGGAGTGATAAATTTAGAAATTTTTTATTTTTAGTTAACAATGTTTTTGGTTGTAGTTGATTCAAAATATCAATTATGTTTTGGCATATTCAATTACACTTAAGAAATTGCAATATTTATTATCTACGGAGTACAAAACAAACAAAAAAAAATTGCAATATTTATACAATCCTAGAGAACTAAAAGTTCTTTGGAAATGACGAAAGAGATAATAAATTGACAATTTTGTCCTTATAATTTGTGCTGTAAAATTGATTAGGTAACTTTTTGGACAATTTTGCCCAAATTAATGAGAAAGCTTCATTGTGAGAATTCTGAATTCTCATGCTCCCACATCAGCATTGAGAAACATTACTTTAATATATTTCCTCAATTCCATTTGATTCTATACATATTCCTTTTTCGGAAATTCCAATCAATTCTATACATTTCTATTTTGGTCTGTACTTTATTAAACTAAAAGACCAATATACCCTTCATTAATACCCCACCCAACCCACTTCAGAATGCCCTTTTAAAGAATAAAGTAGGGGTAGTTTGGTAATTCTATTGTCTACCCCACTTGATTTTCTTCTACCTTAATTACCGTGTTTTGGTCAAATGTATAGAATCAAACGGAATGGAGGAAGTAATATATAGATATAGATGGATAGATAGATAGATAGATAGATAGATAGATAGATAAATAGATAGATAGGTAGATAGATAGATTCTAGTGCTCCGTACAAAATATGAAAGAACGTCGCTTTTAAGACCATCCCCATTGGGGTCAAATAAAATTGGTCAAGACCACAAAATATAATTAAAAAAAAGTTTAAATACAAAAAAATAGGGGAACGTTGGTGAAATGTGGTGGGATGCAGCCCACTGTTAAAAAGTTGGTCACTTCCTTTGTCTAACTCCTCATTGGTTCATTGTTTTTGTTTTGTTTTCTTTTTCTTTTCTTTTCTTTAATTTTTTTTATAATTAATATGACATTATACTTATCAATTATAAAAATAAAACTTTGATGTTAATATTTGTAATTTTTTATACTCTACAAATAGAGATCAATCTTGATATACTTTAAAGTAATTTTAATTTAATCTATTTTATCTACAAAATAGTCTTCATAAATTAGAAATTTTTTTATTAAACATTTAAAATCTATTCATAAATATAAAGAGCCTATAAATATACATTTGGACATTTTTACTTTAATAAGATAGATTAAATATAAGGTTGACAATGACTTGATACTAAATGGGAAACACAAATATTTAAGTAGGTCAAGAACTAAAATAAACAATAAATTACAATATTTTATTTGGTGACCACTTGTGTTTATGACCACCAATGTGGATGGTCTAAGGTATAAGACCTTAATGAAAAGATCATACCCTACCTAATTATTACGAACAAGATGAAACAAATGCTCAAAGTCTATTCGGCTCTCTTAATTAAAGTATTTGGGAAGACTTTTCAACCTCTCAAGGAAGTCCGTTCAAAGGAGGGTGTTTATTAATTGGTGCTTTAAATGTGACCCAAAATATTATGCACACAACACTTATGGTCATTATGGACAAACCTATACACATGAGTGACTACAAATTATTGCCTTTATTATCATCTTGACTTCAATCAATTCAACCAAATGGACCACTTCTAGACTCTTTCAACTTCACTTTACTGTTAATTCTAAAATGAAATCGTTTTATGCATTAAACAATCAATAAAATTTATCTACACCTCGTTTAATACTTTATAAGTGAAAGTTGTAAAAATGTAATTGTCATTTCACGCGTGAAAAAGTTCCACAATAGACTTATTAATTTCAAACATGTAATCTTTAACCGTAAATATTTTAAATGGTGTAAAAAAAATAATATATAATAATAGGATACTCACATTCGTCAACAACGCACCTTTTCTTAAATTATATATTTTTTACAAAGTACAAAAAAGTTATACATAGCCAAAGAAAAAGATGGACAAACAGTATTATTAGAGACTGTATAAAATAAATGAGATAAATATTCTGAGTAGGATAGAGTATTATGAGTAGGATAGAGTATTATAATATTACTCGGTAATATTGTCGTGTCGTTCTTGTGTAATTATTCCATCATTCCATTCAATATTATACATTTAATATGCTAGTGGACGTTTTCTTTTGTTCATATATTTAATTACATAGAATTAAAATTTATAAAAGTTGATATTCATAGTGTACTCTGTAAGACAATTTAAATAAGATTTTAATAAATTGATTAAAAATGTTGCTCATTTATCAATAATCCAAAAATTAAATGTATAAATTGAAATAATTTTACGTTAATGACTGTGTAATAAAATAGAGTACTCCGTAATTATGAATTTACACAGAGTAAACTTCTACTGTCTGTATTAGTTTTAGACTGATGAGGTGTACGTTGTACAAGTCATTGATGACCTAAGCTGCTTAATTGTAGACTTTTTCTACGTGTGAATTATATGATCATTAAATTATAATCAAATCAAGACTTTGTCGTTTGAAATAAAGGTGAGTGATATAAAATACTCCGTATAATTCATCTAGTTTTTTGTTTCGTAATATTTTTTTAGAATTTGTTTGATTATCAAGAACTAAGGAATATATAATTTGTTAGATATTAAACGTGTTAGGTTGGATTTTTATAGTCAATCCCATATCTTGTCATATAAACGACTTTATTATTATTTTATGAAATTACATAGTATAATATCAAAATCAAATAATTATTAAGTTATGTCAGAATCAATTAGTTAGAAAATATGGAGTACTTTATTTTTTTGAAATTAATAGGCCATTGCTGATAAAATAAATTTAATTTACTTATTTAATCATGCACCTATTGTCATACTTACATTATTAAGTACGAAGAAAATACACATATAAACTTGTATCTATAGATAAAATCTTGCTAAAAAATATACTTACTGTGAGGGATAATAGCAATTGTGCTAGCTCGTGACGCCGTGTAATTAACAGCTCCATTATAAAACGGGTAAATCTCGTAACGAACGTGACAAGTAGGTTGCAAAATCCTAGCACCTCTCTTGATTTGAAGCCTATTAATAGCGGTAGTCAAGCAACGAGTGCAATCACCGACCGATAAATCCGGTGCACACTGCTCCATCGCATACAATGTGTCGGACTGGGTAAAGTTTACCATTTTAGTGGTGAATTTTATACCCGATTGATTGTTAGCTGTGGGGGCCACCAAAGAATTCATAGTATTGAAGATAACATCCTTAAACAGTGTGTTGTTACCGTTGTAATTCTTGATATTAATAAATAACTCAAATGGGTCGGTTTCCATTTTACCAAATAAAGACTCGTTCGAGTATCGTACGCAACATTGGTCGTACCATATCATCGCCACCTGTAAATCATTTGACATGAAAATCACTAATTTTCTTAATTCATATAGACACATAGTCTAATCAAAAGGCTAACTATTTTTCGTAACTTTCATACCCAAGCTTCATATATTAATACGGAGTTTTGCCCATTAATATGATCAAAATTCAAAATCATCTAATATTGATTTCATATCGGCCATGAGATGAGGGTTGATCTAGTTTATAAGACCTAGGCGTTACTCTTCTTATTGTCAATTGGTTTTAAGACGAAACCTCCTAGATCGATCTTACAAGTTATAAGTGGAATCTCTCATACTCTCGTGTATGGCCCAGACGCATAGAATTTAACGTGGTACCAAAGACTTGTGACAACAGGTCATGGTTCAAATCTCATCACCCCTCTATTCTCTTTATTTCGTTTTTTAATTTATATCAGTGGAATTAGCAATATACAAATATTTTTTTAGACTGTGTGCACGAACTGATTAAAATTGAAAATTGAAAATACAAAATACAAAATACATCGTGTTCTTATCACGTACACATATAAAATAAAATACTTTGTATAATTTAGTTCAATAAGTCTCTCTTAAGACGAATTATTCGTTTTTAGCTTAAAACGGGTTAAATACTCATTCACTTGCACACATAAGACAAAACACTCGACGGATATACCCGTTTTATTTGAGAATTTGTGATTTCGTTATCATAATTCAAAAGCAATAGCTCACCAGCTTCATTTATAAGTTTGTATTAATCAACATATATACGTATAGATTTATATAATGAAAACGACCGATAATTATAGTCAACAAATGGCAAATTATTTTAATATTTCAATAATTATTGACACAACTCATTAATTTTCACAAGAATGCTAGAAAAAAATCACTTATCAAACAAAGGCGCACATATATACCTTCGATGTGGTGCAGTAGGTCTTCCGTAAGTCCGTTTGAGTGGCTGTCTTAACACAGTCAACACACGACGAGACGTTCTGGTCTCCACGACACAGGTAAAATCCGTAAACGGCATCCTTAGTGCCATTACCGGAGGCCGTGATACCGAAACCCGAATGGGTTTTAGTGACTTGGGTGGAGAGCGAGCTTAGGACGGTATTGAGGTTGGTCTTGTATAGGCCGTTAGTAGGAAGAGTGTTGTTTGAGCAATCATTGATTAAGTATTTTGGCAAAGGAGTTGTGTTTCGAATTATTAAGAGGAAGTATAGTGAGAGAAGTGTTAGAGTTGTGCTTTTTGTGAACGTCATGTCTCTCCTTTGTTATTAATTTTTGCTTGCTAGGTGACTTGAATTTAAGAAGAATTTTTGTATAGTATAGGTTGGTCGAGACTCGATAAGAGGCATGTGTGCAATTATTGTTTATAGATTATCTCGATTTCAGAAAAAAAAATAAAAAGTTAAATATAAACAAAAACAAAAAATAAAAATAAAAACTAATAATAAACTAGAAAATATGTAAAATATATTGTATAGTTAATATACACATTTATCATTTTGCAAGGGAAAAGATACTCCATGCGTTTCATTAAGATATTCTCGCTTTTATTCAAATGTAAGAAAAATAATTAAATGAGAATATCATACTGAAATGGAGAGAGTACTTAAATAGATAAATTCTAATCCATAATTAAAATGTGGATTATGAGTAGGGATGTCAGTGGGGCGGGTCAACGCGGATACCGCCCCACATCCGCCCCAGTTAGGGTGAAGGTAGGAGACACTTTAGTGGGTCGTGGAGCGGTGGTGGATTTCATCCAAACACCGCCCCGCCCCGCCTCCGCTCCGCCTATACCCGCCCCACCCTTACCCGTTCCGCTATACCCGCCCCGTCTATACCTGCTTTATTTATATACTTAAGAATATAAATTAGAAAAATATTTAACATTTTAAAACTTTACTTTTTTTTTTTTTAACTTTAAGATTTTGAAATATGAATACGACTAATACGACTAATACTCCATATTTCTTTAATTCATAAACTTTAAATGTGTGTCTTATGTATTTTAGTTTGGTACTCACAACACTTTGATTGATTATATGAAATGTGTTTTCTATGTGGCTATGTCATTATTAGAAAATTTTCGGTAAAAAATTATTGAAATTTTACGTTGCGAGAATGCGATTCTATGAGGTGGGTCTAGGGCGAGGCTGGGGCGGGTGAGGCGGGTTTGGGGTGGGGTTGGGGCGGGTCTGGGGCGAGTGGTGGGGCGGTGGTGGATCTAAAAATTCTCCGTCAGGCGGGTGGTGGAGGACGAGTGGTCACCCGCCATGGGTGATGGGGCGGAGGTCGATGTGCGTTTTTGTTGGTGGATGCGGTGGTGGAGATGCTTCCCCCACCCCGCCCCAATAACATCCCTTATTATGAGCATTATTAAAAGTAAAACTCCCTCCATTCAGTTTCATTCTATACATTGAATATTTCACACTTGTCGAAATAATTGTCGGAATAATGATATATAAAGTTTCACTTTATTAAAATTATGAAAATTTGATATTGTTATTGTAATCGTAAGGATTAATTCTATAAAATCTCGGATAGCTATATTTTACCCCTATAAATTGTAACACCCCCATTTAAGCCGGGCGGACCCCACCTAAATGACGGCGTTACGGGACCCGACTGAACGGGTCCATTATTGGCAAAAACCTGTAATTCCAAGAGTGCAACTGAACTGAACACCTATATATATATAACTGAAAACGACGATAAAGGAATCAAAACTCTTAACTACAACTGTCACTCAAGACAGCAACAAGGCACGCAGGCCGGAAACAACCGAAAACGATAAATAAATACTGAGACGTCTACTGCGGTGTATAGACTCAAGACCAAGACAAGCGATCCCTCTAGCGTCCCCAAATCAGCACGAGCACGTCCGAGTACCCACGGGGTGGGGGAACATAACAGACACAACAAGACAACGACAAAACCCTAGTTAGCCTTCACATCATCTTATAAAAAGGCGCATAAGAAAAGTATGGCGCTAAAGGAAACTTAGAGCCTGAGAAGAAAGCATATTATATCTTTATGTATGTAAATTCAGAAATATGCCAAAAGTGTACTAGCTCGGACGTGTAACAAACCATTCTCAAAACCAAACAAGCATAGTCAAGAACCCCATTGTGTATCTCCACACAGGAGACTTACCGAATCGTCAACACCCCACGCCTCCTCCAGTCACACGTCCACCTCAATCACATGGTCACACAGACCTCATCACCTAGTCACACAGGCCTCAATCACATGGTCGCACAGACCTCAATCACATGGTCACACAGACCTCATCACCTGGGCACACAGACCTCAATCACATGGTCACACAGACCTCAATCACCGGGCCACACAAACCCCAATCTCTAGGCCACACAGAACTCAATCACTGGGCCACACAGAACCCATTCACTAGGCCACACAGACCTCAATCACCGGGCCACACAGAACCCAATCACTAGGCCACACAGACCTCAATCACCGGGCCACACAGACCCCAATCTCTAGGCCACACAGACCTCAATCACCGGGCCACTGGACCCCGATCTCTAGGCCACCACAGGACCTCGATCACAGTGCTTGAGCGTCATGGTGAGAGAACGACTAAGTATACTTTAAAAGATGATACAATTCAATATATCTAACTCATGCATACAATATAAAACAAAGCCATCAAGCTCATAACAACCATGGATCTCATACATACATTCACAACCCATTACCTCCCAAGTACACAATTCATAAGATAGCCATAAACTCGAACCAAACATTCACTCTCACAAGCCACTAATACAACTCTTATCAATATTACCACAATTACAACAATACAACGATTACAATAACACCATTCTCACACATACACACAAATTTCATACATCACCAACACCACCCCATTTCATAACATTCACATGGTGCTCGGTCGTGACCTCGAGCACCCAATAACACGGCCCAAGCAACATCTATATACGTGGCCCCAAACAACATGGCCTCACGGCCCAAACACATCTCACGGCCTATCGGCCCTCAACCGCTCCTATTCAACTTCCAAGGTCACTTTAAGTATACACATCATAATCCACATATTCCACACATGCCCAACAACATCAAAAGAGGAAATTGTAGCATTCAATTACAACAAACTCACTCATAACCTTGAAGACAACACAACCAAGGTCCCCTAAGCTTAGAACATCACACACAACATTCCAACATACATAAGAACACTCCAAATATGCTAAGTAAGGGAGTAGCCCTTACCTTGAGGGAAAATCAACACAAGAACAACTCAAAGGTGAAGATGACTTGACTCTACAATGACTCCTCAACACATCATTCCTCTACAAGGTTTAAAATATCATAAACATCCTTATTTAACTCCCAAAAACCCAAGGAAACAACATAATCTAACAAACACACAAAACTAGTAAAACCCTAGTTATAAAAGCCACTAACTTGGGGTAGTAAAACCACTCACCTTCAAAGGAAACTAGTATAGAAAGATGGAGAGTGAAGAGAGGATCGCGTAGCAACAAGAATTGTCGAATTTGAGCGAGAAACGAAAAAAAAATCCGGTTGATTTAGTAAGGGGATTTGTGTGGGGGAAAATTTTCGGTTGTTTTGGAGGGACTTGGGCTGATTTTTCTCTTTAATTTTTAAGGTAGGAGAGAGAAGAAAGGAAATTATAATGTGAGGAAGAGTTATTGTAGGAATTATAAGTTGTATGAGAGGTTTGATGAGGAAAGAACCCTTAAATAGCTAATTTATAACAAGAAAAGGAGGGTCAAACTTCAGTCAACACTCTGATCTCGACAATAAACTCAACTCACGCCCCAATCAAACCTTGTCAAGCTTCAACAACCACTTTTCCGAATCTCACCATCTTTACGAATCCAACGAGCATACACATGCTATATCTCCGAATTTGAAATTAAAAACCCGCTAAAAGCTCAAAATAATCTTACTACTCCAAAATAATATAAACGACTCAAAAATACCGACTACGAAAATACGGGGTATTACATAAACTGCAAACAATTTAGAGTTCCTTAATTCACTGAATATTGTGAAATATAGTATTGTACAATATGAAGTTGAATAGGGTGAGTATCAATTAAAAAAAAAACCTCTTTAATTTTACATTTATCAATTATCAAAAAAAAAAAAAATCTCCCATCAATACATTTTTGTGTATCCCATTGCAATATTTATTTTATTCATTCAGACGGTGCCACATGTCCATATCTAAAATACTCCCTTCTTTAACCTTTTCACTAGGAAAGCCTCACTTTTATTATTACACGGCAATTTCATCCAATTAATCCAAAAATAATCTATCAAAAATAATTTTAACTCAAAATAATCCAAGAATAATCTCAACTATTGAATATAATTCC
The DNA here is from genome assembly GCA_023091065.1 of Dianthus caryophyllus. Classification (NCBI taxonomy): domain Eukaryota; kingdom Viridiplantae; phylum Streptophyta; class Magnoliopsida; order Caryophyllales; family Caryophyllaceae; genus Dianthus; species Dianthus caryophyllus. The sequence goes on along the minus strand of CM041523.1, from coordinate 9,897,398 downwards.
AATAATATAATTTTGCCAATTTTAATCGACTCAAACAGGTACAAAAGAAGGTTAAACCGGTTTTAAATTTTTCTCTCTCTTATTCTATCTAAAATTAAAATCGGTTCGACTATTTTTTATGCATATTTGAGCCGGTTAAAATTGGTGAAGTATATTACTGAAATAACTTTCAATAGTAGGGATTATTAAGAGATTATTTTGAGTTAAGATTATTTTGGAAGCCGGGTATTAGTTGAAATTATTGTTATGAATTTTTACAATAAAAGGAAAAATACCATATACTTTATTCATACCAAAATAGGATCCCACCTTCCTATTACTAATACTACCCCTATATTTGTGATATTATTTCGTTTTATGCAGCGGCCTTTTGAGTCATGAGAGTTGCGACGAGGAAAATATTCTGAATTTTATTGTAAAATGTTACGGAGTACCATTTTATTGCAAAATGTTTTATTACTAATAAAAACATTTTGCAATAAAATAGTAACATTTTACAATAAAATGATAACATTTTCCCGTCGCAACTTGTGACCAAAAAGGGCCGTTGCAAACAAGAATTTGTGATATTTGTACTACTCTTTAAATTTGGTGCAACTCCTAATGAGACTTTTCTAATTAAAAGGTAGGAGTCATGTATATGCCATACGATCAAGTGGTAATGGTACGAGGCAGGGTCATGTCGTACCCGCATCCGTCGCACACCCACGAATTGAGAAATATTTAAAATCACCACATTGTTGGAATATATGCCCAAATGTGAGAGTCTCATGCACATTAATTGTGGAAGAAAAGTTTGTGTGCTTTATAAAGTCTAAGGGTCCTCCAGCCATTAGCAATTGGTTATGAGAAATGTGGATACCCTTAGACTTGTAAAGTGAGCTCGCTCTTTCTTCCATTCGAGTTTGATCTTGCCCGTTTCATGATTATTTAAACACATATAGCGGTTTTGTAAGCTACATAGATTTTAAAGTTAGTTAGTTTAAATACTTAAAACATATTTTTAATTGTTATACGTATATAGAGTTTTTTTTTCTTTTACCAAAACTATGATTTTTGTTACCACAGATAAAAAGTTTTGATATCATTGTAAGTTTGTTAGCAAATGTAATATTATCTCCATCTAATATTAAGAGTCCCCTTTTCATTTTGGGTAGATTTAAGAGATGATGAAAAAGAATTTTTTTTTTGAAAATTATTTATCAAAACTTACTATAAATAAAAAGAGAACACTTAATTTGGGGGAAAAAAATTTAATGGGAAATGAGACACGTTCTTATATTGGGATGAAGAGAGTAAAAGTTTTCAAACATATGGATACAATTTAAAAAGTCCTACTTAATACTAATTACAACTACTATATAGGCTTGTTTAAACCAATATATAATTTTTTTTGTTACCAATATAAGCCTAATAGTTACCATTTTAAGTCAGACAATTCAAATACTAATAACATACATTTTTTTTTTTTTTGTCATACGCATGTTCTTTTAATCATAACTATGTTTCTTGTTACCACGTTCAAACAGATTTGCTATCACTGTAAGTTAGTTAACAATACTTTTGAAACCTACACAAATCACCCATGCATCATATCATAGTATGTGATACCAATTTCAAATATATATTGTAATCATATTGTCTATCTCGACAACGGCTCTTTTATTATTTCGACCATGTTTAGGGGGCAAGGACTACCATCATCGGAACGACTTCAACATGGGCGCCGGTTACTTGCTTATCTTTCACCATTTTCTACAAAAGTTGAAAATAAACACATAAATAATGACAAAATTTGAGATGAATTTTAATTGTAAAGAACAAATTTTTAGAATTAGAGTTTTGGGAGGAAGACGGTTATTTTCAGGGCGAGAATATTGTGATCAATAAAAGAGGAAAAGAAAGTTGTTTAGGAAACTTTAAATTGAAAAGTGAGAATCAATTTTTATATGGTAACATTTGAAATGGTATGTTCATAACTCGTTTTAAGACCGTTATAAATATGGGTTGTGTGAAACGGGTCTTTATTAAACATTAAAGTAGTTGTTTTTTTTTTTTTTTTTTTTTTTTTTTTTTTTTTTATGACGAGGGGGTTGAGTCCCATACAATGCATTCCTTGCACCATCACAAGACATTGCCACGACGGTGGCCAAGTGGTGTGTTTTGGTTCCAAGTGAGATTTGAGTCTGGGACCTCACACTTTGTTGCACACTTCCAGGTTAACCCAAATTTCACTTGAGCAACCACCACTTGGTTTAAAGTAGTCCCTTTACACGTTAAAATGGTCACATTTTAAGACTAAAATGGGTCCATAAATCCTCAAAACATGTACACCCAGTTAATGTGTCAAATTTAATGTTTTAAGTGACTACTTTAAAAAGTCACAAAGTAGACAATACAAATGTTAAAATAGTCAATTTACGCGTTAATGTGGTCACATTTAATTATAGATCTAAAGTGTATACATCCATAAAATAATTACAAGCACATACAATATAATACCTAAAATGGGTACATTATCAACAAAATAAGTATTTTTTATATCTAAAAGGCCACATTATTAAATAAAAAAATGATATCATTGTCTTAGGAATTTAATGGCGGAAGGAGATAAAAAAAAAATTCAAACACATAAATATATATGAAAAAAAAAGACTTATGTATTTAAATTAAAACTAGTAATAATTAATGAAAACAAAGTATTAAACTATTTTGAAAAAAAAAATAAAAAAATACAAAAGATGTATTGATTATCTAAACATTTAATGCATGAAGCAAATTGGATAAAGAAAAATGGATCAAATTCAACCCGTTTCACAAGATCCATTTGTGAAACCATTTTAAGTCTTAGTGTACATTAATTTATTGTAATTAAAACCACTTTATTTATAGTCGTTTATATATATTTTGAACCCTTTAAATGATAATTGTGATACCAAATTTTCTTAACCATTTTCATACTATTTGTATATTGTTTTATCGATAATTGTAACAAATTCTTTTTGTACCTATGTTCTTAGTTTAGTAGAATAGTAGATCCATTTTATATTTTATATTTGTTTACTTATAATTTGTATAATTGAACTCACGTAAATTAGTGTGAGGCCGTCTCATAGAATATTTAAACTTATTCAATTCCAATATGTAATTTTGTTCAACTCATTAACAGTTCAACATCTTCTTGAAGGTCCTATATAACACAAAGTCACAAAGTATGAAGACAAAAACCGTGGGAATATTTTATTAAATGTAAAGTCAAAAATATTTAGGTATTTATAAAGGCATTTTTAGGCCGTACTAGCCGGTCAATTTTCGATTTAAATTCCACCCTTAATCATACGTCGCCATGTAAAGATAGTGGAAGAATAACCACTCACTCGGTATGAATTATGATGCGCTATAGTTTTCAAGTGTCATGTTCCAACCACTAACGAATTGAAAAGGACCTTGTTTTCATGCTTTTCTCTAATTACCTAGTTTCTAGGCCCGGGTATGACTGGACTTTATATCACAAGACAACTAACGTAGGCAATCTAATAAAAACCCTTCTTTTCAAAGGGTCTCTAATAATAAGATTTATCGTAAGTGATAAGATTTATAATAGAAAATAGTTTCATCCAACTGAATATTATTAATAATACAGAGTAGTTGTTTATAATATCTCTTAATACTAGATCGAGAACCCTATATCTAATAATATTACTCTGTATAACTTATTTGTAAAATAACAATCGAATTCTATGGTATATTCTGATAATATGTCATATTTCTTATTTACTGCCTAATACCCTCCCGCAATCGTAAAGCAGTATAACGATCTTTACGATTGGAGAACTAAGAAATAAAATATATATATAAAAAAAAAAAAAAAAAAAAAAGACTCGTCAATCTTCTCCTTGCCATATTTCTTCATCGTCACAGGGGACAACGCCACTTTTTTGAACTCGTCAATCTTCTCCTTGCGTATGAGACTCGCCAGTCAAATTTCATTAAAACGGAAAGGACTCGCCAATCAATTTTTCGTAGCGTATAAGACTTGCAAGTCAAATTTCAATTAAAAGGAAATGACTTCTATTAGGTAAAACTACTGTAAACGGAAATCACAATGAAAACAACACAGAATCGTTACGCTGTCCTTATAGAACAATTCGACCCGTATATCTGTACCCGGGTTGTACTGAATTTTCTACATAGATAAGACGATGTTCCTCGGTTTTTGGCACGAAAAACATAGATGTAAATTCGGAATTTTGTGTGTATAGTAATTCGTTTAATGTGTTCAAGATGATGAATTTGATCAGTTTTTGTTAAGAAAATCTGATCCAACCAAAACTGGTTTATATAGATAAATGAAAGGGGAAAGAGTAGGAATTTAGTCAGAATTTCGGATGAGTTATAACTCTTCACAAAATACCCGCCAAAATACCGATTTAATTCGGTAATACTGTTGGCGCCAAAATTTCGGGGGCGTTGCCCTCGAAACCCCATCAGGGATAACATTGCGTCCCTGAACCCCTAAACCAGGGCGCTTCGCCCCTGGACCCCAACTCGTTGACCGGGCAACGAGACCCCCTCAGGCCCTCATAGTCGTTTGAAAGACAACTATACTGCGAACTCGTAAACAAATAAGCTAGCGTAAACTCCGTACTTCCCGAGCTCGCTTTATTATTTATAAGTTCTCTCATCTTTGAACCAAACCGAATAACGCAAAAATAAACCGGTAATTACACTTAAATTACCAACAACTTTCAGTCAATTTTTCATGCGTATGAGACTCCTTTGCCAAATTTCATTAAAGCGGAAAGTACTCCCTATCAATTTTTCTTGCGTAAAAGACCCGTCAGTCAATTTTCCATGCGTATTGGAGTCACCACTCAATTTTGCGAATCTGACTTGCAGACAATTTTTATTATTTTTTTCTTTTTTATTTGAATTTTTGTGACTCTTTTTGTTATTTGAATTGAATTTGATTAAAATTTTATGAGTTATATTTTTGTAAAGGGATTCCCACCGGTGAGCGTCATTATTGTTAATTCGCCCACCGACATGACAGCGGAATTTTGTGGGTAGGTCCTCAGAAGTCAAAAGCCTCTAACACCATGATAAGGTTTATAATAAAGAATAGTTTCATAAAGTGAATATTATTGATAATATTTTTTTTTTTATAATACCTCTCAATACCAGAAAACTCTAGATCCAATGATATTATAACTTATATGGTAAGATAACAATATTTAATTCTATGTTATATTCCGATAATATACCATATTCATTATTTCCTGCCTATTAATAGAAGTTGAACTTGTAAGAGCTAAACTTATATATATAGAGTAAGTCTATGGTGACGCTGCCTCACACCATAAGACACAATTAATAACTCTATTACGCTCATAATTCACCCTCATCCAAACATATATCTCACCAACACCACTTGAAACATCTCAGATCCCAATCAATCCACCCCCATCTCGACCTCTATCACTCCACCCCCTCACGATTGTTGCTTTTTTCCCCCACCGAAATCAATTGCTGAAACCGACAACTCATTCTAACATATCACTTTCAATTCAAGCACTTTAATTACTAAAAGAACACGATCAATTTTACCAAAACCATGATTAACATCGACGAACCACCATCCTGCTATCACCTCGAGGTGCGTCCAAGTCCCATGATCTCGATCTGCCTTCACCGATGACAATTGACTGATTTTATGATATAGTTTGAAATCTTTCTTTTCTCACCCATATTTCGATATTTATCCCGCACTTTGAAACCTAATCATAACACTCTTGAAAAAGAACTGTAATTTTTCAAAAGTTTTTAACACTAAACAATCAGAACAATTAATGTTATTATTGAATCTATTTATGTTATTTTTGATGTAACTAAAGTTCTTTTTCATAAGAGGTTATCTTAAACATATCTAATTAAAATATAACTACAATTTTGTTTTTTTTTTTTTGTTTTGTTTTTTTTTTTTTTTATCATACCTAAGAGAATGATAGATCTATTATCTGGTATCTATATTAGAATGAAAGAGAGAGAAATGTAACGGTTGGAGGATGTAGCCGCTGTTAGAAAGCTAGATGGGTTATCTGGAAGTCTTTTTTCGATGTGATGATGATGATGATGATGCTGATGACGATGATGATGACAATGACAATGATAATGATGATGATGATGGCACTGAAGTCGAGATGATGTATTTTTAGGGTTACATAGGAAAATCGAGGAATATTGGTTTGATTTTCGGGAAAATTGAGTTTGATTTTGTAGTCGTAGCCTACTTAATATGGTAGGAGTAGTTTTTTATTCTAATTGGGGGTATTAATTGGAGTTTTGTAAGATTAGGGGTTGGGTTGTCTTTAGTTACATGGTATTAATAAGTTGTCTCATAGTATGAGGCAACTTTATGGTAGAATTTATATTATATATATAAAAGCTGAACTTTTTAGAGTTAAACTTATAAGAGTTGAGAAGCTGAATTCAGTTGAAATTAAAGTTTGTTGGGACTTATAAGAGTTGAGCGTATTAGAGTTGGACTTAGAGAAGCTAATGTAATTTCATTAAGGGACTGATAGAGCCTAATTTTAAAGCCTTATACTGGATAATCTCACAAGGTATCAAACCTTTAATAACTTTACATATGACTCTCACATTGATCTAAGAGAGTTATTAAGGGTCTGATACATGTCATGATGTCAGACTAGAGACGGTAGATATTAAGGGTCTGATACCATGTGAGACCGAAGATATGACCAATGGGCTACGTCTGTGTGAGGCAGACGAGGCAGACTCAGCCATACCAATAATTAGAGGATGAAAGCTCACTTTACAAAGCTCAAATGATTACATCCTAAAATATTTAGCAATAATAGGAGAGTAGACCCTAGATTTATAGTGAATAACTCTCACATTGAGGATCAATATGACTTATATGATACTTATATGATATTCATATGTGAAGTTAGTAAGAGCTTATTCACAATTATCAATTAACAATTTACTCCAAAATGTTGATTAATAAACCAAACAAAGAACTAAAATTAATAACAACATTATGATATTCTCCGATCATGCAATGTATATATATACACAAGAATAAATACAAAGTAAAAAAGTGTCTTTCATAAGGAATTATATGACCATTTATTGTTTCACACATTCTAACTTCCTCTAATATAGATTCCCTCATTCAATATTTGTCTCTCAATCCACAAGTATAAAAAACGATCTTTCACGAGTCTCCTACCACCAATAAATAAATTAGTCATCTAGGTTCCATTTCCGAAATGGAAGCCTCATTCATGGTCCAAGGCACGGACACACTATCGACGCGATCTTCACTCGATGTCGAACCACCAATGCTTTTCGCAAAGAAAGCCGGGTGCATGGGTGTCGGAATTGAGACCGATTGACCATCCAACATCATAACCGCATTGGTCATAGAAGGTCTCTGATCCGCACCCTCTTGCACGCATAGCAACCCTAGGTGCATGCATTTCTTCACTTCATTGATTGAACATGCCTTTCTTATCGTTTCATCCACAAATTCCATTGCTCTTCCTTCTCTCCATTGATTCCATGCCTTCAATTTACATCATAAAACAATTTAGCTGGTGATATCGAGTTTTGGTACGTATAATACATTGTATATGACGGTATAAAATTTAGCATTGCCGAGTAATACAAATTTATTTCTATGTAAAGTTTCTTATTTTGTTTAGTTGCACAAATCAGATAACTAATTTGGCCAATTATTTGAGTTAATTGCGATTTTAGCGAATTTTTTCTTTTATGTACTTACATAACTTAATAGATCCTCCGTATAGCCAAATTTGTAAAATGTGTTGTTGTTCATGCCACTAATTATCTCCAAAACTAGCACGCCGAAGCTATAGACATCCGATTTTGTAGAAAATTTGCCCTGCATTGCATATTCCGGAGCCATGTAACCACTGCAAGGAAATATTGCAAGTAAATTAATAACTTTCTAATCACTGGGCCAAAATTTTTATGAGAAAATTACATAACACTAGAAGTATATGAATAAAGGTGCTCATTTTAGATTTCGAAAATAAACGCATTTTTGGAAAGTATATAAACTTACTATGTCCCAACTACTCTATTTGTATTGCCATGAGTTTGATCAACACCACATATCTTTGCCATTCCGAAGTCAGAAATTTTGGGATTCATATCGGTGTCCAACAAAATGTTACTTGCTTTAAGATCACGGTGTATAATTCTTAGTTGAGAATCTTGGTGGAGATAAAGAATTCCTCGAGCAACTCCTTTTATAATTTTGTAGCGTGTATTCCAATCTAATTGCATCTTCTTCTCAGGATCTAAACAATAATAAATTTTAAATTAAAATAATCAATCAAACATAACATGACTCTAACGAAACGACTAAAAAGGTCTATATACCTTATTTATTATTGTATCTACGAGTCAATATCACTAATAAATAAGGTAAATAGACCTCATCAAATATTGGCATTATTCTAGCCAATAACTTTACATTTTGATTAACAATTGGAGGAAACATCTTTTCCAAAATCGTACTATAATAGTTCAATTACTTATGATTATAATTTTTATGTGCGTATAAGACTTCACCTATGTAAAAAAGAATAGCCGCCGTTTTAACATTAACCAACTATTTAATTTTAAAATATCCCTTGCCAATATGATTTGGTTAAATTATCATTCAAATTTAATCAATTTAGGTACTCGCTCTGATTGATCAAATTGTTAACATTTAACCAAAAAATTTCTCACAAAAGTAATTAAATGTTAACAATCTAACGGATCGAAGGGAGTATATTATAAATGGAAGAGGTAGTACCAAAGAGGAAACGATCAAGGCTTTTGTTGGCAACGTATTCGTAAACCAACAACTTTTCGATCCCCGCAATGCAAAACCCTAAAAGCCTGACCAATCGCCTATGTTGTAGTTTGGCAACCAATAGAACCTCTGTCTTAAATTCTTGTGCACCTTGTATTGAACTTTTAGATAACCTTTTCACCGCTATTTCTTCTCCATTCGATAGTGTACCCTACTAACCACACAACTTGTCAAATTAACATTTGTTACAAAGACTTTTGTAGGCATATATAACTATTACTTGATTTATACTCTTCCGTTCCAATTAAATGTTTACATTTCATTTTGGCACAAAGTCCAAGATAAGTTTACGAAAAACATATATGCCTACACCGTAGATAAAATGGGATAGAAATATGGATAAGGGGCTTTAAATTGTGAAGTGGGAAGAGAATATAAACTAAATGGTGTAAACAAATGACTGAGACAAAGGGAGTAAACAAATGGATAATACACCCAATAATGGAATAGGTAAAGAATGATTGGGACAGAGGGAGTATATAAATACGGGAGTAACTAATCAATTCGAGTTTAAATTCAAATCGAAATTGAAATTTGAATTAACATAACGAGTTAATATGGATTTTTTGAGTTGAATTTTGGTAAAATTAGTCAACTGCACAAAAAATACCCCATCTGTTCCAGTGAATTGTTTACAATTTGACTTATTTTATGAGGAGGATTTGAGGGAAGTGTAAACAAATAACTGAGACAGAGGGAGTACATGTTTTTATCAATAGCGACACCAGTGAATTAAAAAATTATTTCATTGGTTGTTCATATAATGACAATTTCTTTTATTTTATAGGTGAACTTTCCGATATAAAATTAAAAGTTCACCTAATGTAACTAAAAATGTAGCCATAGGGTGTAGGATACAGATCTAACTTGGTTAAAACCGGCACCATATAAAAGTTTAAACTAGAATTAGAGGTCTAAAATTAATTTTATACTCAATTTTTAAATTTGGGTTAGAATCTCACACTTAAAAGTACGTGATACTCAACAATTAAAAAAAATAAATTAAAGAGATAGATATACGGAATATTATTTTACCTTATAAACACTTCCAAAACCGCCTTGTCCTAATTTGTTTTCCTCCGAAAAGTTGTTTGTAGCGAGTTGAAGTGTCGCAAGATCATATTGTAAAGACTCAACCGAGGCAAATTCCGCGGAAACTAAACAATAATTAAAAATAAAATTAAAAAAAACATAACATGGTTAAACCTATCTAAAATGAAAATTTGGATTGAAATTACGCAATTGATAAATTAGAAAGTGATAAAGGCTTACCAGTTCTATACAGCACAGGATCATACTTCTTAGCTCTTCTCTTTATGAAGCAAATAATTGTGAAAGCAATTATAAGAACGAAGGCAACTATTGATAGACTAATGGCTATAGCCTTGCCTAACACTTTCTTGTGCCCTACAAAATTCAAAAGTTTACGTCATTATCTAATTAATCCAAAGATTAATCGATCACTTCTATTCATTCATTAAATTTCACTTTCCTTTTATTTCATTGAATTAAAAACCATTTCCATACGCAATAACTATTTATAATGAAAATGAAAATTCATCTTTAACCATATACTCTATTCGTTCTATAATAACACATATTTCATCGTGTCAGTGGGTTTACTTGATTTTATTACAGAGTAATACTTGATTTTATATATATGAGTCACTCTCAATCATTTTATAGTTAAATGAGTACCTTTTATTTCTATAGTAATGGTAGAATAACATTATTTTAAATTAAATTTAAAATTTAGTCATTTAGGACTTCTTTAAAATATAGATACGGAGTGCATTTTTTGTTCTGATGTATCAAAAGTTGCTTTCAAATCCATACAATAAAAGAATAATCAAGTTAAAACGGACAATTTTGTGCACCAGCAGTTTAACACGAATTAAATCAAGTTATTTAGTAAATGTCGGAGAACTTCGACTCCTGTGGAATATTCCACTTATCTACTTCCTAAATATGTGGCTTTTTTATGATGTAAATTTCAAAAATATGTATTCCGTACTATTTAATTAAGGCTGTAATTAAAGTGGACAATTCTATCTTAATCAAAAATATATGTATTTTGAATAATATGTGCAAATAAATACCTTTTTCATTTATCTTCTTTGTTTTCTTCTTAATCAATATTTGAGGCCCACTATATAAACAAATGAGTGAGTAGCAAAGTGGAGTAGTACCCAAGTGATGGCTATATTAATTAGGTAGTGCTGATTACGGTCCTCTCGAGTTATCTTTTGACTATGACTACCATTAATCACAATGCACCTAAACATCGTTACGAGACCGCCACTACGTCATTGATGACATCAACAGATCAACTCAAGCTTGAAGATAAATGAAGAATTAATCACATAAGAGGTAAAGAACTATCTTCATCTGAGGTAGCGTGTAAGAGTATATAAAATTTATATTTTAAAATAAAAGTAAAATTCTGTATGTAAGATTTAAAAAAACAGTAAGTCTCCTGTAAGGGTGAACTCACACTAATTTAATGTGAGACCAAGGTACAAATTGTAGTTAAAGAGGTACAAAAACATGAAATAAATGTACTAAAGTCAGTAACAAGGGTACTAAAAAGATTTAGTAACAATTAATCAAAATTATCACTTAAATAGTACAAAAGCTATATAATCGGGTATAAATGAGACAGACTTACAATAATTTATTATAAGTCCTGACTTACACAAGAATTAGTGTTAAAAAAAAATATATAGCTGTAAATTTCAAAAAGTAATTTTATAAAGATGTAATGAGCAATTTTCTCACATTTTGATTACTCCCTCCACTCCAGTGATTTGTTTTTACTTTGACTTTTAGTAAGGGGAATTTAAAAAAAGTGTAAACAAATAACTGAGATATAGAGAATAATTTTTATAATCTTCACAGTATGCACAATAGAGGTCACAAAAAATAGATGTGGTTGTGGACATCGAAATTTCATATTTTGATTATATTAAAATTATTTTATACTTTGTATCTTTAATATTTTGAAATAATTATAAAAAAGATTGTGATCGTAATGATTATTTATTAGAAAATATATCTTATTTTTGTCATAATTTCCTGCAAAACTTACAATACCCCGTATGAGGTTTAGTTGTGAGTTTAGGTTAACAGATAAAACACTATGGAATCATGGAATAAGCTTAGGACTTTGGCCCCCGACTACCAGCCACTATAAAAAAAACAGTGGTTTTGCAAGACCCATTTCCATCGGAAAAGACCATTTGCGACGGAATCTGCGACGAAATGTAGCCGTCGAGTAATTTTGTTGCAAATGATTAAATTTGCGGTGGAATTGTCCGTCGCACGATTTTGCAACGAAATTTGGCCCTTGCAACCTTTCAATTCTGTCGCAGTTGTGACTTAGATATTCCATCGCAAATATCTTTGCGACGGAAGAAGGCCGTTGCAAATAAGCTGTCATCCGTCGCAAATTGACTAAGTCAATTTGCAAGTCAACATTAATTTGCGACGGATCTCCGTCGCAAATTAACTCAAATCCGTCGTGAATAAGTTGTCATTTGTCGCAAATTGACTAAGTCAATTTGTAAGTCGTGAGAATTTGTGTGGACCTGGCCATAAATTAACTCAAACTGTCAGAAATTGTCTTTGCATATACAATGCAAAGGGAGAGGACTGTTCAGCTACGCCAAAACCTGTATTTTAATCATTTGCGCGCGGTGCCAATACATCCACTACACACAACACAACATAACATATTATTCCATGTCAAATTAATTGTTGAGAAAAATTGTAGGGTCAGAGTTGATAATATATCAAAGATTAGTGATGGGGTAAGAACTTTAAATATAAATGGATGAAAAAGGAAATTATAAATTTAAAGAGTGGATGGAGGTAGTACATATTAGGCTCTCTCACCTTTAGACGAGTTTAAGTGAGCAAGATTCATGTATACTGTTGAAATGTCAAAATTAAAACCTTGAAATTTTGGATTGATGGTAGTGGAGGGAAAAAAAAAAGAAAGGAAAGCAATTTGCGTCATTTGGTTAGCCTACTAGAGGGAACGAATTTGAAGGGGGATTCATTTTTCCTCTTGTAAGACAAATCAAAATCTCTCTAAAGGCGAAGAGATTTGGAAGGAAAATGTCATAGCTTGTTTTGCCTTCCTTCTCTTACTCTTTCCTTCTTTACCAACCCCTCTGTTTCCTCTATTTAAGGGTGTGTTTGGATTATATTGAGGGATCTAGAGGGGAGGGGAGAGCGGGAGAGGGAGAAGTCCGATTTTCGTTGTTTGGTCAGTATATGAAAATGAAGGGATTTGGGGGAGGCGTGACCATTTTTCCTCCTCAAAGACAACTTAAAATTCCTCCAAAAGAGGAGAGATTTGGAAGAAAAGTGTCAAAAAGGTTGCTCTTTTCCATTCCATCGCCTACCCTTTGCTCGATTATTTAAACTGCTCCCCTCCATTTCCCTTCATTTTTGGTATACAAACACTCTAAGATTGTGTTTCGATTGAGGGATTGAAGGGAATAGAAAGGAAAGAGAGGAAAAGAGTGAAATTGAATTCCTTTCATTTGGTTACGATACATAGAATGAAGGAAATGGAGGGGGAGGTTTAAAGGAGTCCATTTTTCCTCCTCTAAACATAATTACAATATCATCTCAAAAGGCAAGATTTATAAGAAATGATATCCTAACAGCGATATTTCATTCTCTATCCCAATCCATATCCTTTATTCTCCTTCCCTCATCTCCCTTCCCCTATCTTCTCTTATAGTTTTTTTTGGACAGTTTAAGTCTAATTGACACTTTATATTTTGGTTTACCTCATTTATTATATTTTAATCGTTAGACATCATTTACTACCAAACTTATTACTCCTTCCGTCTCGGTGATGTGTTTACGTTTACTTTATACACATTTATCGATGTGAGAAAAGAGGTAGAGGAAAAAACTAATAAAATAATAATATAAGTACAAAGGGGGTCCCGTTTGCTCAAAATTATCAAATGTAATTAGTTATGGGAGTAAAGGCACACCTCTTACATGGGTCAACCATGATCATTTATAGAAAGTCTAAACAAATGACATGTACCCCCAAAATGAAAAGTGTAAATAAATGATCGGGACGGAGGGAATACTATATTTTAATCATTTACTTTTTTTTTTTAATTGCTAATATTTGGGCCACCTGTTAGTTATTTACTTATTTTAGTATTTCAATAATATTTTTAATTAACATGTCATAATATTACATATCAATTGGTCTAAAATGGTGGGAGTGTATATATCACTAGAAAACTCATGTTCTACTCTTTCACAAACAATTTTGCCATAAGTCAAACCTCTACTTATAAATAAAGGCTATTGTGTTCTTTTCGAAGTCAGAGTGGTAGAATTCACGAGTAAAAAATTGCATCAAATGCAAATAAAAAAATTCGACCAAAAAGGTTGAAGAATTAATAACCTAATCAATTTAGATACATACGAATCAAACATGACTCAATGTGATTGGTACTACACTTGACTTGAAAATTGAAATTGCACATATCATATATCAAAAACTGAAAATTAAAATTCCATCAAACGGTATTATTCTACTCGCTAGTTTTTAAAAATAATTGTTCCCATCTCTCATGATAATTTTTCGACATTTTGCTTAAATTTTTTAAAAATACTCAATATATGATAAATTATAGAGACATACGGAGTAACACATAAAAGAGTGAATATTTTATTTTATTTTAAAGCACAGTAATAATATGTTAATCAGTCATACTTTTGATATTACTCCATAATGTTGAACTTAAATTAATTAGGTCATTAAATTTTTAATATCATGTCGGGAACTTATTTTATTTACACAACTAAAGTCGTACTTAGTTAGTGACCGGTCAATATCAACCTATAACGGATTTATAATACGCCGATAATTAATGACGAGAAACATAATTAAACTTACTAGTGTTGGAAGTATTCAACGAAGGCGATTCATCAACGATGTCGTTGAAAAAGGGGAAAAGCTCGTAGTGAATTTGACAACTCGGCTGCAAAAGGGTCACACCCTTCGCTATACTGATCTTGCCAATTCCGTTCGTCAGGCATCTTGCGCAGTCTTCGGCAGACAAGTCCGGCGTACACTGTTCCAGTAGGTACAGTGTATCTGATTTCGTAAAATTTAGTACTTGCGTCACGAATTTATTACTAGCAGTAGCAGTACGGTTCACAAGGCCGTTCATAGAGCCCATAACAACCTTGTTGAACAGCGTCCGGTTCCCTTCATAGTTCAAACCGTTAACCTCGTTCCTAATTGCCTGGAAAGGCGTATCCGTCATGACACCCAAGAGGGACTCGTTCGAGTACCTAATCATACACTCATCGTACCACACGACTGCCACCCTCGAGCTCGTACAGTACACGTTCGGGATGTCCCCTGTGGCGGCGGTCACAACGCAGTCGGTACAAGCGGTGGCGTTCTGATCGCCTCGACAAAGGTAGAGACCGTATACAACATCTTTCGTATTATTTCCCGATGATGTCGAGTAGAAATCGGTAGGGTCTGTTTGAGCTCTTGTCGCTAGCGAGTTTAGGAGGGTGTTGATGTTGGCTTTGTACGGCGAGTTTGCTGGAAATGCCGTATTTGGGCAGTCACTATAGACATAGTTCGGTGTCGAAATCGATCTCGGAATTTTAGATGAGAAGAGAAGGATGGATAAGAGTAGTACTGAGATGGCTTTGAGCAGTTTTGTAGACATTTTTGGTGAATTTAGTTCTATGTAAGAATCATGTATATGAGTAATTAAAATTGTTTGACGGAATTTTAATTTAATAGAGGTAGTGTCGTTGTCATAATTCTAATGCGAAAAAAAAAAAAAAATTATCTTCTTTTGCGATGTTGAAATCTTCTATTATACTAAAAGTCAGTTTTCGCTTACATCATTTTTGCCACGTGTCAAAATCTCATGCATTTATTTCCCGCCAATTGCAATTGCTGACATCATATAGCTAATAAAAAAAAAAACATAAAATATCTCTGCAATCTTGCATCTTAATAAAGTATAGAATCAAATATGTAAAATATATAGAAGAACTATATTTATGTTAACAAAATTATGTTTACATAATATTATTAGTCAAATAAAAAAATCCTTACATAAATGAAAATAATCTAAAAATTAATCTTACAACACGTCGAAAAATTATACTGATGTTAACAAAACTATGTTACAATTATTAGTCAAATAAAAAACCTTACATAAATAAAAATCATTTAAAAAATAATCATACGGAATGTTGAAAATAATATTTTTTTAGACTATTTTAAAATTTGTTGATCATATCACAAAATAATTTTAAATTTAGGTAACACTAATAAATTATAATTAACTTATTAACCAATAATCTCAAAATATTTGTTACCTCTAAAAAACAACAATTAGCTTTCTTTTATTACTAAGCAACTGTTTATTAAAATTATTTGCTAACTAAACCGCGCATTTATGCGCGGGAGCTAAACTAGTTGCAAACTACTCCGTAGCATTGAATTTGAGACTCAATTTAGTTATATTGAGTACTCCGTAGTTGATATGTTTCAAATTGTTACCGTGAGTATACGGGTTAATATTAGGGTTAATTGAATAAAACCCCTTTTCATAACATTTTATTTTCAAAATAACCCCTTATATGTTATTTTTATGACATAACCCCTTTTAAGACACTTTTCTTTCTAAATCACCCTCAACGTCGAATTTTCTTACTTAAAAATCGCAATTAAAGACATTATAGGGTATGCCATTTTCAAGTTACAGCCACCAATGTCTAAAATATGTCGACACCTCTTGAGAAATTCTTATTTAAGGGTGTGCATATATCATTTTTAAGTAGCATATTTTGACTTTGGGGGTGATTTAGAAACAAAAGTGTTTTAAAAGGGGGTTATGTTATAAAAATAACATATAAGGGGATTATTTTGAAAAAAAAGTATTATAAAAGGGGTTATATTCAATTAACCCTTAATATTATATGGATTGATTATTAGGAGGTCAAAGATTAAGCATGCAATAGCTTGTCTAAATGGTTCATTAATTAAATCATACAATAATAAAAATAGTATTACTCTTTCTGTTCCGGTTAATAATTTACATTCACTATTTACATGGCTCAACGCCTATTTGCCATATTAATTTCTTGCATTAGAAAAATTAAAAATTACATGTGTAAGAGTTTGGATCTATGGAATATGTAAGATCTTCATCATAGCTTTCTCAGTGTCAGTTCGAGTCTAAACTTGAAGGAGTAAAATTATATCTAAGTGTGTCTATATATATATGCTGAAAGCAACTCCATCCAAAAATTGGAGCAAACATGCTTTCTCAACCAAGTAAGTGTAAGAGTAACATTCTATTGAATAACTCTTTTGAAACTTTTAACTTAGTTTTGAAATTTGTTGGGGATAAGTCTTGTTATAACGGATGCAAGAAAGATAAAAATAACGTACAGAAAACGTGTAGCGGACAAAGAAATTTATGTGATTCACTATTGATGTGATAGTTATGTCCACCAACATAAGGAAGAGATATTTTATTAATATTGAGAAGTACATAATTTCATATTCAAATTACAGATTTCAGGTTATTATTAGATAATGATATATATAAGCAATAATAAGCATGCGGCTCTCTAAAATTATAACTAAAAGTGAAATTATCCCACACGCATAATTCTAGCCCATGTCCGACAGATAGGCCCAAAACCTATTTAAGGCACAAATTAAACTTATGCCATATGTAGACAAGTGCTTGAAAAGAGTATATCAAATGAGTCAAGACTCAAGATATTGTACATTTGTACTCTTACTCTCTTAGAGCCATCCAATCCTCTAACTTATGAAGTTAATACCGTAATTACATAATTTGTAACTTCACTACTATCAAAATGGAACTCATTGGCGATTCTATTTGCCGAAAATATAAAAACCCGGTGAATTAGAGTGAATATTTTGTTATATATATGTCGATTTTGCATGTATCTTGGTTCCATTTCATTCACAAAAACTTCATTCATCGATAATGGTGTCAAGTTGCTTCTAGACTACTGAATTGCATCCATCTTGTGGGCAATGCTGGTCTCTCCCGTGGCCTTGCTAAAGAAAGCAGGTTGTGTAGGATGCGGAAGAGTGACCGTGAAACTGTCTAATGACAAGACAACTGTGTCGATTGTAGGCCTTGCTTCGACCGGTTCTTGGACACACAACAAGCCTAGGTGTATGCACCTCATCACCTCATGGTTCGAACATGAATCTCGTACGACCTCGTCTACTAACATTAAGGGCTTTCCTTCTTGCCACACCTTCCAAGCCTATTAATGTTCTTCTTGTTAGTCAAGAAATTATATTTTGACATTGCTAATTAACTAAAAACAAATGTTCCTACCTTATTATTTTGTCGCGAGTTGTGGGCTAAAAATGAGTATATGAAGTACGGAATATATGTCACCCTTTTTGGTGCAATCCAATTATAACACAAAATCGGATAAACAACTTACATAGCTTGTAAGATCTTCAGCGTAGCCCGGCTCAAAAAATGAGTTATTTTTCTTGCCGCTGATGATCTCTAAGACCAATACTCCGAAGCTGTATACATCTGATTTTGACGAGAATTTCCCATGCATAACATACTCCGGAGGCATGTAGCCGCTAAATAACAAACAGTTTATCCAATTATTTTCGGATGAACTTAAACATTCAAATCGTAAAATGAGCAATTTATAAATTAAACCTGTTTAGTACTCGCTACTTAATTTTACGGCGTGAACAAGACAAGTTAACAGATTAAAATTCCCTTTAAATATCGTACTTCACTTGAAGCTTTTTGAAAATGTCGAGCCCAAAATAACAATGGCACTCACAATGTTCCGACGACCCTGCTGGTGTTGCTTTGAGTTTGATCAGCACCAAACATTCTTGCCAACCCGAAATCGGAAATTTTAGCATTCATATTTGCATCCAATAATATATTGCTAGCCTTCAAATCCCTGTGTATAACTCTTAGACGAGAATCTTGGTGAAGATATAGAATTCCTCTTGCAATTCCTTGTATAATGTTGTACCTCATCCCCCAATTTAATTGTCCTTTTTTTATTGGATCTGTAACGTTAAATAAATAACGATGAATTTCATAATTTATTGTGAGTCGAAATTCCGCAACCTTAATGACCAACATTGATAAGCAAAATATTATGAAGAATATAAACATTTATGCTTTTGTATTGTCCTATGTTAGAACTATATTTCGACAGGTCCGAATATGGCATTGATTTCACGTTAGAATCATCTCAAAAAAGTGTAAATGGATAGTTCAAATTCGATTAATATAATACATGGTTCTTATACCTTTATGTCCGACAACAACATCGTATAGTATACAATTTCATTTTGGTTTAGCTGTATTTATAGGAACGACCTTCATATATTGAGTGATGAAAAGATATTCAAGCAATAACTTACCAAAGATGAAATTGTCGAGGCTTTTATTAGGTGCGTATTCATAGACCAATAGTTTCTCATTTCCGTCAAGGCAAAACCCTAATAACCTAGCCAAATTCCGGTGTTGAAGCTTGGCAACTACGGTGAGCTCTGTCTTGAATTCTTGCGCCCCTTGTGCCGAGCTTTTAGCCAATCTCTTTACCGCAACAACCTCCCCATTCGATAATGTGCCCTAGTACGCCATCAAACATACAGTACTAATTTATCAAAGGGATTTCTAAAAGAATCAAATCTAAAGATATACTCCAAGTATATTACTTAAACCTTAAATAAAATTTGTACCTTGTAGATGCTACCAAATCCGCCCTCGCCTAATTTATTTTCAATCGAAAAATTATTGGTTGCAGATTGTAGGGTTGACAAGTCGTATTGCAAAGACTCGACATCACTATAACCCTCACCTATATCGAAACGGTCAAATGAAAATCTTATTTGAATTAGCTAATCAACCAACAATTCATAAAACAATATGATATAAAATTAAAAACTAACATATACGAGTAAAAGTTATTGATTGAATTTGGACCATCATCATTGATTTCATGGTAAAAGCTCAAAAAAGAAAATTGCCATCATTGAGTCGGGGTTAAGTTTCAAGATTTCAAAGGAAAACAAAACTTGTTTTAGAGCGAGAGTATTTTAGAGGATACAAGAATAAATATAATGCGTAAGTTTCTGTTATTGAACAATGAATTGAATAATATAGCGGTTTTACTCTATTTGTCTCACATGTCCAACATTTGGCGAGACATATATCGAAAGATTACCACATTTACGACATGGTTTTCATCGTAAGACGGTTGTAAGGAAACTTAAAAATCTATTCATCATCGAAAGTTACGTACCTGTTTCATCCGTACCAACGTCATTCTGTTTAGGTTTTCTAATTAAATAGAAGCTTATAACAAGAAATGCAACTACAGCAACAGCCGCAAGAGTAACTATAATCGCAATCACCTTGGTTGATGTTTTGCTTTTTTCTGCACCAAGTTCACCGTTTAACAATTAACATACGCATGGTACATAGTTCCAAAAAAAAAAAACAGTTTTATACTTTAAGGCACCCCCCTCACATAGGGAGGGATGGTGGAACCCGTGACCTTTGGTTCCAAGGACCTGCGATGGTTGGCGGCCCAAGATCAGTTTTATACACTCTATAACACACATCCTACACGAATGCCCTTTAAACTTGAATGTGGATTCAACTGCAGGCTTGCCATACTTGGTGCTAAATTTTCCACTTAGAATGGAGTAGTGAAATTTGAACCCTCGACCACTGCTTACTCGGCTTTGATACCACGTCAAAAATCAACTAAACCAAAAGTTTAAACTAATGATTGAACGCTCAAGATCACTCTTATACTCTAAAAAAAAAAAGCAATCTTTAGAATTTTCATTTATCATTGATTCCACAATTTAAATCAATTGGCTAAAATATTAAGTAACTCAAAAAATTCTTCCTCATTCAATTTGAAATATATAGTCTTAGTACAAAAACAAAACAATTAAAACGAGTTGGCATCGGAACTTTACCGGTGGAATTGCTCCTCGGTGAAAGCGGCTGAGCGGGCGGCAACGCCAATTTATCGGCACCATTAAAAAAAGGATAAGTCTCGTATCCCGCATTGCAACTACTCCAAAGTGTTCTAGCCCCCTTACTTGTTGGTAGTGATTGTACTGCTTGCACCAAACATTGGTTACAATCACTAGCGCTTAAGTCAGGGGTACACTGCTCCAACCCGTAAATTCCCTCTAAATTCGTGTAAGTCACAAAACCCGTCGCATATTTTTTATTAGGCCCGCCATTCACTGCCCGATTGATCATACCAATCATCATAGTACCCATCACATCCATGAATCGCGACACATTCCCCGTTATATTTTGTGTATTGAGTAGTCGGACATTTTCATTATCATGGTCCACTTCACCAAAAAATGACTCGTTTGAGTACCGTACCATGCACTCGTCGTACCATATAATTGCGACTTTTGTGTTGGGACAATATTTCTTCGGTAAATCTGTGGATGTTGCCGTGGAGACACAGTCGTGGCAAGAGCTAGGACTCTGGTCTCCACGGCAAAGAAAGTGGCCGTACACCACGTCGTTAGTCCCATTTCCGGCTACTGCTGCGTGGTAGCCGGAAGGGTAAGTGGCGTTGGAGGACAAATAGCCAAAAACCGTGTTTAGATTTTCATGGTATCGACTTTTGGAGGCGAATAAGGTGGTGTTTGAACAGACGTTGTTTAAATAAGTTGGCGTCGTCGATGATGCTTTTGGTATAATCAACATCAATGTAATTAGAAAATATATGAACATTGTAGGTTGAACCATGCTCTAAATTTATTTTTGAGTAGTTTACAGGAAATGTGTATTGATTTCACTTATGTGAGGTATTGATAATGTTTGGTTAGAAATGTGGCAAAATCAAGTGTTCGAGGGAAATATACTTGGCAAACCTTGCCGTTGACTCGTTGACTAATCTTTGAAATTTCAAATATTGACCAAAAGGTCGTTGCAAATTATGATGGTCCTTTTCATTTTGGATGTATTTGCCATTTTATTGCGACTTGTCAAACACCATTTACACGGCAAAAATAAATAAATTAATTCATATAAATACTCCGTTCGTCCTAATGACTAATTTGTATGTACTCCGTATTTGCTTTATTTTCTAAAAAAAAAAACGTACTCCTTTCATTTTGGTGATTTGTTTACATAATGTGAGGAGAGAAGTAGAGGAAAAAACTAATAAAATAATAAGATAAATACAAATGAGGTTCCACATGGTTTAAAGTAGATAAAATAAAACAATGTGATTGGTTTAAGGAATTTGGGCTCACTACCCACATGAGTTATAAAATACATTTATGGAAATGTAAACAAATGACCCGTACACCTTAAAATGAAAAGTGTAAACAAATGATCGGGATGGAGGAAGTATACCATTGTTGATAATAAAGAGGGTACATACAAAAAGTTAGATTATCAAAAACTTAAAAAATCACACTCGAAAGTATTTTTATTTTGGTGTATACCATTCGAGTTGAGCAATGAATTCAATACCTCTAGTTTAATTTATACTACTCCCTCCGTTTCAGTGAATTGTTTACAGTTTGACTTTTTTGTGAGGGGAAAAAAGTCAAACTGTATACAAATGACTGAAACAGAGGGAGTACGTACGTTCAGCTCTTCACCTGTTGATCTAAGTGCTTATGACTGAAACAGAGGGAGTACGTACGTTCAGCTCTTCACCTGTTGATCTAAGTGCTTATGAGTTGCTGACTCTGTGGCTTCTATTGGACATTCGTGTCCAAAACTTTCGATTAAGTTAGTAGCTTTAACTTACGTCCGTCATTTGAAAGGATGAGATGTGTTGATCTTACTCTAGAGGTTTTCTTACATTATAAAAAGTTCAAGTAATTTAATATTTGGGTTGTTTTCGAGGTAATATATTGACCATATTTCTTTTTATGAATTCGTTAAAATTAACAAAAAATTTCGAGGTATTATTTTACGAAAAACTAAAAGTTTCAAAGTTATAAATACGTCACTTTCATATTTTGAAATTTTATATGTCACAACTTATTTACACCCTAAAATAATATGTCCCCAAGAAATATTTTTCTCCCCATTTTCTTACTTTCTCCACAACATTATCATAATCATCATCATCATCATCATCATCATCATCATCGTCATCAATCAGGTCAATTGATCCTATATCTAGGTCTACATAATTGACATATGCAGTTCTTGGGTTTGAACTAGCATAAGGTGTCATGTAATCATAAAAGTTCCTAAGCCAATTCAAATATCGAGCTTCGTCTTCTTCCTCACCTCAGAACGCGACGTACAATATATTGTACAGGTTCCCATTCCTATGTGGGAAAGCAATTGCATCGCTGCTAATGCGATCCATAATTCCGCCATACGGGTCCAAAATAACTAGACCCTTAGGCTCCTTCGAGACCATCTCATGTGCGCCCGCTAGGCCTTCAATCGATACATATTCCCTAACATAGTCTGATTTGGTTTTAACACATGACTTACTCGTAAAATACCTTGACTTCAAATCACTAATCATGTTTCCATCTGGCAAACCCAAGAAATACAGTACAAACTCTATCCAACTCATTTCCTTATATTCATCCTCACCAATATCTAACTCGGGAAATCTTTAATCCTTTATCAAAATCGCCTTCTCTTTTGGACCTAAATAAAACCCAACAAATGTAGCATACACTTCATTTGTGGCACCACTAGAGAGATACACAACCAAATAAAACTCATCATCCAATTTAGGTGCAATATATTGCCACTTATAAACTAGTTTAGCAAACTCATGATTATTTGGGCCATTTTTGGTGACCCTAAAACAAGTAACCTTTGGAGGTACCTTTTACCAATTGAACCTTCCATTTATACACCACCCCAAAATTTCCACCACTACCACCAAGTATGGCCCAAAACACATCCTCCCCCATATCGGCCCGGCCCAACACCCGGCCCTCTGCATCAATAAACTCCAAGTCCACCACATTATTATTTGCCGAGAACCCGTACTTTCGGGCCATAACCTCAATCCCACCACCCGAAAAATGCCAGCCCACGCCAACTGTGAGACCCACACCAGCAGGGAATTCGTGGTCCCCACTTTTCTCTGCGACCACCGTGTACAGCTTCCCTAGGGTTGCCCCACCTTCCACCCAAGCCGACTCGGTCTCAACATCGATGATCACTCGGGTGAAATTCATCATGTCGAGAACAACAAATGGGGCGGTGCCACTTGGCATCGAGGACAAACCCTCGTAGCTGTGGATCAATTGACATGACTGATGATGATGATCACTCGGTTGAAATTCATCGATGATCACTCGGTTGAAATTCATCATATCGTTTTCCTTGAAGGTTTAAGATTGATTTTATACTCACGGTCCGAGTTTAGATAAAAACTCGTACTTCAAAGTACGTGATGCTAAAAAAAAAAAAAAAACTTCAAAGAGATAACGAATTTCTTTACCTTATAAAATTACTCAATTTATAAAGGGTGTTGATCAACTGTACCCGGCTTTTTCTCACTTGTACCCCAAAAAAGACCACCCTATCCTTCTCATTTACTCCTCCCAAATTTCAATACTTAAAAACTCTCTCTTCTCTCTTCTCTCTTCTCTTTTCCTCTTCAATCTTTTCCCTAAATTCAATCCTACCACCCTCTAAACCACTTCTACCACTTCATGAATCAAGAATTTTTAAAGGAAACAAACCTTCTAAATTTCATACTTTAAGTTTCACAATATTTTCTTGATATAAATAATCAATCAAAATCTTGATAGTGATTTAAAAAAAAAAAAAAAAACACATAGAATTCATCAATGGTGTCAAGTAAACGTGAATTGATTGAAACATTCATGAACATCACCGGTGCACCTGACATCGTTGCACAGCAAAGACTTAAAGTACACCATTTTATTCTACTTATTTTTACTTCAATTTCAATTAATTTAAAGTTTTGTAATTTGTTGTCTTTTTTATCAATTCATTCAATTTTATTTATTATTTTTAAAGTACACCCGAGAAAGAGATTAACCCCCACCGCCACCACCGCCCACCTCCGTGCGCCGCCCACCACCGCTCAATCGCCCACCTCCGTGCGCCGCCCGCCAACAAAAACACCTACAACCCCCTCTCGAGCCGCCGCTGCCGCCGCCGTCGACCCCATACCGGCCCACTATCCCAACCACCGTCAACCTTCAAAACAACATATTAATCTATAAAATTAGATAAATTAATAAGCGAAAATAAAAAATAAAAATAAAAAATAAAAAAAATTAAGCAAATTACTTGAAATATATCGTTAGTATGATTCATAATTTAAGAATTGAATGAATTGTAGGAGTAATGACTTGATTTTTAGATTATTTTAGGTTTTTTTTTGGGTTGAATGTTTATTGAATTGGCAAAAGAGAGAATTTTTGGTTGAACAAGGGTAAATGATGGAAAAAAATGAGCAAAAAAGTTACAAGTAAGTAAAAGTCGGGTACAGTTGATCAATTACGTTTATAAAATTACAAAGTGATAAACTCTTACCTTACCGCTTCGATAAGTCACAGGATCATACTTCTTAGCTCTTCTCTTTATCAAGCAAATAATTGTGAAAGCAATTATAAGAAAGAAGGCGACTATTGATAGACTAATTTAATGGCTATAGCCTTGCCTAACACTTTCTTGTGCCCTACAAAATTCAAAAGTTTAATTTGATCATCATCTCATCTAATTAATCCAAATATTAATTAATCACTTGTTTTCATTTATAAATTTCACTTTCCTTTTATTTCATTGAATTAAAACCATTTCCATATGCAACAACTTCGTATAATGAAAATGAAAATTTCATCTTTGACCATATACTCTATTCATTCTACCAACCATTTCGTCATTTCCGCGGATTTACTTGATTTCATAACGGAGTAATATACTTGATTTTATCTACATGACTCACTCATCGATTATTTTATACTCGTAATTACTAGTGTTTGGGTACATGCTTTGCTAGTTTCAGTAATATTGTTTTTATATTTTTTGATAAATGGTACTCCCTCCCATTTTTAATGATGTTCTCACTTTATATTCATTGTGAAGAGTATTTAAATAAAGTGGGAACATCATTAAAAATGAAAGGTAGTATTTCGTAAATAATTACTCCGTACATGAAATAAAATAGTCTAAACTATTTAAAATTCACACATATTTTAAATAGTAGTTTGAGTTGATGTTCAGTTGAAAGATTAGTTAATATTTGATCCATTACTTTTTATTCATATAAGTATGATTATATAAAATTGGGCTGAGATTTTTTAAATTAAGAAAAGTGAATAACAAATATTCACTCTGATTCACTCTGATTCAATCATTTGTTTACCTTTATATTTTGAGAAAAGGTACGTAATGATTTTTTTCATATAAAATTATTTTTCAATACCTCAAAATTTATTAAAATGGAAGATAATAGTTGTACCTATCTTAATTTGCTGGAATATTGATCAAAAATCAGTTTAAATTGTATAAAAACGTCGATATGCATGTGTTCTGTCCTAAAATATAAAGGTAAACAAATGACTGAAACAAAGGAAGTATAACAATATGATAGTGAGTGAAATTAACAAATAATATATTCAACTTATTTCTTTGTAACTGAAATATGAAAGTAAGAAGTTTCAAAGGACATCAATTTTTATAAATTTTTAGATGAAACACTTTCACAAAATTCTATCATAGTATAGACTTCTCATATAACTTTTTTTTTTTTTTTTAATATACTCCGTATATATTAAAGAGTGAGATTAATTAGTCTAGCTTATACTGTATTATTTTGAATTATTTTTTTGGTAGTTTGCTTATATTATGTTGATAAGACCAACATCACAATCTTTTTTTTTTTTTAAGAAACCAAAAATGCCCTTGAGGAATATTCAAAAAAGAAACCAAAAGCTAAACATACATCAGATCAGATGCAGGCAGCAAAAAGGGTACTTAGATACCTAGAGTCAGCACCAGAGCCGGGTATCTTATTAGCTGAATCATCTACAGCCAAATTGAGGGCATACTGTGACTGGCCTTCTTGCTCCTACACTAAGTGTTCCACAATAGGGTTTTGTGTTCTCTTGGGTATCTCCTAATATCATGGAAGAGCAAGAAACAGAGTGTTGTGGCACGTTCCTCAGCTTAAGCAGAGTACAGGTTTATGGCCCTGACAGTGTGTGAAGTCACCTGAATCAAGTCTTTATTGAAGGACTGGGGTCTCAAAAATCTCCCACCAACCATGCTCTACTGTGATAATCAGGCAGCATTAGCCATTGCACTAATCCTGTCTATCATGAAAGAACGAAGCACATAGAGGTGGATTGTCATTTCATACGCGAGAAGGTTGCAAGAGGTGAAGTAAAACCTTTGTATGTACCAGCACAAGATCGGTAGGCAGATGTCCTTACAAAACCTCTTCAAATGGCATCACCCTCTCATCTTGAGGGAGAGTGTAAATTGAGAAGTAAGGGCCAAACTAGTTACAACTAGGGGTGACAATGAGCCGAGCTGATACCGAGCTCACTTAAGCTCGAGCTCAGCTCATAGCTCAACGAGCTTTTCAAATTGCAGCTCGAGCTCAACTCGTATAACCTTTTTAGAGCTCGAGCTCGGCTCGTATAATTTTTTCGAGCCCGAACTCGAGCTCAAGCTCGAGTTCGTTTCGTATAATATTTTTAATTGAGCTCGGGATTTATAACATATTTTAAAGTAATTTAATAGACAATACGAAAGTTTTGAATAGAAATTGTGACTTGTAACTTTGTGATTTTTAAGAAATTTATTTACGGAGTATATTTTTAATTTTTTATTGGTATAAAAAATTTCAAGCCGAGTTGAGCTTAACCGAGCCGAGCTCTATGGTTGGTGTTAAGGCCCAAACTACTAATGCATGTCTTTGTAATAAGGTGACAGAGCTTGTGGACTTAGAAAAGACGGCCCAAACAATTAAAAGAATGAGAAGCCCAACAAAACAGTCCAGCATCAATGAGAAGTGCAATGAAACAAAATAGAAAAGTGAATGAAGACAAAATAGAGAAGAAGGGTGGCAGCTGTGTGCAGAGGATTCATGAACAATGTCACAATCATTTTGTCTTGTACTAAAAATCACCAAGAGTTTTGCAATGTAATCCTATTATATATACGAACTCCGTACTTGAAACAATTAAGAGAGCTAGGTGAATGAAAATTATCAGAAATCAACCAACCATTGAAGGTGATTATTCCGTGTCAAAATCTTCAATGATACCGTTTCACCGTAAAATTTATATTTTCTTATAAGGTGTACACCTCATAATGTGAGACGGTCTCACAGAAAACCTACACTATACTCCGTATTATTTTGTCCAATTCATCATCTTCTTGAAAGTCCTGCGTAAGACAAAGTATGAAGAAACAAACTGCGGGAATATTTTATTGAATTTAAAGTCAAAATGTTTAGGTATTATAAAAGACCTTTCACAAATTCTTGCATTTAATGTGCCTACAATAATTTATCATGAAATCACTTTATTTCAGACTCGATTATATAGGTTTTGTACCATTTAAGTGATAATTATGATTAATCGTCAATTAATTATTTTAGTACCCCTATAAGCGATTTTAGTAGATTAATTTCATGTTTTTGTACCATTTTAACTGTAATTTGTACCTTGTTCTCACATTAATTTAATGTGAATGCTGTCTCACAGGAGACTTACTAACGGTACTAACCGGTCAGTTTTCAATTGAAATTCCACCCCTATTCATACGTCGCCTATGTTATAGTTTTACCAAGCACCGCAAAATATCTTCCACTTGGTACAATTTAGATAGTGAAAGAATAACAACATACGAGTACTTAGTATCAATTATAATGAGCTATGGTTTTCAAGTGTCATAATGAGCTATGCTTTTCTCTATGATTAACTACTCCGTAGTTTCTAGGCCCGGTTACGACCGGACTCTGCATCGCAAGACGACTAATGTAGGCAACGTAATAAAACCCCTGATTTTGAAGGGTCTCAAAAATAATAGTCCACATTTTCTATATAGTATTTGACACGATCGGTTTCGTAAGTGTTCAATTCGGTTCTCAGAACAAAACCTAACAAAAATAAGGGGTCTAAATTGTTAAGACTAACAATATGTAAAGGGTTAAATAACTACACTAAAAGTAAACATAATAATAAAATGTAGTGGTATAAATGTTACTCCGTATGAATTATGATTGATTGATTATCATACAAGTTACCAGGGTTCAAACTTTCTTTATGCTATGTGTTAAAATTAAAATCAGGGCTAAATTCTTTTCTTTAACAACAAAATAGAATTAATTGATTCTACTCCGTAATTTTTTTTGGTTTGTTACATTATTTGTATCCAATTTAAATTTTATATATTAATTCTAAAACTTTAAAATAAATAAGTATCCTATAGTAAGAGAAATATTCAAAGTTGTATTTCAAATTTTAAACAAAGTCTCAAAATTTTCAGATGTAATCGCCTTTGTGATATATATTTTAAATTTATGGCATGGACACTCTTTCTAAGTAGCGGTGCAGAAGTCATACGGAGTATTTGTTATAGAAAGGTAGTCCATAAACTTTATAAGGTCAACAACTCTCACATTAATGATAAATGTAAGAATTATATATGAAGTTATTAAGAGTCTTATTCACAATTACCAATGAACAGTTTGCTCCAAAATCCTGATTTATAAAGCAAACAAAGAACTAAAATTGATAACAACATTATGATGTTCTCATATCATGTATACATACACACCAATAACTAAAAATAATGTCTTTCATACTGAATTATATATATAACCATTGTCTTTTACACATTTTAACATCTAACGTATATTCCTTATTCATTATTTGTCTTAGCCAATAAGTAACTTAATCGTAGTTATCTAGGTTCCATTTCAGAAATGGAAGCCTCATTCATGGTCCATGGAACGGACAAACTATCAACGCCATGTTCACTCGACGTCGAACCACCAACGCTTTTAACAAAGAAAGCCGGGTGTGTGGGTGTTGGAATTGAGACCGATTGACCATCCAACATCATAACAGCGTTCGTCATAGAAGGTCTCTGATCCGCACCCTCTTGCACGCATAGCAACCCTAGGTGCATGCATTTCTTCACTTCATTGATTGAAATTGTGTTTCTTATCGTTTCATCCACAAATTCCATTACTCTTCCTTCTCTCCATTGATTCCATGCCTTCAATTTACATCATACAAAGTTATCTCAGCTGGTGATACCGAATTTTAGTACGTATAATACATTGTTTAGGATAATGTTTATACGTATGAGTTATGACAGTATACAATTTAGTATTGCCGAGTAACACAAATTGATTTCTATGTATGTAAAGTTTCATATTCTGTTTAGTTGCACATATGACCAATTTATATTAGATAATTTTGTTTTTTGATGTACTTACATAACTTAATAGATCCTCCGTATCGGCAAATTTGTGGAATGTATTGTTGTTCATGCCACTAATTATCTCCAAAACTAGCACGCCGAAGCTATAGACATCCGATTTTGTAGAAAATTTGCCCTGCATTGCATATTCCGGAGCCATGTAGCCACTGCAATAGAGTATCACATGTAATTATGTAAATCAATAACTTTCTTATCATTGGGACAAAATTTTTAAGAAAAATTTACAATAACACTAGAAGAATATGAATAAATGTGCTCATTTTAGATTTCAAAAATAACACACATTTTTAGAAAGTAAATAAACTTACTATGTCCCAACTACTCTATTTGTATTGCCATGAGTTTGATCAACACCACATAACTTTGCCATTCCGAAGTCAGAAATTTTAGGATTCATATCGGCGTCCAACAAAATGTTACTTGCTTTAAGATCACGGTGTATAATTCTTAGTTGAGAATCTTGGTGGAGATAAAGAATTCCTCGAGCAACTCCTTCTATAATTCTGTAGCGTGTATTCCAGTCTAATTGCATCTTTTTCTCAGGATCTAAACAACAATAAATTTTAAATCAATAAAATCAATCAAACCCAATGACTCTAAAGAAACAATTGCGCAAAGAAAATAAGCAATTACTTACTCCCGCCATTTCAATGAGATAGCCCCATTAATTTTTGCACAAATATTAAGAAAAATGAAAAGGTTAAGGGTAATATTAGTAGTTTGGCTTAGTAGGCCCCATTTTAGAAGATAAAGTGTGATATTTTGGTGATATAGGTATAAAGTAAAGGTAAAAATGATATTTTGATGGTTAAAGTTAATCAAAATTAGAAATGAAGCTAAATAAGTGAAATTGGCGAAAATGAAAAATGAGGCTAAATGAATGAAATGAAGGGACATTATTCAAGCCAATAACGTTATGAGCCAATATAACTAAATAAGGTGAATAGACCTCGTCAAATAATGACATTATTCAAGCCAATAACGTTACGTTATTATTAACAAGCCAAGGAAATATATTTTCTAAAATCTTAACATAATAACTCAATTAGTTATGAACATGTCTTAGTGTGATTTTTAAATATTTCACTTCTATATGATTTGCTTAATTTATAATTCAAATTCAAATTTTAATAAAATGTAGTCAATTAAAGTATATTATAAAAATGGAAGAGATAGTACCAAAGAGGAAACGATCAAGGCTTTTGTTGGCAACGTATTCGTAAACCAACAATTTTTCGATCCCCGCAATACAAAACCCTAAAAGCCTGACCAATCGTCTATGTTGTAGTTTGGCAACCAATAGAACCTCTGTCTTAAACTCTTGTGCACCTTGTATTGAACTTCCAGATAACCTTTTCACCGCTATTTCTTGTCCATTCGATAGTGTACCCTACTAACCGCACAACTTGTCAAATTAACATTTGTTACAAAGACTTTTCTAAGCATACGTAATTATTACGGAGTATGATTTACAGATACAGATGTAACTAATCAATTCGAGTTTAGTTTAAATAGAAATTTAAGTTTGAATAAAATTTGGTTGATTAAGATTAACTCTTTTTGGAGTTGAAATTCGGTGGAATTAGTCAAGTATTATCAATAGCAATGCCAATGAATTAGAAATAGGAGGTACGAGTCCATTACAATCGGGGAGGAAATTCAATCCTGAGACATACTGCTCAGGTTACCTTTATCCTAACCTATTAGGTCATGACATCTTCGATTCACTTAGCTTAATATAGTTAAAAGTGTAGGGTTTAGGCTTGAGATCTAACTAGGATTACAATTAGCCCCATACATTTATGTAAAATTCTTATGTCATCCCGATATACCATGTCATCATGCACCGCAACCAATGTGAATCAGGTATTTAGCACTTAGTTAAATAAATAGTAAGGAAAAATACATCTCAAAGAAAAATGAACATTTCTTATTGGTTAGGGTGTACAAGAATTTGGTACACCAGGGACCTAAGAATATTTGTACATTGTGATGTCACCAGACTCCTGATAGCGAATCACTAACTAAGTTAACCAAATGTTTTAATTGGTTGTTGAAGATTTAAGATCGATTTTATACTCACGGTCCAAGTTCGGATAGAAACTCATACTTACACTAGGTCAATACCCGTGCAAAGTTGCACGGGCATGTATAAGAATAATATAAAATATTTTTCAAAAGACAACTAAATGGATAGTCAACAATTTAGCGGTAATAAAAAAAATATACATAATAAATTTAGATAACAATATTTAGAACTTATTAAAATTTAAATTTAAATATTATTTAAAAATTATGAACTCTTTCCTTATAACCGTGATCCAATTAATTAGATACAATTTATGATTTTAGCGTTAAAACCACATTATTAGGATCTTAGTGAAACAATTGAATAAAATAAAAAGAACATTAAATGAACAAATTTTTATGAATTTAGATTATAATATACTTTAGGCTGTATCGTTGTAATAGAAGTTCATGGGTTCTTACCCGTGGTCTTGTTCAATTGAACCAATTACCACCCATAAGTTTTGCTTTGGAGCTCATAAAATCCTCAAATAAAGAAAATTATAATTTTCAAGGGGAATAAAATAACATTTAAAGGGTATAAAATTATCATTTGGTACCAAGTTATATTGTCGGAGTATAATTTAATAAATTGCCGCATTCAGTTTAGTTTTTGGCCGTGTAATTGTGTATTCATTTTCTAGATGTACATATTTTGTAGTTTAATTACACATATTTATTTTCCTATTTAGAAAAAATATTTTTAATGTTAAAACTCATATATGTATTGAACTTACATTTGTCGCAAATCAAATGTACCATATTAGAAAAAAAAAAAAAATGACCAACTCTTAAGAAAAAGGACCAACTATTATATGAATATAAATATGTTTATTTCCTTAGTCATTTTGCTTAGTAATTATGTAACCATAATGTTTGAATACATTAATTATATTTTGTGAAGATCTACGCTTTATTTAGTAAATATATTATTAAATATATAATTACATCAATTTTATTTTTTCGTTGTACATAAAATTTAAATTTTTAAGTTTAATATAAAAGAGTATTTTTGACATTCTCTGAATATAACTACACAATGTATTGAATACGCAAGTTAATTTTTTGAATACGTGATTAATTTTTATCAATATATGAGTAATTTTTTGAATACGTGATTAATTTTTATCAATATATGAGTTAAAAAATAGATTAAATTATGATGAACTCGAAAGTATATCAAATTTGATCTCTATTTAAATTGATCGAAAAATTATAAATAATGGTATATATTTTTTTTTAATTTAATTTGATTAGATTTTGATTAAATTTTGTATTAAATATATAATAAAAGTTAAAAAAATTGGCAATCAGGCGAGAGTATGCTGAAGTATATATGTTAATGACTTCTGCATTAATTTCCTATTTTAAATGCCATTTATTAGCCTAATTAATAGGGAGAGATGCATAAACATATGTTTTATTTAGGAAATAATTTATTTTAGGTGGATTATTATTCTTTGGTAAACATTGTGCTCTTAGGCGGGAAAAATATTTTTGAGGAGGAATCTGGTGCTGACACGTGGCATAGTGGTTCTTGCTTTATAGTATTATATATTATATAGATTCTTACAAGTACGTGATGCTCAACAACAAAAAAAAAAAAAAAAAAAAAAAAAAAAATTAAAATAAAATAAAATAAAAGAGATAATAATTTTTTTTACCTTATAAACACTTCCAAAACCGCCTTGCCCTAATTTGTTCTCCTCCGAGAAGTTGTTTGTAGCAAGTTGAAGTGTCGCAAGTTCATATTGTAAAGACTCAACCGAGTCAAATTCCCCGAAAACTAAACAATGATTAAAAAAAAAAAAAAAAAAAAAAAACATATAAAGGTTAACTGTCATCATTGATTACATGGTAAAAGCTCAAAAAGAAAATCGCCATCATTGAGTAGGGTTAAGTTTCAAGATCTCAAAAGAAAACAAAACTTGTCTTAGAGCGAGAGTATTTTAGAGGATACAAAAATAAATATAATGTGTGAGTTTCTGTTATTGAACAATGGATGGAATAATTTAGTGGCTCTACTCTATTTGTCTCACATGCCCAACATTTGGCGAGACATATACCGATAGACGGTTGTAAGGAAACTTAAAATTTATTCATCATTAAAAGTTACGTACGTACCTGTTTCATCAGTACCAACGTCATTCTGTTTAGGTTTTCTAATTAAATAGAAACTTATAGCAAGAAATGCAATTACAGCAACAGCCGCAAGAGTAGCTATAATCGCAATCACCTTGGTTGATGTTTTGCTTTTTTCTGCACCAAGTTCACCATTTAACAATTAACATACGCATGCTACATAGTTCAAAAAAAAATCAGTTTCACATGAATGTGAAAAAGGGAGAGATGGTGAGTGGTGAGGTTCGAACCCGTGACTAGAGCTGTCAAAATCTGACCCGACCCGATAAACTACCCGAAACTGACCTGTAAATGACCCGAAGTAAACCTGCCTTTTTCGACCCGAACCCGAAATGACCCGGAAATAATGGGTCAAAACCCGACCCGTAGCGGGTTAACCCGTTGATTCAAAAAACTTACGTTCCTATATATAAAATGTCTTTATCAGTTTCAATTTACATGTAAAATTTCTACTACAAATTAATTTTAAACATTTCACACCTAATAAATTTTTCATAATTGAAAATTTTCACTTAAATTATAATCTTTATTATTCAATAATTATAGAATCAATCATTTTAATAGTGTTTGTTAGTTACATTTGACACTATGAATTTGAGGCATCTGAAATCATTATTAAATTTTGAAACAAAATATATGTGGAGAATAAATGAGAAAAAGAAAATGATATTTTTTAAGTCGGTAGTTCGAGATAACATTTTAAATTTGAAGATAGAAATTGAAAACTACATATATGGATTTAATATCATAAATATCGATTTAATAGACACACATGCATCTATAAACTTATTTTAAAATTTTCAATTTTGGAACTTATAATTAAAAAAAACTTTAATTTTTCAATAATATATCAATTATAGTTGGTTTTTGGAGGCACCATAAAAATGATTTTTTTTTTTTTTTTTTTTTTTTTTTTTTTTTTTTTTTTTTTTAAAGCACCCTAAAGGTGTAAATAGTGCATTTGGAGGGAAGTTAAAAACTTGAAAAGATTAAATTTTTTGATTTGCATGGTGGGATGTAAAATCAAGGAATAAATTTGGGGAGATGATAAATGATTCTAAATTATAAATTTGGGAGGAAAATAGTGAAATACGTATCACTACCAACCAAAGTCTTCACATTAGTAATTCACCCACTTGTAGTAATGATTAATGAAGTAAAGTTACAAGGGACAACTTTCACTAATCTTAATATTTGTGTTTTAACATTATGTAAAGTTTGACTATAAATGAAAAAAATAGTTTTTTAGTGAAAATTAAACCGTTATACAAAAAAAAATATATGGATAAAAAGATGATTATTAACCCGTATTTTGACCTTAACCCGACCTGGAACCCGTGTACACCCGACCTGTATATTACCCGAACCCGAAATACACCCGACCCGTATGTTACCCATATAACAGTTACCCGAACCCAAAACCCGCTCGACCGACCCGTTTGACAGGTCTACCCGTGACCTAGTCCCATGGACATATCAGGTTTGGAACCAACTCAACCAAAAGTTTAAAGTGATGGTTGGCGGACCAAGATCAGTTTTATACAATCTAACATGCTCCCTCACACGAATTAGGTCCGCCATACTTGGTGCTAAATTTTTCGCTTAGAATGGAGGGGTAGTACAGTGAGATTCGAACCCTTGACCACTGATTACATACACGGCTTTCATACCACCTTAGAAATCAACTAAACTAAAAATTTAAACTAATGATCGAAGGCTCAAGATCAGTCTTATACCCTAAAAAAAATAGAAAGCAATCTTTAGAATTTTCATTTATCATTATTGATTCCTCAATTTAAATCAATTGACTAAAACATTAAGTAACTCGAAAAAATTCTTCCTCATTCAATTTGAAATTTATGATCTTAGTACAAAAACAAAACAATTAAAATGAGTTGACATCGGAACTTTACCGGTGGAATTGCTCCTCGGAGAAAGCGGCTGAGCGGGCGGCAACGCCAATTTATCGGCACCATTAAAAAAAGGATAAGTCTCGTATCTCGCATTGCAACTACTCCAAACTGTTCTAGCCCCCTTACTTGTTGGTAGTGATTCTACTGCTTGCAGCAAACATTGGTTACAATCACTAGCGCCTAAGTCAGGGGTACACTGCTCCAACCCGTAAATTCCCTCTAAATTTGTGTACGTCACAAAACCCGTCGCATATTTTTTATTAGGCCCACCATTCACTGCCCGATTGACCATACCAATCATCATAGTACCCATCACATCCATGAATCGCGACACGTTCCCCGTTATATTTTGTGTACTGAATAGTAGGTAATTTTCATTATCATGGTCCACTTCACCAAAAAATGACTCGTTTGAGTACCGTACCATGCACTCGTCGTACCATATAATTGCGACTTTTGTGTTGGGACAATATTTCTTCGGTAAATCTGTGGCTGTTGCCGTGGAGACACAGTTGTGGCAAGAGCTAGGAGTCTGGTCTCCACGGCAAAGAAAGTGGCCGTACACCATGTCGTTAGTCCCATTTCCGGCTACTGCGGCGTGGTAGCCGGAAGGGTAAGTGGCGTTGGAGGACAAATAGCCAAAAACCGTGTTTAGATTTTCATGGTATCGACTTTTGGAGGCGAATAAGGTGGTGTTTGAACAGACGTTGTTTAAATAAGTTGGCGTCGTCGATGATGCTTTTGGTATAATCAACATCAATGTAATTAGAAAATATATGAACATTGTAGGTTGAACCATGCTCTAAATTTATTTTTGAGTAGTTTACAGGGAATGTGTATTGATTTCACTTATGTGAGGTATTGATAATGTATGGTTAGAAATGTGGCAAAATCAAGTGTTCGAGGGAAATATACTTGGCAAACCTTGTCGTTGACTCGTTGACTAATCTTTGAAATTTCAAATATTGAATGTATTTTGGATGTATTTGCAGTTTTATTGCGACTTGTCAAACACCATTTACACGGCAATAATAAATACCCCTCCGTCCCGATCATTTGTTTACACTTTCCATTTTTGGGTGTACGGGTCATTTGTTTACACTTTCCATTAATGTTTTTTGATGACCCATGTGAAGAGTGGACTAACTTTCTTAACCAATCATATTGTTTAATTTTATCTACTTTATAACAAGTGGGACCTCATTTATACTTTTATTATTATTTTAATTGTTTTTTCCTCTACCTCTCTCCTCACATCGATAAATGTGTATAAAATAAACGTAAACAAATCATCGAAACGGAGGGTGTAAATTAATTCATATAAATACTCCATTCGTCCTGATGACTAATTTGTATTTGCTTTATTTTCTTAAAAAAAACATACTCCCTACGTTTTGGTGATTTGTTTACATAATGTAAGGAGAGAAGTAGAGGAAAAAACTAATAAAATAATAAGATAAATATAAATGAGGTTCCACATGGTTTAAAGTAAATAAAATGTAACAATGTGATTGGTTTAAGGAATTTGGACCCACTACCCACACGAGTCAAAAAATACATTTATAGAAATGTAAACAAATGACTCGTATACCTTAAAATGGAAAGTGTAAACAAATGATCGGGATGGGGGGAGTATACCATTGTTGATAATAAAGAGGGTACATACAAAAAGTTAGATTATCAAAAATGTAAAAAATCACACTCGAAAGTACTTTTATTTTGGTGTATACCATTCGAGTTGACCTATGAATTCAATACATCTAGTTTAATTTATACTACGTTCAACTCTTCACCTGTTGATCTAAGTGCTTATGAGTTGCTGACTCTGTGGCTTTTATTGGATATTCTTGTCCAAAATTTTCAATTAAGTTAGTAGCTTTAACTTACCTCCGTTATTTAAAAGGATGAGATACATTGATCTTACTCTAGAGGTTTTCTTACATTATAAAAAGTTCAAGGAGTAATTTAATATTTGGGTTGTTTTCGAGGTAATATATAGACCTTATTTTTTTTTTATGTATTCGCAAAAATTAACAAAATTTTTCGAGGTATTATTTTACGAAAAACTAAAAGTTTCAAAGTTTCAAATACGTCACTTTCATATTTTGAAATTTTATATGTCACAACTTATCTACACGACAACATTTGTTAAAAGTTGACAACAGTTAATTGATGTGTCATATACTCATATTTGTATTTACTTTTAGCCCCCAGTTCACTAGCGATTCTATGCGATTCCCGTGCTTTTATTTGCATTTCGCCTCCTATTTCTCTCTGTTTGGCTCTGTTGCGTTTTTATGTGTATTTTGTAGGGAAACGCGCTTATTTGGAGGATTGGATGCTAGTCGGGAAGTTACTTTGAAGTCCCGGGTCGCTACGTGAAGTTTCGTGAAGTTACGTGTTGTTTCGAGTTGATTTCGTGTCGTTTCGGTTGCGTACGAGCCATGTGTGAATGTTTGAAGCCGTCCCGGGACCTTGAGACGGAGTGTGAAGCTCATATGATCATTATAGACCTCGTCCCTACCCCTTGGGACGACCTAGGCCTCGTCCCTATGCCTTGGGACGACATACAAGCAAAGAAAAGTTAAGTAAAAAAGTAGCAAAAAGTGGATTTCTCCTGAAAGCTCCGGGACCAACTTGTCCCGGTCGGTCACATTGTTGTCCCGGTCGGGATGGCTGTCCCGACCCTTTGGGACGGGCCCCGACTCCTCGTATGCTTAAATACTTCGTCTATTTTAAAGGGGTTTCGCTCATACTTTCGATACTATCTTTTTACATTGTTTTAAGCACTCTTTAAACTTAGTTCTCTTAAAAACTTAGGGTTTATAATTTTCAACTTTTGTACTTTCAATTTCCGACTCGGATTACACTAGTTCGATCATCTATTTGGTTTTTGTTGCTTGAATTCATCCATTTCTCCTTTGGTTTTCCTGATTTAGTATTGTATTTCTCCTCTATTTTCATTTCAATTTCAATTCATATTGTGTTTGATCATGTCTTTCTTTATTTCTATTGTTTTTGTTGCTTGTTTTGTCATGTGTGAGTAGTTCCTTTATCTAGGGAGAAAGGGTGATCATGGGTGATTAGTTTAGGATGTTTTTGGTGATGTTTTGATTAGGATTTTACACGTGTCTTTGGTTATCTTGTTTGTATGTGTTTGTTAACCCTTTGGCCAAGGTTTAGCGAGCGTTTATATTAGCACCCTTAAACTTAAGAACGAAAGCCTAGTTTAAGGTAGGGCACACGACTAACCATTAGGACCCTCGATAGTAAGTAGCGAGAGCCCGTTATCGAGACCTAGAGGACGCTTAGGACCGAGAGGCCGAGCTTATTCCTTAGCACATGTGATTCCCAACTCAACCCGATCACTATCTTTAATCCTAGCTAAACCTTTGCTTACCCCGGCTCCCTAGACCTTTCTCTTATTGTTAAACCCTTACCTTTCGCTCTAGTTTTAGCCAACCAAACCAATACTTGAACCGAGACTAGAATCACTCCAAAGTAACCAACATTGCGACCATCTCCCTGTGGATTCGACCCTGACTTACCCTTGCTATCCATTAGAGTTTGTCCGGTCTATTTTTGATTAGGTGATGCGACTTTAGCGTATCAAATTTTGACGCCGTTGCCGAGGAGACGGCTTAGTTTTTGTTGTTTATTTGGTTCTAGTCTTTTTCTTTCTCTTGTCTCAAGGAACCTCAATTCCTTGAGGCCGCTTCTTACGTCTACTCTAGTGTTGTTTATGCCCAGGCAATCGCGTACGTCTCAAAAAGGTTTGGCAATTACTTTTGACCCGGAACCGGAGCGTACATTTCTAAGGCGAAAGAACTTGTTGAGGGACTTGGAAACTGCTTCCCCTTTTACTTCATCCACCGAGGTAGCTCACGTTGAACCCGAACCAAAGAAAATGGTGAAGCTTTTCGATCATTCGAAATCCACCGCCGCTCAAATTCCAACCGGCAATGCTATGCAGAATATAGCGGCCAACAACTTTGAGGTCAAGCCCGCATTCATCAACCTCATTGAGCGTAGTCAATTTGGAGGGAGCCCCGGTGATGACCCTAACCTTCACATATAAAACTTTTGTGATTATTGCTCCACGATCAAACAAACGGGTATGACTCAAGATCAAATTAGAGAAATATTTTTCCCGTTCTCACTTCGGGACAAAGCCAAGCTGTGGTTAAACTCTTTGAACCGCGTTGCGCTTGCCATTGTTGATTGGAACTCCTTGGTTTTGGCCTTCTACCAAAAGTATTTTCCGCCGGAGAAGACGGTCATGCTAAGGAGCCAGATTACTAGCTTTAGGCAAAGGGGAGACGAGTCTCTTTTTGATGCGTGGGAAAGATACAAAGAACTACAACGCCAATGTCCTCATCACGGTCTTGACAAGTGGTTTCTAGTCATGCAATTTTACAATGGATTGTACAATGAGTCTCGCCAAGTGCTTGACTCGGCCGCCAATGGACGCTTTGATAATATTGATGTTGAGGAGGCTTTTGATACCATTGAGGCCATGGCTATACATGACGCACAATATGGAAGTGCTAAGAATGTTCCTAGGGGTGGAGGTAAGCACGATGTCGATGCGGTGGCATTGCTTACGGCGAAGATGGATGCAATGACCACTACGATGAGTGAAACGCGAGCGAGTGGTAGTTCTTCAAAAGGTAGAGGACAATCGGTGGCGGCTATGCACACTTCCCATGAACCACCTTGTGATTCATGTGGCGTTTCCGGTCATTCTTCCCTTGAATGCCGAGGTATGTATGCTCCCGTCCTTGCTTTTCAATCTCAATCTCATTCACAAAACAATCCCTACTCCAATTTTTACAATGAAGGTTACAAGAACCACCCAAACTTGTCCTACAAGAGCCAAAATATTTTAAACCCTCCACCACAACAAGCACAACATCACTCTTCACAAAATTTCAGCTCTTATAATCACCCACTACCTTATAACCCACCGGGCTTTAATCGCCCCAATTTCCAACCTCAAAACGCCCCACCACCGGTGCAAGCCGCCCCGTCTTCGAGTGTTGATCCTATGATGAGCGAAATGAGAGCCATGATGATGCAAATGGCTAAGACACAAGAAACGATGATGGCTCAAACGCAAAAGAGCGACCAAGTTAAGGATGCGGCCATCAAAATGCTTGAAACTCAAGTGGCTCAACTTGCTTTCTCTAATCCCCAAAGAAAGTCGGGTTCTCTTCCATCGCAAGGGTCACAACCTCACGATACCGCTAACGCTATCTCTCTAAGAAGTGGAACAAGCTATGATGGGCCACCAATGCCCAAAAATGATGCACCGCCCGCAAAGGTGAGCAAGGTAAGTCCTAATGTTTCCACTAACGGTTTGAATGTTGAGATTGGTGTTAATGCAGGGTCTACGGGCGATGGATCAGCCGTGGACCAGCCCCTAGCTAATGGTGGTGTGGCCGTGGGGTCCAAAGGAGAGCAGGCCGTGGGAAACAAGGGTACCGTAGGTGGTGGTGTCGAGACGCAGCAAGTTAAAGCTAAACCAGTAGAGCCACCAATTCAAATCAAATTGTCATTCCCGAGTCGAGTGGTAAAGTCTAAA
The DNA here is from genome assembly GCA_023091065.1 of Dianthus caryophyllus. NCBI lineage: Eukaryota > Viridiplantae > Streptophyta > Magnoliopsida > Caryophyllales > Caryophyllaceae > Dianthus > Dianthus caryophyllus. The sequence continues at coordinate 9,855,242 of CM041523.1, read as the reverse complement.
CTCGACACACAATTCGGTAAGTTCATGGAGGTTGTAAAAGACTTGAAGGTAACGGTCCCTTTTACCGAGGTTGTCACGCAAGTCCCCGCTTACGCTAAATTTTTAAAAGACATCCTCACCCGTAAGCGATCTTTTAGTGAGGTCGAGACTGTGGCTTTTACTGTGGAATGCAGCGCTCTTTTGCAAAACCAATCTCCTCCTAAACTGAAAGATCTGGGTAGTTTCTCCATACCTTGCACTATTGGTACAGTTTCAATTGATAACGCTCTTTGTGATTTAGGTGCAAGTGTAAGTGTCATGACTTACTTCGTATGCGAGAAACTCAACATGGGCGAGTTAAAGGTTACCAATATCACGCTCCAGATGGTGGATCATTCCGTGAAACGCCCCTTGGGTGTTTTAGAGGACGTTCCTGTCAAAGTGGGTAAGTTTTTTATTCCCGTCGATTTCATAGTTCTTGACATGGCCGAGGACTCCCAAATTCCCATCATTTTGGGTCGGCCCTTCTTGCACACTGCTGGTGCTATTATCGATGTCAAGAATGGGAAATTGACGTTGGATGTCGGAGGTGATAAAATTACTTTTAACCTTTCTAACGCTTTAAAACGCCTGATGTTGGAGGAATCTGTCTTTGCTATAGATGTTATAGATGATTGCGTGGATGAGAACTTAACTAGAGTCCTTGAGAGGGATCCTCTTGAGGTCGTTCTTTGTTGTGTTTTTGTTGCAGACGAGCTAGGGAGAACGGACGAGGGTAGAGCTGTTTCTGTCGGCGATGTGCGTGGTGCTGCGTTTGGCTTTGCTGCAAGCCAACGTGTTGAGGATGTTTGCTGCGTGAATGGTGATGATGGCCGAGTGGATGACGATGACGGACTTGACGATGAAGAGGACGATGGTAGCGGGTTCGTTTATGATGCGACCCGTGGTTGGTGGTACTTCTAGTACCGTTGCTGAGCCCCCTAGTTTGTTGCTGGTTTGGGGTGGTACTTTTATCGTTTTTCTCCATTATTTTGAGGTTCCCGTGTTGATGTGCTTTAGGACACATTGGGGACAATGTGCCGTTTAGTTTGGGGGGAGAGCGCTTTGCTTTTTCTTTTTCGTTTTTCATTTTTCAAAAAAATCTCAAAAATCCAAAAAAATAAAAAAAAATTCACAAAAATACCAAAAATACGTATCCCGATTGTTGTTGCAAGCTTGTTTTTCCCTTATTCTTTCCCGACATTCCCTTCCCTTGTTTGCTTTTAGCTTTGACATGATTTTATTGTGTTGTATTCGCGCTACGGGGATGTCTAGACATAGTAGATGATGGCATGCTTTTACTTTTTGGCTTTATCATTTCCGGACTTTAGCTACTCTTATTGTGAGGTTTTGAGCCTCCAGTGGCCGGTTCATCTATTCCGGTCCCCGTGCTATATTGTGAGTAGTTCTCCTCGTGGGGTACGTAACATTAAGGCGCATAAGTGTGGCCCATATCCCGTTGTTCCCCGCGATTTTGTCACATGTTTTGCATATGAGGCTTTAGTCGATTTTCATATTATTCACCTTGTTCTTACATTGTTTTATCCTCTCACATATGATCCTTTACCCTTTTTCCACATGAGTTTGCTAACTACTTGCCAAATAGCCTACCCTAGCCTAGCTAGTGACCGTTTTCGCTCACTCTTGTGCTCGTTCTTTGGGTTGTGATCATTGCTACGACTTGCTGATGTCGTTTGCCTGGAGAGTGTTGGTGAATATATGTCGGGATTGTTGTTTCCCCGACCTTTGATGAGGTTTTCCGCAACTCGTGAGTGTGCTCTTTGCTCAAGAAAAAAAAAAAAACAAAAATCAGAAAAATAAACACAATACAAAAATACAAAAGAAAAAGAGTGACCTGTGTGCACAAATTGAAGAGTTGTTGTTGTTGTTACATAAGTGAGCACTTGTAATCGATTGTTTATTGCGATGATGTGTAGAGGAGACCGATTTGCTGCTTTCGGTCCGTTTATCATGAGAGTTGGGTTCCGTTTTGGTTGGACGAGCACTTGAGTAGTACTAGTGGTTTCTAGTGGCTTTAGCTCCACGATTTCATAACTATTTGTCCACCTTCCTACCCTTACCTCTCTTTGGCCTTTACACACCTCATTTCCTATGTAAGCCCTCATGTTTGTATCGTTTTTGTGACATTATTTGTGTACGCGAATGCGAGATTTGGTCCCATTTGATTGCGGGCGTGCTTCCACAAGTCGAGCAGGTGAGTGTCATCACATATATCACCTTGTTCATCATTTGTGCTAGAGTGGTAACCGCGAGAGGTCCGTGATTTGATTGCTAGAGAGCCTAAGTTTAAGCCATGCTATTCATTCTACGCCGTCTTGTAATTCTCATCCGTTAGCTAGCTATCTCCATACGTCCCATGCTGCTTCGGGATCGATTGCCATTTGCTAAGCTACTTGTGGTTTTGTGATTGTGTGAGGAAGTTTTCTTATTCTCGTTTTGTCCTCTATTTTCTGTCACGCTAGGTTGCTTGAGGACAAGCAACGGTTCGGTTTGGGGGAGTTTGATGTGTCATATTTGTATTTACTTTTAGCCCCCAGTTCACTAGCGATTCTATGCGATTCCCGTGCTTTTATTTGCATTTCGCCTCCTATTTCTCTCCGTTTGGCTCTGCTGCGTTTTTATGACTATTTTGTAGGGAAACGCGCTTATTTGGAGGATTGGATGCTGCTCGGGAAGTTACTTTGAAGTCCCGGGTCGCTACGTGAAGTTTCGTGAAGTTACATGATGTTTCGAGAAGTTACGTGATGTTTCGAGTTGATTTCGTGCCGTTTCGGTTGCGTACGAGCCATGTATGAATGTTTGAAGCCGTCCCGGGACCTTGGGACGGAGTGTGAAGCTCATATGATCATTATAGATCTCGCCCCTACCCCTTGGGACGACCTAGGCCTCATCCCTATGCCTTGGGACGACATACAAGCAAAGAAAAATTAAGTAAGAAAAGGAGCAAAAAGTGGATTTCTTCTGAAAGCTCCGGGACCAACTTGTCCCGGTCAGTCTCACTGTTGTCCCGGTCGGGATGGCTGTCCCGACCCCTTGGGACGGGCCCCGACTCCTCGTATGCTTAAATACTTCGTCTATTTTAAAGGGGTTTCGCTCATACTTTCGATACTATCTTTTTACATTGTTTTAAGCACTCTTTAAACTTAGTTCTCTCAAAAACTTAGGGTTCATACTTTTCAACTTTTGTACTTTCAATTTTCGACTCGGGTTACACTAGTTCGATCATCTATTTGGTTTTTGTTGCTTGAATTCATCCATTTCTCCTTTGGTTTTCCTGATTTGGTATTGTATTTCTCCTCTATTTTCATTTCAATTTCAATTCATATTGTGTTTGATCATGTCTTTCTTTATTTCTATTGTTTTTGTTGCTTGTTTTGTCATGTGTGAATAGTTCCTCTATCTAGGGAGAAAGGGTGATCATGGGTGATTAGTTTAGGATGTTTTTGGTGATGTTTTGATTAGGGTTTTACATGTGTCTTTGGTTATCTTGTTTGTATGTGTTTATTAACCATTTGGCCAAGGTTTAGCGAGCGTTTAGCACCCTTAAACTTAAGAACGAAAGCCTAGTTTAAGGTAGGGCACAAGACTAACCACTAGGACCCTCGATAGTAAGTAGCGAGAGCCCGTTATCGAGACCTAGAGGACACTTAGGACCGAGAGGCCGAGCTTATTCCTTAGCACATGTGATTCCCGACTCAACCCGATCACTATCTTTAATCCTAGCTAAAACTTTGCTAACCCCGGCTCCCTAGACCTTTTTCTTATTGTCAAACTCTTACCTTTCGCTCTAGTTTTAGCCAACCAAACCAATACTCGAACCGAGACTAGAATCACTCCAAAGTAACCAACATTGCGACCATCCCCTTGTGGATTCGACCCTGACTTACCCTTGCTATCCATTAGAGTTTGTCCGGTCTATTTTTGATTAGGTGACGCGACTTTAACCTATCATTAATGTGATTGGAGTTGAATAAAATAAAATAATTTACAACTTAACTCAAACCTTTTTTAAAACCCATACAAGAGAATACATGGTTATAATCTTAGAATTCTCATTGAATAATGTTGAAAAGTAACTAGTGCTTATAATATGACGGGTTGTATTTCGTTGCTAACTTTTAAGTTTCGATTGATATATTTCATCTGTCTCATTTTTTTCTTTCCAACATCATGGGACAAGGGTTAAAAAAGAAATGAAATTTATGTAGTAAAAATGCAAAGTTGACAAAAGTTAAAATTTTGCAAATATGAGTAAAAAATTTGGAATTGGTTACCTCCTAAAATTATTTTATATATTCTATCAGTGGCAGACCCATAAACAAGTTGTTATGGGGTCCTAAATTTTTTCTTTCAATACTTTTATTATATAAAAATAATGAAAATAATTTTTAAAATAAAATTGGACAAAATAGACATAAATAATTTACAATATGGTGTCTTAGGATCCCGTGAATTACTACATACATTCGCCAATGTATTCTATCTCAACTGTATACCTGTTACATATTCTACCAAAATCGACAAATAAATAGCAGAGGAAAAAAATTAATTATGAAATTAACAAATTTCATTGAATCACTACAAACAATTATTGAGTGTAGAATACTCTGTTTTTGTTTACAACATTACACATGCATTCAATATTACATGCACGGTGCAGAATTTACAAGACATTGATAAGTTTGTGCATTATTAGGGTGAATCCCTTGCAAATGATTAAATACATTATTTGGATCAATAATTGTCTTGGCCTTCACCAACCTATCATAATTCCCCAAGAAATATTTTTCTCCCCAAATTCTTACTTTCTCCACAACATTATCATAATCATCATCGTCATCAATCAGGTCAATTGATCCAAGATCTAGGTCTACATAATTAACATATGCAGTCCTAGGATTTGAACTTACATAAGGTGTCATGTAATCATAAAAATTCCTAAGCCAATTCAAATATCGAGTTTCGTCTTCTTCCTCACCCCAGAACGCGACGTACAATATATTGTACAGGTTCCCATTCCTATGCGGGAAAGAAATTGCATCACTGCTAATGCGATCCATAATTCCGCCATACGGGTCCAAAATAACTAGACCCTTAGGCTCCTTCGAGACCATCTCAAGTGCGCCCTCTAGGCCCTCAATTGATACATATTTCCTAACATAGTCTGATTTTGTTTTAACACATGACTTACTCGTAAAATACCTTGACTTCAAATCACTAATCGTGCTTCCATCTGGCAAACCCGAGAAATACAATACAGACTCTATCCAACTCATTTCCTTATATTCATCCTCACCAATATCCAAGTCCGAAAATCGTTGATTCTTTATCGTCATCGCCTTATCTTTTGAGCCTAAATAAAACCCAACAAATGTAGCATACACTTCATTTGTGGCACCACTAGTGAGATATATAGCCAAATAAAACTCATCATCCAATTTAGGTGCAATAAATTGCCACTTATAAACTAGTTTAGCCAACTCATGATTATTTAGGCCTTTTTTGGTGACCATAAAACAAGTAACCTTTGGAAGTACCTTTACTAATTGAACCTTCCACTTATAAACCACCCCAAAATTCCCACCACCACCACCAAGTGTGGCCCAATACACATCCTCCCCCATATCAGCCCGGCCCAACACCCGGCCCTCTGCATCAATTAACTCCAAGTCCACCACATTATCCGCCGAGAGCCCGTACTTTCGGGCCATAACCCCAATCCCACCACCCGAAAAATGCCCGCCCACGCCAACCGTGGGGCCCACACCCGCGGGGAATCCGTGGTCCCCGCTTTTCTCTGCGACCGCCGTGTACAACTCCCCCAGGGTGGCCCCACCTTCAACCCATGCTGACTCGGTTTCAACATCGATGACCACTCGGTTAAAGTTCATCATGTCGAGGATAACGAATGGGGCGGTGCCACTTGGCATCGAGGACAAACCCTCGTAGCTGTGGCCGCCGCCCCTTACACGAATCTGAACTTGTGATCTTTTGGAGCAGAGCACCGCGTGTATTAGCTGCTCCTTCGTCTCTGGCAAAATTATTGTTTCGGGTTTACGAAATTGTTTTTGCTTTAATATAAGATTTTGAAGCGAAAATGTGTGAAGATGGTTGAAGTTTTTTGAAGGGGGTGTAGAGTAGTTAGTAAGTTTGTGGTGATTGAGGCATGTAAGTAGGGAATTTAGGGTTGTTTTTTGGCAAAGAAAATGAGGAAGATGACACAAAATTAGGAGAATGTTAAGTACAATAGCATGATTTTCAGGTGTTTTAGCCATGACTGAATTACTATGTTTGAATTGAAGCGGAGAATACTGAAGTACAAAGATGACTGAAGTACAAAGATGACTGTAATTTATGATTTATGACTAAGGTCTACATCACCACGTTATTTGTGCCGTATATATATAGTAACAAAAAGGCTACAGTTACACGGTGTGTACAAATTGATTTTGTACACACCCAATTAAAACGTGCCACGTGTCATAGTAGTTTAAGTAATTAATTTTTGGGCAGAATTTATCTTCCCTCTTTATTTTTTGTAATTGAATTTTGAAATTCAAACTAACTTTTTTTTTTTATTTTTTTATTTTTTTTTATTTTTAGGAAATAAAATTAACTTCCTTATTTAACTTTATTTTTATTTTTTTCCGCTTTTGGGTTTATTTTTTTCATTGTTTTTCGATTTCCTTCTTTTTAATTTAATATTCACATTTCTTCTAAATACTTAAAAAATAATAAGAGCATGAATTCATCGTCGTATGTTTTGTTAAAAATATTTCATATGAGCATGAATTAACTAATTCATATGTTTTGGTAGTGGTTTGATCTTATGAGCAATGGTTTAGCGATTGTTGTTTTTGTTTGTGATTTCTTTTTGTAAAAATAAACAAGTTAATAATGAATTGAAAAGCGTTGTTGTTGTTGGGCACGAAAAAAAAAGCTGGGAATCCGTAGTTTGAATCGACTAACCTTAAGTTTTCACAGAGAAATTGAGTTTTTGTTGCCCAAAAAAAAAACTAAAAAGACTACCCTGGGGATTCGAACTCGTGACGTTGAGCAAATAGGGTAGTCTTTCGTATGACGTTGGTACCACTGGACCAAGTCATATCAGCACGTTTAATATTTCAGTTCATTTGTATTTATTGTATTTCTGGCGAAATTTTGGTTTTTATTTTTTTTCGAATTGGAAGCTCAAAAGGTTTCTCTTTATTAATTTTTAAGTTTTCAATGGCCTTTTTTGTCGAAAACTAAGAAATTAAAAACGAATTACTCCTAAAAGTTTTGGCGCCAAAAAAACCAAGGAGTAATTAGTGGAAGTTTAAGAGATTTTTAATATAAATAAAAGATATTTACTTAACCGAAATAAGCATTACTTTAACGGAATTAGGGTTACAATGGATGGAAATAGGGTAAATTGACGGATTTAGGGTTTGCTTACTACACATTAACGGAAATAGGGTTAATGTTTGGACGGAAATAGGTTATGTAACGGATTTAGGGTTTTTGAATGAATATAAATTGTTATATTTTAAATTTAACATGTTTTGAAATGTATATCAAACGTATTAGTCGACTACTATAATGTGACTAATTGTTTATCTAATGAATTAGTCGATAAGTTGCATAATGTGAGTAATTGTTAATCGTACGTATTAGACGATACTTTGCAATTGCTTAATGTGACATAATGTTTATCGAACGTATTAGTCGATTACTATAATGTCACTAAATGTTTATCTAATGAATTAGTCGATAAGTTGGGTAATGTGAGTAATTCTTAATCGTACGTACCACACGAGACATTGCAATTGCTTAATGTGACTAAATGTATATCGAACGTATTAGTCGATTACTATAATGTGACTAAATGTTAAACTAATGAATTAGTCGATAAGTTGCGTAATGTGAGTAATTCTTAATCGTACGTACTACACGAGACATTGCAATTGCTTAATGTCACTAACTGTTTATCGAACGTATTAGTCGATTACTATAATGTGACTAAATGTTAACCTAATGAATTATCGTACGTATTAGTCAATTACTATAATGTGACTAAAGAATTACCTAATGAATTACTCCGTAGTCGATAAGTTGCGTAATGTCACTAAACCTTATACATTGTAGTATTTTTTAAACGTCTCGTCCGAAAGATAAATTAAACTAACAATATACGTCATTATAATAACACATTTTATTATATAAATTTACCCTAAAAATAACACATTTTATCATATAAATTAGAAAAACCGAAAAAAAAAACAAAGAAATATAAAAAATAAAACGCAAGGTGTCAAAATTGATAATATAAATTTGATATATAAATTTACCCACGGTTTAGGTTTAGGTTTTAAGGATTACTGTATTTTTTAGGTTTAAGGATTACTGTAATTTTTTTTTTTTTTTTGATAATCAAGGAATAAAATATTTTAATTGAATTAATTACAATAATTAAATTTAGGAAACTGAATAATCAATTTGCAATTAGAAGGAAAGATAATAAAAAATGCCGCCAAAACAAAATCTCCCAAAACCCCTCCTAACTCCCGCGTCAAGACTTCCTTAATTTTTTTTTGTTAATTGCCACGTGTCACCACCTTATTGGTTGTGTAACAAAATTACTTGTACACGGTATGTAACCGTATCAGCTTTCATATAGTAATCCTTCCGTCTAAAATTAAAGTTTATAGGGAGGGCATTGTAATTTTTAAGAAAAAATTATAGTATATCGTGAAAAATGAAAGTTGAGAAATATTTATGGGGTTACAACTGATAATGACCACATAGTTTTCGGGGCCCTGTGCGACAATATAAAATTAGACCCCATTAATTCTTCATTATATTGTATTACTTCGTAATAATATGAATTATTGTATGTCTTTAAAATTATTTTAATATTTTAGAGGATTTTTTTTTAACACATTTACGAGTACATATTTATTATTATATCTTATGGAGTATTGAAAGTATTTTTTAACACGTATCACATCAAATAAAGCATTTTTTTTTTATATTTTCCACATTTTAATCTTGAACCTATGAGAATATTGATATTGTAAAATGACTTTATACTTTTTTTTAATAATGATATAATCATAAATTTTTAAAACAAAAAAAAAAATAAAAAAAAAATAAAACACAAATTCAAGATGTTGTTAACATTTTAGAATATTATTGAAAATAGTGTACATTTGAACCTTTGACCTTAAGTTCCCTAAAGGATCAACTAACCAACTGTGCAACCAAACTATTGATGTTATTGTAATGCAGTCATATCTATATATTATTGATCCAAAAGCAGATTAATCGAATTGGGCCCTAAAATTTCGGGGGCCCTGTGCGCCTGCACGGGTTGCACACCCTCAGGGCCGGCCCTGTTAGCTATAAGTCATAAGGTTGATCCATCGTGCCGACATACTCTATAATTACATTGTATTGATTTAAGTCGTAATACTTCATTTATTTTTTTCACAAAAATATGGTTAAATTAGGGTATAGTTGTATAAATAGACTCAATGAATCCAATTACCATTTGGAAAACATAATCATAAGTATGGTTTAGCTAAATCTACTCACGACGTAAAATAACCTATAAACCGCATCGTAGCTTTAGTACCAAAATAGTTTTGGAGCAATTGAAGATAAATGATCGTGTAACAATACACTGCACCGAAACATATTGCATGCCGCAAATTCGCAACAAAATATGTGAAAAATTTAAACGGTCTCTTAATCGATAAAAATCTCTTCAGACCCATAATTTATTATAGAGTAGTAATATTTCACACTAGCTACTCCCTCCATTCAAGTCCAAAGGCTACATTTGCTTTTTTGACACTATTCATATGTGTCGGTAATCTTTGAAATTCCCGACAATCTATAAGTGAAAATATAACCGTGTGTGTTAGGCCCAAATTTTCCGCCTTTTGGGCCCCTGCCAAAGAAGACCTTGCTCAGACTGAGCATCGCAGGCCCTGGCAGACCTGAAGTATTTCGAGGGTCCAGACGACAGTAACCCTCGACCACGCAAGACCCTCCAGAGTTTCACCTAGCCCAGGACCTGAACATTTCAGACCTGGCAGACCTGGCGAGACCTCGTGAGTCTCACCAACTGATCTATCTCAATCAGAATCTGAAAGTCAAAGCAGCTGCGAGAAAGGGGGAAGCTATCCAACGGAAGGAACAATTAAAGCCTATTTAATAGGGGGCCACGACAGTTATGGAAGGGGGAATACTAGGAGCAAAATCAGGAGGTCTACAACTATAAAAGAAGAGCTAGGGTTCAAGGAGAGGGGGCACTCATTCATCATTCCACATTCAGCAACTATACTACAACAATCAGCATCCAGCACTTATTCTACAGCAAACTAAACACTCCAAACACATTTTCTTTCAGCAAACACTTAGCATTATTCATCAAATATTGTACTAAATAACGTGCCTAGCACCGAAATCTTGTAATCCTTCTTTGAATAGTGGATAGTTGGTGGGACAAGAGCTTCCCCCCGCGGTCGTTTCCCACACCGGGTTTTCCGCGTAACCAAAAAACCTTTGTGTCTCATTTCGTTCTCGTCATTTCTTTTCCTTAAGTTTTCGTCCACAATTCTTAGTTTGGCATACGATAAGGTCGCTTTAACCCCAACACAATAAATTAAGCTTTGGTAAATTTTTTGCCAAAACATTTGGCGCCGTCTGTGGGGAATTGCGATCATCTTTGTAGCCAGATTCATCCCATCATCTAACAATCATGTCGAGCAACGACAATCAAGGATCAAGCACCGCACCGGCGGTGTCCAGCGCAGGACGCTCTTCAGCGACGGTCTCAGGGTCCTCAACTGCCCTGGTGCCCACAACTAGGATGGTGCCCACTACCCAGCCAGGACGTGTCACGAGGTCCCTACACCTGCGGGTCGCGTCGCAGGAGTCTCTAGACACCTTCTTCGGCCCGCAGGAACGCCGCCACCAAAGACCGGAGGATCTCGAATGCGCCTTGGAATGGCCGCTGGGTCCAGTGAGGCCCTGTGTCGCTGGCAGCCTCAGGATCCGCTCCACACCCTCATGAGGGGCATGGAGTCGCTGTCCAGAGTTATGGATCAAGTACGCAGAGGTGGCGAGGAAACCGCTAGGAGGCTGCGGGCTCTGGAGTCCAAGGTCCAACGAGGAGACATCGGAGCAGCACTCCCAGGAGCTGGGCCATGGAGTGCGCAGCCTCAGCAGTAGAAGGATCCCTCAGGAGCTGGTGACCCAACAGGATCTTGGAGGAGTGAACCCAGCCCCCTCAGCGCACCAGGACCCTGGAGGCATCGCCATAGACACCGCCCTCAGCCTTGACAGCCAGCGGCCAAGCTCAGGTAGCCTCTTGACCAGCAACTTATTCGGGTCTAATCCACCTTTCTTGACAGGAACTCTAGAGCGGAACCTGGAAGGAGCGGTTACCGGATCGATCGTGGGTCGCCGCAGACCGTGCTCGCACCCACCCATCATGACGCTAGGGCCCTGGCAGGCATTTGGCTCAACAGCGCCGTGGAGCAGCAGCTGCAGGAGCTCAGGAGCGTGATCGCCAGGATCCCAGGGATGCCCAGGCCGCTAGAGAGAGCAGGAGCAGATAGCTATGCTGATTCGCTTTTCGTGGACAGCATCTCGCATACTGATGTTCCGAAGGGCTTCAGCCTTCCTACCATGACGCTGTACGACGGGACCTCAGATCCTCAGGACCATGTGAACCAGTACAAACAGAAGATGATGGTGGTCACGACCATAGGGTCCTTAAAAGAGGTTTGCATGTGTAAAGGTTTTGGCTCCACTCTAACCGGAGCCGCTCTGGAGTGGTTCGTCAACCTCCCCAACAGATCAGTCACCTCATTCATGGACTGGTCAACTTGTTCCAGCAGCTAGTCAGATGCAGTAAAAACCTGAGAAGCTGCACTAGCAATTGCACCGCTTGGAGCAGGAGGCTGAGGAACCTACCAGAGACTTCCTCAATAGATTCAACAAAGAAAAGATCTCGATCCCCAATTGTGACGTAGCGACCGCCATTGAGGCTTTCCGTCAAGGCCTTCACCAGGATTCAGAGTTGTACCAGGAGTTGACTAAGTACCCTTGCTTAACCTTTGAAGAGGTACAAGCCAAAGCGTTGGCCTCCATAAGGTTGGAGGAAGACGAGAAAGTACGGAGAGACTCCGATGAAATCAAGCATGTTAGCAGAAAAGCTCAACCAGACAGGAAAGTTGGACGGTCCAAGCCATACGACAGATCCTCCTTCCAATAAGGCTCGGGTTCCTGTCAGGTCCTTCTCAGGGCCCTGGCAGGATCCTGTCAAGCCCCTCCCAGCACTCTTTTAGCCGTTTTGCATGGCCTCCACATTCATAAATGCGGAAGCCATGCCGGGGGCAAGGACATGCAACAAGATTACTACTCGCCAGCTTGGTACCGCACCTGAAAACGGTGTTTCATTTTGAGGGCCTCGGCGCCCACCTCAACGTTATGTCCTCAATAGGATCCTGGGACCTGAGGACCCTGATGAGCTCTCAGGATCCCGGCGTGCCTTCATCATTCCGAGGTACCCTCAGCAGGTTTTATTGGTTGTTTTTCCGTGGAAATTCTTTAATCCGCTTTTGAACCGTTTAAAAAGTATTTCTGCAGTTTACATTTGTGATTTGCTTAAAACCCTTTGTCCTTTTAAAAAAAAAAAACTTTTATCTTAAACTCGTTTTTATACAAAAATACTTGGGTTCGTTCTAAAGAGCTTCCGAAGCTACATTCCTTCACAAGGTATCGACCTCTGAGGTCACAAGGGGCGCCTCTACGTAAATACCCTCCTTGAGAGGAAGTCGTGCGTGTGGCAACAGGTATAAACATGAACCCAGGGGATAAGCATGACCCACTTGGACATCTCAGCTTCCAGGCCACCACAGTCACCACTACGGGGCTCGGCATAGGGTATAAGCATGAACCCGCTTGGACATCTCAGCTTCCCGGCCGGCACTAAGTCGACTCTAAAAGCATGCATACAAAACAAATACGCGCGACACAAACGAACGAACGAACGTATTAAAGCATGGTTGGCCACCATGCATGACTTTCCACCGTCATACTCAGGGTCCCTTGCAGCAAAGGACCCTGAGCACATATGTTTAGCAAGAAAGGAAGTTCGCCTAATAAGCTTGATAGATTATCCACATGTTTCGAGTCGCATTAGCTAGGTGTCTTTAGCTGATCCATGTTTACATTGTCGCTTTCACCCTTGCGGTATTGTTTCCTCTGTTTCAGTCCTCAATCGCCGCAAAGATCCTCGGCAGCGCCTCACCGTCCACGACCAGATAGTCGGGGCATCAGGAACGATCCAAGTACTTGCAGCAGCTCTTTCACCATATCAGTAACCTCCGCTCAGTGTCATTGTTGCCTACCCAAGAAAGGAAAAGAAAACAGTCCACCAATCCACCAAGTATCAAGCACGAACAGAATCGAAGCAACCGAAGTGCGTCCAAAGTTGGAATATGAGGGAGTCACGCAAAGCAATCTGAGAATGAAAATTCCTGCTCAGACTTCGAGATATCCTGAGCAGAAATTTTGGGGGCAAATGTTAGGCCCAAATTTTCCGGCCCAGTTTGGGCCCTGTCAAAGAAGAAGACTCGCTCAGACCCTGAGCATCGCAGGGCCCTGGGCAGGACCTAGAAGTATTTCGAGGGTCCAGACGCAGTAACCACGACCACGCAAGACCCTCCAGAGTTTCACCCAGCCCAGACCTGAACATTTCAGGACCTGGGCAGACCTGGCGAGGACCACTGGCAGACCCTCGTGAGTCTCACGGCGGATCTATCTCAATCAGAATCGGAAAGTCAAAGCAGCTGCGAGAAAGGGGGAAGCTATCCAACGGAAGGAACAATTAAAGCCTATTTAATAGGGGGCCACGACAGTTATGGAAGGGGGAATACTAGGAGCAAAATCAGGAGGTCTACAACTATAAAAGAAGAGCTAGGGTTCAAGGAGAGGGGGCATTCATTCATCATTCCACATTCAGCAACTATACTACAACAATCAGCATCCAGCGCTTATTCTACAGCAAACTAAACACTCCAAACACATTTACTTTCAGCAAACACTTAGCATTATTCATCAAATATTGTACTAAATAACGTGCCTAAAGACCAAATCTCAGAATCCTTCTTTGAATAGTGGATAGTTGGTGGGACAAGAGCTTCCCTCATGGTCGCTTTCTACACCGGGTTTCAAGCGTAACCAAAAACCTTTGTGTCTCATTTCGTTCTCGTCATTTCTTTTCCTTAAGTTTTCGTCCACAATTCTTAGTTTGGCATACGATAAGGTCGCTTTAACCCCAACACAATAAATTAAGCTTTGGTAAATTTTTTGCCAAAACAGTGTGTGATCTTGTTTGATTCGTCTTTACGAGTACAATATTAATATCCAATTTTTAAATTTTTTTATCGTGTGAAATTATAGATATTTCCGTTCCAACATTCGCCTCGACAAATGTGATAAAGCAAATGTAGCATTTGGACTTGAATGGAGGGAGTACTATTTAATTGGTTAACCTATCTCTAAATTTCCAATAAATGTGTTACGGAGCATTACATTTGAAACAAATTTTATAAAAGTTTCAAAGATTTATTTTAATAAAATTAAATACTCCGTATAAGTATTGGTGATTACAATAATAGCTGATGAATAGCAGAAGTGATCGTATGAGTATATTCCAAGGAATGCCATGTAAATTGTAGATTGTAGGACATAACACTCAAGTCACAGTGTCACACTATGCTCACATGATTCATGCCAAACACGGTCCTACTTAATATAGATTGGCCAATGGCCGATCAAATACAAAACTTTAATCAAGAATATTCAATTATATTCATAAAAAGAATTTGGATCTATCCCACTTTACAAATTCATATCTTATTTTGTACTTCCTCCATTCCGTTTGATTCTATACGTTTGACCAAAACACGGTAATTAAGGTAGAAAAAAATCAAGTGGGGTAGATAATGGAATTACTTAAATACCCCTACTTTATTGTTTGCAAGTGGGTTGAGTGAGTATTAGTGAAGGGTATATTGGTCTTTTAGTTTAATAAAGTAGAGACTAAAATAGAAATGTATAGAATTGATTGGAATTTCCGAAAAAGGAATATGTATAGAATCAAATGGAATGGAAGAAGTAGTTATCAACTTTAATTGTCACTGTGAATAGTATACACGTATATATCTTAGTTTGTAAAAGAAAAGCAAAACAAATATATAATATTATTTCGGTTGACAGGTTGTATACATTTATCTTCTGTAAGTACGTTGATGCAAAATGCAAATGTATACAGTTTTGAAGATATTGTTTTTGGTTTATGGTTATTTGACCTTGTACCGTTGACACAGTTGTTACTGGGATTCGAAGTTGCAATTTGCTTAAGCACTCATATCTTTATATATACAAATTCAAAAACTACTCAAGAAAATTTTCTTTATACAGTTTATTCTAAACTCTAACCCTAAAACTATTTTTATTCGAAATTATTTATATGCAACAACTTGGACTTTTAAATAAAGTCATGATAGAAATCAATTAAATAGAAAACTAGGCAACTACGTGATTAAAAGGGTACTACGACGGTAGAAAACACCGTACAAATACTAAAATAAGTACTAAATCTAAAAGTCAATTAGAGCCAAAAGGTTCACAACATGGGTTCAACTAAACAAAATTGAAAACGTAATCTAAGGTCGCAAAAATAGGTTCGCTTTAGTAAGTCGCATCCCATTCCTCGGAACACACTTGAAGAATTTTCGGGAAATTTTACACGATCACTGGGGAGTAAATAAGTGATCCTTAATTATACAATCAAATAATAATACATCACGAACGACCACAATTATCACCATAACACGCATCAATAAGATAAAAGAATTAGCTGTAAAAATATATCACGTGATAATGGTAAAGGAACAATGATCAAATAATCAACCCGACGTCAACTAAACAACACAAACCCGACACAAGGATAGACAAGTATTGAGTGATAAAACAATAAACACCCCATGTCACTGCACGTTCGTAGAAATTAAACACATTTTGCGACGGTAATATTTATAGTTACACATTATGAAAAATATTAAATTTTGTACTAATATTTTAATGAATCATACATGACTATATTTGCACTTATACATTATTTGTAATTTTGAAAATTCTCTAAGCTTATGAATATGTCAAAAAGTACATAATAAGTGTAAATAATACTTCATCCATTCAATTTTATTTTGTGCACTTGTTTTTTTACATTTGTCAAGACGCGTTTTGCAATGATTATATCTATTGTTTTACTTTGATTAGTTAAAAGAATTAATATTAATATTCTATTTAAAGAGACGAATATAACAAGATCACTCGTGACTGTATTTTCAC
The DNA here is from genome assembly GCA_023091065.1 of Dianthus caryophyllus. Taxonomy (NCBI): domain Eukaryota; kingdom Viridiplantae; phylum Streptophyta; class Magnoliopsida; order Caryophyllales; family Caryophyllaceae; genus Dianthus; species Dianthus caryophyllus. Next base: position 9,838,787 of record CM041523.1, on the reverse strand, counting down.
TTATACATTGCACATAATTGCATAGATTTTCTGACCAAATGAATAGTGGTCAAAATTAAAATACACAGATGAAGTTGAATGGATGAAATACAATTCTCAGTCACTTTCATAAACGTCACTTGTGCTCAAAATATAATTCATAATGGATATTTTATTTGTTTTTATAGTTCTTTTAAATTATCAGAGTGATAGAATATATACCCATAAAAAAAATATAAGATTTTTCTATGGTGTGCTCTCAAGATTTTTCCTTTTTTTATGTTGTAACCTTACTTTTACTATTTTCATGGTGTGCCCCTAAACTTTAAAATTTATCAATAATATACCCCTAAACTTCTCATTTATTCTCTAAAGGGTTTTTTGTCACACACTATCTTAAGTTTACGCCAAATTGTGAAGAACTATCTTAAGTTTTTTTTTTTTTTTTTTTTTTGTGAGGAACTACCTAACTTTTCTCAAACTTTGTGAGACACTACCAAAGTCTATTTTCCGTCTAAAATTAACGTTGACCGTCATTGACTTGACGGTATTTTCTTAACCCAACTAACTCCCCTTTACTCATTCACTCCCTTCTTTTCAACCCCTTCATTTCCCATTTTTATCCTTTTCATACTCCTCACTTGAAATTCAAAAAACCCCCCAAAATGACAACATTGCATGCAATCCCTTGAAACTAAACAAACATTAATTTTATCAAGGTGTGATCAAGCATCAAAAATCAACTTCTTCTCCCTAATTTAACAAAAATTTCAAAGTGTATAATCAAGGTATGAAATTTTTTGAATTTATGGTTAATTGATGTTTGTTTTAATTGTAAAATTTCGAATTTAGGTTTAATTTAGGTCATCTGTTATTATATGCTCTAGGATTCCTTTTTTTTTTTTTTTTCACATTAGTTTGAGGATTTCAATTTTGCCCTAGTTTAATTTCAATTTTGGTTGATTGTTATATATGGATGGGGAGTTATGTGAATTTTTTTAGTAAGAAGCACACAACCAATTTAAGGGTGTTTCATGGTGGTCAATTTGTAACAAAGAAGAAGATAACTGAATATGTGCGTGTTAGAATATATTTATATATTCGTACGGATATGGGCCACTAATGTAATTAAATATGTGTCGCACTATTATAAAATATAAACCAATAAATAAAGTGATCAATAAGGTAATATTGGTATTGGGTAATAAGGAAGTATTGGTCATGGACTTAATGTGTAAAACAGGCTAGCAGCCAATATCAATGAGGGTAGATATTTGGCAGCTTATTTATGAAAACCCTATAAGGGTCTCACACTATAAATATAGGTTTGGTCACCATTGAACACACCATCCACACAAATACAAATTACAGTAATAAGGGTTTTCTTTTGGTCTCCCATCAACCATAAGAAAAGCGAAGGGTGTGTCTCAGAAGGAAGATCAGATCTCACAGGGACACTATGAATCCTTCCAGTGCACGCTTAGTATTGGTTTAATTTATTCTTAGCAGTTCACACTGCATGCGATCTAGGGGTTTTCTAACAATTGGTATCAGACAGATATCGTGTAGATCGTTAAGAATAGTCGGATTATTGTCTTCGGCTATTATATATATATATATATATATATATATATATATATATATATATATATATATATATATATATATATATATATATATATATATATTTTTCATCGCGTGATTTTGTGTTGAATCGCGCGTATGTCCCTTTGGTTTTCCCTATCCCTTCAGCCATGTCGCTTCTGTGATTCTTTATTGAATCACATGCTTGTTATTATATATTTGTATGGCACATGTTCTTTATTTGCTTCAGTACTCCGTATGCTTTTGGGACATGTTTAATTAAAGTTTTGTTAGGCATTGTTTTTTGCTTTATCATGATTGGTTAATAATCCCTTATGATGTCATGTTTTGGTTTTGGTTTTGGGTTACTCTGCTGTGTTTTTACTTCTCAAAGCATGACATTGTTTAACTTTAAATCTTATCATGATTATTAATGGGCAGCACATGTGAGAGCTTATTCTATACTCCGTTTGAGTCTGCCGTCTTTTGCGTGTTCTTTATTTTTTTTTTTACGGTATTGTTTGCGGCTCTATCACATCATGTTAATTATGTGCGCCATATATTATGTTGGGTTGTGTTTTAAAGCTATTTCAGTAATTATATTTCAATGACGGTTTCTTTTATATTGAAATATTAAGATTAAATTTAATTCAATTAATTGGTATAATTTTTGGGTCTAATGATTTGAGATAAATTGATCGGTAGGACTATGTCGGCCCAAAGGAAGGCTAGTCTCGTAATGATTAATTTATTGAGAACATTGGATATTGTGGAGTGTGTATATTCGTGCGGGTGTGAGTCGGCCCAAAGTAAGGCTCATATTTGGCAGAGATACACACAACACCTGTGGTGGTGAACATGTGACAATTATATGGTTTATTAAGTGTAAATACTAGTCGGCCCAAAGGAATGCTGTATTTACATGATTATTGTCAATGTTCGATCACTACGACAAGACTACCACTGACAGTTAGTGTTACTGTCCAAAGACTTGACACTAATGTTGTTATCGGTGTCTTGAGATGGGAAATATACCTTTTATTTGAATTTAAATTTTAAATACGGTTTATGAGCATGTTTCTTATTAAAGTTGTTTGTTTTATTCAGTTAATATGTTTGCTGCTACTATTTCTGGCAATTTAAGCTCTATTCCCATGCTAAATGGGACGAATTTCAAGGATTGGAAAGAGAACATGTTAATTGTTCTTGGCTGCATGGATCTAGACCTTGCTCTCAGGGTAGATTCTCCCACTCCTCTTACGGATGCAAGTTCTCCCGATGAAAAGAGAGAATTTGAGAAGTGGGAGAAATCCAATCGCATGAGTCTTATGATCATAAAGCGCGGCATTCCGGAGGCTTTTAGAGGTGTGGTGTCTGAAAAGATTACCAATGCCAAGGAATTTCTTGCTGAAATTGAAAAGCGTTTTTTTAAAAACGATAAGGCGTAAAACAAGTACGCCATCGCAAAGACTTGATTTCAAGGAAATATCAATTCGAAGGAAATATAAGGGAGTACATCATGGAGATGTCTCATATTGCTTCAAAACTTAAGGCACTAAAGCTCGACTTGTCGGATGACTTGTTCGTTCATTTAGTATTGTTATCTCTCCTACACAATTTGGACCAGCTTTAAAGTAAGCTACAATCACAAAAGGAGAAATGGACTTTAAATGAGCTCATTTCTTATGGTGTAAAGAGGAAGAGAGGTTGAAGCAAGATAAGGTTGATGTTGCTCTCTTGGCTAGTACCTCTAAAGGAAAGGGCAAGAAAAGAAAGTTTGAATTTAAGGTCGCAACTAAGGGTCTGATGAAGCGAAGGAAGGTGATGAACCAACTGGTTACATTTCGTGGAAAGCCAGGACACATAAAGAAGAATTGTCTTAAATATCGAGGCTTGGCTCGCTAAGCGAGCAAAGAAAGGTACAATTCTTAATTTGGTTTGTTAGAAGTTAATTTAGCTTGCATCTAGAAACACTTGGTGGGTAGATTCAGTGCGATTACTCATATTAGTGTTTCTATGCAGGTCGCCTAGCACAATCGAAAGCCAAGTGAAGGCGAAAGATACATCTACGTGGGAGATGGAAAGTCGGTGGAAGTTGATGCTATCGCACGCTTAGATTATTATTAAGGCTGGTTTTTATTTGGATTTAAAAGACACTTTTGTTGTACCGCCTTTAGGCGGAATTTAATTTCAGATCTCTCTTGGACAAATCAGGTTATTATTGTTCATTTGCGGACAGAAATTTATATTGTCTTTAAATTCAAATATTGTTGAACCAGTTCTTTATGTGGTTTCGATAATCTTTACATGCTTGATAATATTGCATCATACAGAGAAAACCTGCACGTAGAATCACGTGGTACTAAGCGTAAATTTAATCAGGAAAATTCAGCGTCATTATGGCACAAAAGGTTAGGTCATGTCTCGAAGAGAGGAATTCAAAGGCTTGTTTACGATGGCATTCTAGATTCGCTTGACTTCATGAGACCTTAATGTTTGTGTAAGTTGTATTAAAGGAAAACAAACCAAAGTAAGGAGGTTAGGAGCCAACAGAGCTACGGACGCCTTAGAATTGATACATACGGACATCGTGGGCCATTTCCTACGGCCGTGGAATGGTCAGCGGTATTTTATATCATTCATAGACGATTACTCGTTATGGCTACCTTTACCTAATTCATGAGAAATCGAGTCTTTGGACGTGTTCAAGGCTTTTAAAGCGAGGTTGAGCTTCACCAACAAAAGGATTATTAAAGTTGTCAAATCGATCGTGGTGGTGAATACTACTACAGATATGACTGCTCAGTGAACAACGCCCAGGACCATTTGCTATGTGCCTAGAGGAGTGGAATAGTCCTCAAGCACTATGCCAGGTTCACCTAGCATGAGCGGTGTTCTTTGAGAGACGAAACCGAACTCTTAAGGACATGGTAAGGAGTATGATTAGTCATTCTACCTTACCTACATCACTCTGGGGAGAAGCACTAAAGACTGCAGCCTATATTCTAAATAGGGTACCAACTAAAGCAACTGCCAAGACACCTTATGAGCTTTGGACGGGTCAAAAGCCTAGTTTTAAGCATTTTCATGTATGGGGATGTCCAGCTGAGGCGCGACCTAATAGGCCGCATGAAAATAAACTGGACTCCAAAACGGTGAGCAGCTACTTTATTGGTTATTCGGAGCGATCAAGGGGTTTCAAGTTTTATGATCCCACTGTAAAGAATATATTTGAGGCAGAATCGCGATATTTTTGAGGATGTTGAGTTTGGGGGGAGAAATAAGGTTAATGACATTGTATTTGAGGAAGAATCGATCTCGATTCCTATGGTTGCTCTCGATGATGTGCAGATTCCTTTACCTGTCACTACTATCGGAGGAGCAAATGAGATAGAGGAACCTCGTCAGGACAATGTCAATATTGATCCCGTTCAAGATGATTTGTTTGTTCCACAAGAACAACCCGTCATTGAGAACGAGATCCCAGAAATTCAAACTCAACAACCTCAAGATTTAAGGAGATCCACTAGAGTAAGAAGAAGTACTTTTTCGGATGAATTTGTATATCTCCAAGAACATGAGGATTCTAGTGAACTGTTGGAAGATGATCCAATCAACTTCCAGCAGGCCATGAAAAGTTCTAATGCTCAAAAGTGGATTGACGCCATGAATGAGGAATATAAGTCTATGCAAGACAATAAGGTTTGGGATCTTATTCAATTACGAAGGTCTGAAGCCTATTGGTTGTATATGGATATTTAAAACCAAGAAGGATTCGAAGGGTAATGTGGAAAGATTTAAGGCGCGTCTTGTAGCTAAAGGTTTTACTCAAAAGGAAGGTATAGATTATAAAGAAACTTTTTCTCCTGTTTCTACTAAGGATTCCTTTAAAGTAATCACGGCGCTTGTTGCACATTTTGATCTTGAGTTACATAAGATGGATGTAAAGACATCGTTTCTTAATGGCGACATTGATGAAACGAGTTATATGGTGCAACCAGAAAACTTTGTGTCAGGAGACCCAAAGAATATGGTTTGCAAACTAAGGAAATCCATCTATGAGCTCAAACAAAGCTTCGTCAAATGTATCACAAGTTCAGTGGGAGAAAGTTTATATTTATGGTTTTATGTGTGGATGACACCTTGCTAGCCATATAAGGTACTAAATAAGTTTGGCATGCAAGACTGTAAACCATGGTATACCCCGATCGTTAAGGGAGACAAGTTTAATTAGTCTCGAATAAAGTGCCCTTAAGGTAGCCTTAAAATTAAAGAAATGCAGGAGATTCCTTATGCACATAATATAGCGAGTCTTATGTATGCTCAAGTTTATGAAAAGACTAGATATAGTAAAAGGGGTCTTAGATATCCCAAGGGACTAAGGTTAGCATGCTCAATAATTGGAGGTCTGATGTTTCTAGAGATCATTGGCTATTCAGACTCCGGTTTTGTTAGATGCCTGGACACTTGAAGGTCCACTTCAGGTTGTGTCTTTCTAATGGCTGGATGTGCCATTTTATGGTAAAGTGAGAATCATTTTATTATTGTTGATTCCACTATGGAGACAAAATTCATAACTTGTCACCAAGCAACAGTTCAGGGCAAATGATTGCGAAATTTTGTTGCTGGTTTAAAAGTTATGAATAGTATCGAAAGACCATTAAAGTTTTATTGTGATGATCGAGCACCTATTCTAAATAGAAGCTCGAGTAAATCCAGGCATATTGAAAGAAAGTTCCTCATTATAAAGGAACGAATACAGAGTGGTACGGTTTCAATTGAACATATAGGAACAAACTCCATGATTGCGGATCCGCTGACTAAAGGATTGCCTCCAAATAAGTTTGTAGAGCATACTGCTCATATGGGAGTTATATCAAGTCAGGATATTATGGTTTAGTGGGAGTACTTGTTCCGTATGCGTTTATTTTTCCCTTGTGTACATTGTATACAGATATTCTGCAGAAATAAAGTTTAAAGTTTAAGGTTTAAAGTTTAAAGTTTTATCCACTCTGAAAGGCGATGCTTTTGCATTGTTTGATCTCAATTAAAGTTAAGGTAGGACCAGTTGGAAATAGGCATGTCAGATCACATTGCGTGTAATTTCCGACTTACACATCCATGATTGATCTATGTCATTTAGTTGTATTGGTGTATGTGACCAAGGAAGGTTTAGTTACGCTAATTGGATTTAAAGTTCGCCTTGATCCTACATTAGTATGATTAATGGACGAGATTGTTGAGAAATACCCTAAAGTTATAATGGTGCATTTCAGTTGCGCGCTAAGGTTATACACATATAATTACATGTGTATCCCAGTGGGAGATTGTTAGAATATATTTATATATTCGTACGGATATAGGCCACTAATGTAATTAAATATGTGTCGCACTATTATAAAATATAAACCAATAAATAAAGTGATCAATAAGGTAATATTGGTATTGGGTAATAAGGAAATATTGGTCATGGACTTAATGTGTAAAACAGGCTAGCAGCCAATATCAATGAGGGTAGATATTTGGCAGCTTATTTATGGAAACCCTATAAGGGTCTCACACTATAAATATAGGTTTGGTCCCCATTGAACACACCATCCACACAAGTACAAATTACAGTAATAAGGGTTTTCTTTTGGTCTCCCATCAACCATAAGAAAAGCGAAGGGTGTGTCTCAGAAGGAAGATCAGATCTCACAGGGACACTATGAATCCTTCAGGTACGCTTCCGTATTCAGTTTAATTTATTCTTAACGGTTCACACGGTACCGATCTAGGGGTTTTCTAACAGTGCGGTGTTCGGATAAAGCAGCTATGTATATGAAGATGGGTATGGACGAAATTTGCTACTTTAATTTAGCTCATTTGGTAAAAACTGAATTGGGTTATGATGAAGTGGGTGAGTTGTGGTATAGGAGAAAGGGGTTGAGCTTGTTTAATGGTAGAAAGAGGTTTGTCACTGATGCTGACCTTGAACCTTTTTTGGCTACAATAGACCAAAATGGTTTTGTGAACCTTTATGTGGTTCATCATGTTGGAGGTTCATCAAATACAGTGGGGGTTGGTGAGAGAATATTAAATTCCCATCTTAGTCAAGAAAGCAACAATAACATTGGTCCCACAAAATATGCTCAAATAAGTGTAGAAAACCCTAACTCCTCCACAAAATCTCCTTCATTCTTTTCTACACAGCCACAAAAGTTCAACATTCCTAAACCTAGATCTAAACTCCATAAATTACCTCTAAAAAACCCCTTGCAAACCAAGAAGTCAACTGAAAAAAGGGTTAAGGGTCCTGTTACTAGGGTTCAGGAAAATAGTGATGTTAGGGTTGAGGAAGTCATTGCTTTGAATGTTGAAGAGTCCCCTGGTGAGAGGGGTCAGCAATTTGATGAGAAGGGTTCTGAAGTCAGCTTAATTGATAGTGAGGATGAGGAGGAGGATGATGACTTATTTGTAGAGTATGTTGATGATGATGTGTTAGATTTAGTACAGACTCTACTAGCTCCATTACAAGGCACAGAAGCTGAAGGTGTGGAAGAGGATGAAGATGATGGGAATGTCAGCTTAAGTGATGATGAGGATCTTGAGTCTGATGAGGATGAGCTAGGTAGCCAACATGGATCTGATGATGAGGATGAGTCTTACCCTATTTTCAACCCTGTAACTGACTTTAAAAAGTCAGTACTTCTTTCACTTGGTCAGAAATTTCCAAGTAACAAGGTGTTTAGGAAGGCTTTAAGATTTCATGCCATTCAAGAAGGGTATGACTACTATCTTTTACATAATGGCAATTAAGGTTAGAGTAAGTGCTTATTGTACGAAGAGGTGTAGTTGTCCTTGGGTGAAAAAAAGGGCAAAGTTGGGAGCTTGTAATTGTGAAAGTAGTATCAAGTGCAAGTACAAAGTTCATGCTAGGAAAGTTAATGGTGAAAACACATTTCAGATAAGAAGTTTGAGGTTGAAACATACTTGTGGGTGGTCTGACTTTAACAGTAAGGTGACATCAGAGTATTTGGCTGAAAGATAGGTAGACCTTACCTGGAAGCTTGAGTTATTTCAGGATAGGATTTTAACAGATTTAGGTGTTGAAGTTAAGTATTACAAAGCGTACTATGCAAGAGACAAAGCTTTAAAGATGGTTCTTGGGGAAGCAGCAGAGCAGTATAAGCGTGTTTGGGACTACGCTGAAACTGTGAAGAAGTATAACCCTGGTAGTTTAGTGTTTGTTAAGCTACAAAACATTGAAATTGGTTGTCCAGTATTTCAGAGGATGTATGTTTGCTTGAGTGCGTGTAAAGAAGGGTTTGTCAATGGGTGTAGACCTATTATAGGTGTTGATGGTTGTCACCTTAAAGGCCCACACAGTGGTCAGTTACTTACTGCTGTGGCGAAGGATGACAATGGGAACCTGTTTCTAGTTGCTTGGACCATTGTCGAGGTCGAAAACAAAGAGAGTTGAACATGGTTCTTGGAGCTGTTAGTGAAAGATGTGGAGCCTGTTCTGGGTAATTTGACCTTTATGTCAGACAGACAAAAGGTGAACTTCTAAATTTTAATGGATGTTGTTGTGTTTTTTGTAATCAGTCCTTTTTTTTTTTTATATTGTAATCCTTTTTTTGAAATTTTGTAGGGTTTGTTGGATGCATTTACGAAGGTGGTGCCTAATGTAGACATTAGATTTTGTTGTAGACACATTTAGGCCAATTTCAAGCAAAGTTTTCCCGGTGAAGATTATAAGCAATGTTTCTGGCAAGCGGTAAGAGCATTTACTAAGGTAATTTCAGTTTAATTTACACATAATCTACTTGTAAGTCAATTTGTACTAACACTAACCTATTTGAGGCATTTGATTTTGATTAGCCTGAGTTTGATCAACAAATGGAACGCACGAAATCCATGTCACAACAAGCTTACAACTACTTGATGGGCATACCAGTAAGTAGTTGGTCTAGACATGCCTTCTCAACCAAATCCACCTCGGCATTGTTAGTGAACAACTGTTGCGAGAGTTTCAACCATGTTTTAAGAAAATGTAGGGATCAACCTATCCTTACCCTTTTGGAATGGATTAAGAGGTACACTATGAAAAGATTGTTCACCAAGAGGGAGGAAGCTTGTAAGTTTGAGGGTCCTGTCATGCGTGGTGTGCTGAAACAACTAGCTAAGTCTGAAAGAGAAAGTGAGAATTGTAGAGAGGTGTAATCAGAGCTTAACACTTTTGAGGTTGATCTTAGAGGTGATAGGTATATTGTTGATTTGGAGAAATTGACTTGTGGTTGTTTTCAGTGGAACCTGACAGGAGTTCCATGTGCGCATGCGTATAAGTGCATAAATAAGAAGAGGTTAGACCCACAGACTTTTGTTCACCAATCATACTCCTTAGACACTTATAAGAAGGCCTATTCTAACTCAATAAACCCAGTCCCCGGACCTAAATAGTGGGAAACCCAACACCCTCAACCTAGTCTTCCACCATACAAATACCAGGCAGGCAGACCAAGTTTAAAGAAAAGGAGAAAGGAGCCAGGGGAAAATGAGGAGAGGAGGCTTGTGAAGAAGAAAAAAAAACACAGAAGAAGTGTGGGAATTGTGGGAATGTAGGCCATAATAAGAAAGGATGTAAAAATCCAGGGGTTTCCCAAACTCAAAGACAGTTGAGACAACAAACAATCCAACACGATGTTCAGGTGCGACACTAAATAATTACCTTTATAATCATCTTTTCATTGTAGCACTTGTGTTCTCATAATTGTTTGTTTTTTAACAATAGGATGAGTTGCCATTAACACAAGGACATCCTCGTGGAAGTCAATGTGGAGCAACAGAAGAGGTGGTATCAACAAACACACCAGCAGCAGCTGGAACTTCAGAGGCAGAGGTAGGAGCCTCTTCAATGGCATCACAGGCAGGCCCCGTGGTAGAGGGAAGGGCAGTGGCAATAGGGGAGACCTTTGTTGAAGCATAGTAGCATTAGTGTGTGTGTGCTTAATGGTTGTCGAATGTATTTTGAAAGGGGAGGCAGTAACTAAAGCTTAGTAGCAACAACGGAGCCTCTTCTTAACGTCTGTATAATTTATTTTCTACGTGTCGTACTCTATGTCTAGTACTCTGTTTGGAAGTCATGAACTTCTGTCTTTGTATGAATGACTCGTGTTGCTTTTGAACAATTGTTGGATTATGTCGCTTTTGTAATATATGGATGTTAGTTTATGGTCTACATAAGTTGTTAGTTTATCGTTTATATTTGTCGAAGCTATGTGCAATACATGGTATAATAGAGGAATGCTTATTTCAATAGCATTGATAACAAAATACACAACTTAACCACTAATTTCGACCATTGTCATGACGATACCTTACAACTCAAAATGGGTCATGACAAATATGGGGTGAAATCTAAGTACAGACACAAACATCACCCTAGATTACCATACATTACAAGTACTAAGATAAACATCAAACCTAATACAACTTTCAGCCTCTTTTTTTCCTTCTTCAAGTTCTCCATCTCATTCTTCAAGTTCTCCAATTTCTTTTCAAGTTCATCAGTCTTCATTTTGCTGTCGACTTCTTCGCCTTCTTCAACTTCCATTGGTTTCTTTGACTCATTCTTCAAAGACCTATTCTCATTAAGAAGTTGATTAATCAAGTGTCTTTGCCAATCAGTTGACTCTTCATCGACCCACTTAAAGAACTTGCAACCACGCCTATCTGTGTCGGGATTGTAGAACTTACACGCAACAAATATTTTCCCCGGATTTTGAAACGTCCACGAGGTTCGATACGCCGCTGGAATTCCACAACGACATTTTTGCATCTTGAATTAAATGGGTAGTAAAAAAAAGGAGAGGATAAAAGTGAAGAGAGAATCTGGAAAAATGGGTAAGAACAAGTGGGAAAGAAAAACTATTAAATAGAAGAATTAAATGGGTAGTAAAAAAAGGGAGGGAAAGTCATGTAGCTTTTGGAGGGAAAATTATAATAGAATATGGAGGGAGGGAAAGCTGACCTAGAATGAGAGTTAGTTGAGGTTAAGAAAGCAAGGTTAAGTCACTAACAGTCAATGACAATCAACGTTAATTTTAGACGGAAAATAGACTTTGATAGTGTCTCACAAAGTTTGATAAAAGTAAGGTAGTTCCTCACAACAACAAAAAAAAAAAAAAAAAAAAAAAAAAAAAAACAAAAAAAAAACCCGATTACTTTAGATCGACGACGTTTTACTACGAATCGACGACCTTTTTTCAAAAACAATTACAAAGTTGCCCTTGCCCTCTCTCTCTCTTCTCTTTTCCTTCTCCCAAATTCTCTCTTCTCTCTCTCTTTCTCCCAAATTTAACAACCTTTATCCAAAAACCTCAAAAAAAATATTCAAAGATTTTACATTTAAAATCTAACTAACAAATGAACAATAGTAAAAGACATGAACTTTAAGATTAAAATCAATGTCGGATGCCGAATCGGTGGTAAGCTAACTTCAAAAAAAATATTCAAAGATTTTACATTTAAAATCTAACTAACAAATCAAAAAAATTACCAAGTCGTTTATTACGTTAATTAACTTTAAACTGGACCTTAACCTGGACGTCCAGCCATGGACAGACCATATTCTGGAAACTCTTCCATGGGAGGACCTCATTCTGGAAACTCCTCCATGGGAGGACCTCAAATTTCATTGTCTACCCATAGGTGTAGCTATAATCTGGATGGGCTGAACGTCCAGGTTTTTGTCCAACCATGGTGGGGCGATGCGTTTGTATGTCTGTCCATGGCTGAACGTCCAGATTTATGTCCATCCATAGCTGAACGTCCAGGATTATGTCTGAAATATAATACGACTATGAATCTCTATGTCCATTTTTACGGGTTCCTTTATTTTGGCACATCCAAATACACTACCAAATCTTATTTTTCACCATTATTATGACTTTAAGATTCCATTTTTATCTTAAACTCATTAAAACTAATATATTGTTCAACATTGTTCAACCAAAACTAACCTATTCTTCAACATTGTTCAACCAAATTATCTGTGTAAAGTATTACTAGATCTAAATATATAATGTATGAAATTTGTTATAAGTTAGTTAGCTTACCACCGATTCGGCATCCGACATTGATTTTAATCTTAAAGTTCAAGTCTTTTACTATTGTTGATTTGGTAGTTAGATTTTAAAAGTAAAATCTTTGATTTTTTTTTTTTTTTGAGGGTTTTTGATGAAACTTGTTAAAGTTGGGAGAAAGGAAGAGAGAAGAGAGAATTTGGAAGAAGGAAAAGAGAAGAGAGTGAGAGGCCAAGGGCAAGTTGGTAATTTTTATGAAAAAACGTCGTCGATTCGTAGTAAAACGTCGTTGATCTAAAGTAACCCCAAAAAAAACTTAAGGCAGTTCTTCACAATTTGGCGTAAACTTAAGGTAATGTCTGACAAAAAACCATTATCTAAATTAACTATCCTTAAACCCCTTTAACTATTTTTCTTTCGACTGTCTTTCATTTAACTTCTTTTGTTACCACTTAATGCCAAATGACCCTACTACATAGAAGTTTTCGAAAGTCAGGCTTAATAACGTTTTTTTAGTAAGAAAAATAACATATTTGTTTCATAAATTATTAAATAATTTTATGCGTGATTTATTTTTTAATCATCTAATATATAATTAGACAGGTTAACATGTAATTGAATGCTATTATAAGCAAATAAATTGGTTAATAAGCAATCGGTTAAATTAAAGAGTCAGTTAGTAGCTTAAATAAACGACCAAGTCAATGATGACTAATAATTTGGTCATAACATAGACAAATTTTAAAATTTAACGGCACGCCATAAAATATAAAAAAAGATACACCCAAAAAGATTAAAAAAAAACCCCAAAAAATTATCTTAGACCATCCTCGTTGGGGTCAAATAAAATTGGTTAAGACCACAAAATATAATTGAAAAAAGTTTAAATACAAAAAAATAGGGGAACAGGGGTGAAATGTGGTGGGATGCAGCCCACTGTCAAAAAAGTTGGCCACTTCCTTTGTCTCACTCCTAATTGGTTCATTTTTTTTAATTTTTATTTTCTTTTATTTTTTTATAATTAATATGACATACAAATTCTTGGGTAAGTCAGGACTTACAATAAGTTATTGTAAGTCCACCTCATTTGTACCCGTTTATATAGCTTTTGTACTATTTAAGTGATAATTATGATTAATTGTTACTAAATTTTTTTAGTACCCCTATAAGTGACTTTAGTATATTTGTTTCATGATTTTGTACCCTTTTAACTGCAATTTGTACTTTGGTCTCACATTAATTTTGTGTGAGTTGTGCCTTACAGAAGAATTACACTAATTCTTGTGTAAGTCAGGACTTACAAGAAATTATTATAAGTCCGCCTCATTTGTACCCGATTATATAGCTTTTGTACTATTTAAGTGATAATTATGATTAATTGTTTCTAAATTTTTTTAGTACCTCTGTTAGTGACTTTAGTAGATTTGTTTCATGTTTTTGTACCTCTTTAACTGCAATTTGTACCTTGGTCTCACATTAACTTAGTGTAAGTTCAGCCTTATAGGAGAATTACTCACAAATTCTTGTGTAAGGCAAGCCTTACAATAAGTTATTGTAAGTCAGCCTTGTTTGTACTCGATTATATAGTTTTTGTACCATTTTAGTAATAATTATTATTTATTGTAACTAAAATTTTTTAGTACCCCTAAAAGTGACTTTAATAGATTTGTTTCAAGTTTTTGTACCATTTTAACTACAATTTGTACTCTTGTCTCACATTAACTTAGTATAAGACTAGTCTTACAGGAGAGGGTTACTGAGTAATTCTACTGAAAGACCGTACTTACACTAACTTAATGTAAGTCACAAGCAAATAAATTAAAAAAATAAAAAATAAAAAATAAAAAAATAAAAATAACTAACCCTTATGTGAGAGGACTTACAATAAACTTATTGTAAGTCATGTCTCACATAAGAATTAGCGTTAAACTTATTAATTATAAAAATAAAACTTTAATGTCAATATTCATAATTTTTTATACTCTACAAATAGAGATCAATCTTGATATACTTTAAAGTAATTTTAATTTAACCTAATTTATCTACAAAATAGTCTTTATAAATTGGAAATTTTTTATTAAACATTTAAAATCTACTCATAAATATAAAGAGCGTATAAATATAAATATGGACATTTTTACTTTAATAAGATAGATTAAATATAAGGTTGGGCAAACGGTCACTAAAGGGAAACACAAATATTTAAGTAGATCAATAACTAAAATAAACAATAAACTACGGAGTACAATATTTTATGGGTATTGATTTTCCGTATACGGATTTTACTCCCGTTATATACTTTTTTCACTTAATTTTCCAACTATACCCTTTTTACTCTCACAATATACAAAATAAAAAATAAAAAAAAAATAAAAAAACAACAATGAATCAAGAGGCTACTCCGACCACCATCACCTCCGGCCACCACCGAGTTCGACCACCACCATACCGGTCGCCCACCACGCCGGAGATCACCGCCGGCTACACATGGCGGCCCCCACCTCGGCCACCTGGCCTTACTTAGTTACCCACAAAACTCACAAACTAACACAATTTACTACACCACCATATTGACCACCTAACCCACCCATGTCGGCGCCGCCACCTCCGACCACCCTCTTCGGCCGCCGCTACCGCCTCCCGCCACCCTAAGTCAGTGCCTACCGCCGCCCCAAGTTCTTCCTTATGCAAACCCTAATTTTAATTTTAAATTAAATTGATTTAGAATTAATAAAAATTGATAATTTAATGACAATAATTGAAATTGAAAGTGATTATTACTTCATTGAATTATTTATTGAAATTAATAATTAAATAATTGAACAATTGATCAATTTGATTAAAAAAAAATTTGAGGAAAAAAAAGAGAGAATTTGTATACCATGGGAGTAAAAAAGGGTAGGATTTGGAAACTAAATGAAAAAAAGTATACAACGGGAGTAAAATCCGTATACGAAAAATCAATTACGTATTTTATTTGGTGACCACTTACGTTTATAACCACCAGTATGAATGATCTTATAAATAATCGGTTCACACGTGAAATCGTCTTACAATCGACTTAGGCCCTGTTCTTTTACATTATTGAACTTATAGAATTTGAACTTATAGTGAACTTATAGAGTGAAATGAACTTATGTGAGCTGAAATTTGAACTTATAGAGTGAAATTTGAACTTATAAGAAATTGAAATTTGAACTTATATGAAATTGAAATAACTTATAAGAAATTGAAAGTGAACTTATATGAATTCTAACTTATAGAAATGAATCTTATTGGAGTTAAATTTATTAGAATTTAAAACTTATTGAACAACAACAACAACAATAATATTAATATTAATATAATATGAAAAAATTTATTAAATTAATAACAATAATAACAATGATATTTATAGTAATGATGATGATGATTACAATAATTAAAATCTTTTAATTTATTCAAAATGATTAACTTTACTAATAATAAACAATAGTGTTCAAAATCGATTTTGCGGTCTAGTATAGTTAAATATCTCAATATATAGTTGATTATAAATAAGTTGGCTCGGTTAAATATTTTAATATACTATATTTATTTTCTCGAGAATTTTAGTATTGCATTTTGTAGAAATGTTTTATAGGTGTTAGAATTATAATGTTAGAATTATAATCTTTATCTATTCACCAAAGAAAGAAGAGTCGTGGCATAAATTTGTCAAAAGATATTCATCGTTCGTCAAAATATTTAACCGCGAATTCTAAATTAAATGAAATAATAAATCAAAATGAACAAGTTGAATTCCAACAATTTATTTCATTTTCGACCCTTAATTTTTTTATTCCACAAAAAAAAATATGAGAAACATATTATTATTATTATTATGCAATAATAATAGTTATATAAAAATAAAACATAATAGAATTTATAGGAATTTGAACTTATAAGAAATTAACTTATGTGTTCTAACTTATGAAATTGAAATTAACTTATAGGAGCTGAAATTAACTTATAAAAGTTCTAAATTAACTTATAGGAAATTAAAAGTTGAAATTGAAATTTTATATGAAATTGAAATTAACTTATATGAAATTGAAATTAACTAAATTAAATTAGTTTGAAAAGAATGGCCTTACTCACCCTAGCTCTAAAGTCTAAACCTAAATCATCCTGCTCAAAACCTAAATCATCTCAAAGAAGCCTCCCAAACTCAACACACCTTGAACAAAAAAAAAAGCGAAAGGAAGAAAGAAGAAGAAGAAGGAAGAAGAATGGGGAAGAAGAAAGCGAAGAGAGTGAAGAAGGCATGGCGAAACATCTCCACCGACGACATCGACGACTTCAACCAGCAAACCACCCGCGACGCCAACTCCGGCGGCTCCCTCGCTGACACTCCCGACACTTCTCTCTTCACTCTCGACAAATCCACCGGTATTTACCTACCTACTTTATGTTGTTTTACTCTTTATTATGTGTTTTTACAATTGAATTTATTTTTGTAAAAAGTTTTGATTTTGATTTTTGGGTAAATGTATAGATGTGCCGGTGAAGCGTAAGATTGAGAAGCATAGAGAGAAAGTTCTTCGTTTCGAGAGTGTCGTTCAACCCAACCCTTTTGTTAAGGCTGTCCCTTCGTCCACACTTAGGAAGGTTACCAAGAAGAAGAAGAAGACGACGACGAAGACGGCGGCTGTAGTTGATGCTGATGCTAATGCTAATGCTAATGCTGTTGTTGAGGATGATTCTAACAACAAAGTTAGCTCCTTTTTGGTTTCGTTGTTACGGGTTTTGGAGGAATTTTCACAGTAATTGTAATTACTTATGTTGTGCTTATTTATGTGTTTCAGGATGGTAAAGGCGGCGTCTTTGATTTGTGGGATGACGAAGGTTTGTTTTTGGTTTCTATTGTTTGCATGGTTTCGTCTATTTCGTTGCTCGTAATGTTTGTGTTAATAAGGTTTTATCTCTTGGTTACTTGCAGATGCAGTCAATGTCAAACACAAGAAGGTATGTTGCTCATATATTTGGCACTGTGTCTACTGACTTATGCTCACCATATGCAAAACCGAACTGCTAATTTGCGTACTATTTTCGAATTGAAATGTTGTGGGTGTTTCGAGAAATGTAAAAATACCCAGGATACTAAGGGCATCTACAATGGTAAGCTACAATTTGTTGTAGCTTGATCATTTTTCAAGCTACATGCTTTGTAGCTACCTACTTCTCCAATGGTAAATTAATTAATTTTGTAGCTTGAATGGGCCCACAACAATATAATCAACCAATAGAAATCAAGTAATTTTGTTTCAAGCAAGTAGCTTTGTCAAGCAACACCTGCTTGCAAGCTACAAGATTTTTTTATGCTCCAATGGTAAGCAATATGCTTGACAATTTATAAAAATTGTAAGCAGGTCCTCTTGTAGAACCATTGGAGATGCTCTTAACCCTCAAATGAGTTGCTTCTTAACATCTATGCCCTAAAAATGAGTACTCGGTAGTTAAAAGTCGAGGTTTCTTTGCTGCTAATCTATACCCATTTGAGACGTGTATCAAAATTTGCCTTTAATTTAATTTTCCTGGTTTTACATTGAAATATAATTCACAGCCTCCATTTGACACCCCTCAACCATGGTTGCTATATGTGTGCAGAAAAATAAATCGTCACACATACCAGCAGTAGAAGTCGAGCCCAATGGTTGCTCATATAATCCCGAAAATGAAAGCCACAAGGTAAATATCCGATATCTGTTTTAGTGTGTGTGGATTCGACTACAGTAGTTGATGATGCTAATGTTGAATTGATGGTCAAATTGTAGGACTCTCTGGCTCAAGCTGTTGCACAAGAGATGAAGAAAGTGTATAAAAGTGAACTTGAGCCTCAGCCAATTCCTTTAGTTCTCCCTGGAAAAGCGATTTCTGAAGAAGATGTGAGTTTTCATCTATTGGTTTTGCTTAACTCCGAGACTTATGGTATGAACAGTTTTTACGGGGAAAAAAAAACTAACTTTTTTCCTGTGTTCTGTGTAGAGATATTTTCTTGAAGTTGACAATGTAGATGATGAAGAGCTGGAAGAGAACGATGAAACTGAAAATGGGGAAACTGATGTGGAAAAGAGGTAAGATTGACGTCTTTGTTGTTTCTACTGTTGATGTATCGTCAGTGCTTCGACTGAAGAAAATCCCCCATCTGATTCTCAGTAATCAGAATCCTTCAGACTTTTGCAGCTGAAACTACAAAGCGGAAATTGAAATCTAGCTATGCAGGTCTCATGAATCAAAAACTCAAGTTACCTGTCTGCTTCTGTGATTTAACTTATCGATGAGATTTTGAGGTTTATTGATGTTTTGCCTAAGTCATAGCTGTGAGTGATCCATAATGCCGTGTGTATGATGCAGGAGGGTAAAAGAAAAACCAGTAACCAGGGTTGAGCAAAATCGTAGACTGAGAAGGAAGGAGCGATTGAAAGTCGAAACAGAAGCTAAAAAAGCAAAGGAGATTTCAAAAGGAATTGACAGGTAATTACTCTCGCTTCCAATCGTCCACTAGATTATATCGTGTTTGCCAAGTATTAGCGGGTTTGAGAATTACTCGATGTGGTGGCTTGCTTACCAGTTACCATAAAATGATCACTTGATAAGTTGCTCATTATGTCGGGACTTTGTTCTTTCAGAATACCAGATATACTTCAAGAGATCGCCCAAGAGGAAGAGGAAAAGCAGAACAGACATGTTCGGCGAGAAACTGTGAAGGAAGAAAAGCTAAAAACATGCCCTCCTCGGTTGGGAAAACGAAAGTAAGTACTTATACGATATTTTGAATTTTGTAATTCTTCATCTTCGACTTTGTTGTGGGGAAAGAAGAGAAGCATCTACTTTGTTAGACCGTTGAGTGCCAGACTTAATTTTATATACGAAATAACTGTTGTGATCCCATGTCCTTCACTATTGGTCGATAATTCTGTACTATTTAAGTTAGATCTCCTGAAAGCTAATGAAAAAACTTTACAGATTCGAGCCTGCTCCTGTTCAAGTCCTCTTAACTGAAGAAATCACTGGATCTCTCCGGAAACTCAAGGTTTTTATCCCCACTACTATAATACTCTCTCTATTTGAGTCACTTAGTCTCGTTTACTTCTTTTTGCTTATGTAACGTCATATTAAACAATTGACTAATCGACACGACATTTCGCTTATTACTTGAAAAAGTTCTAAAGTTCTTGTCATTGACTATCTGCTTTGTGAAGGCGTGTTGCACACTAGCAAGGGACCGATTCAAGAGCTTGGAGAAACGAGGGCTAATAGTCCCAACAGCTAACAGTACCAGGTGGGTTAAAATTTCAATCTAATTTACTCGGTCTTCCGCAATACGGAGTATATTGTTTCGTGCCTATGTGTAGCTGATTTATAAGTGTGCATGTTCACAGGAACTAGTCATCTTTGAACGGCTGCCCTTGAGCGAAGACAATGCAACAGTGCTAGTGATTGTATCAATGTCGTACACAGATCAAGCGTTACAATTTACTGAATGCACTTCTAAGTTATGACGGTCAAGAGGTCTAGTTTGTCACTATTTCAGGAAATTCATTCCATGCTTTGAGCGATTTTTGTTATTTAGCTAAGCTTTTATTTAGCTGTGTTTTCATTGTGCATCATTTTAATAGACATTTTATCATAGTAAAAGGTTTATAATTCGATTAATGGTGTATCATCTTAGTCGACGTTTCAACATAGTATGTGCCCACTTTCGGTATCCGAACTTCGTTTCATTTTCACATTTTACGTGTTTTAACTCTTTTTTGTGTTTTATTCGGGTATGAGAATGTCAATCAATGTTGGAGATTGAGTAATCACCAATTAGCAAAGTGCATTGTTTTAGGCAAACACAGTTTTTTCACCAAATTAGCCTTCCAGTAAGTCCCTTCTGAGACTATTCATATACTAAGTTAATGCGAGAGTGAAAAAATTGTGTTTGCCTAAAACAATGAACTTTTTACATTGTAAATTGTGTTTTTTCACCATATTAGGCTATTAGCTTTCCAGTAAGTTTCCTAACCAAACTGAATTAGGAAGAATAATCAATAATTGAGACCCATTTTCCTTTTTAAGTTGTGAAAGCTAGAGCTGAGCAAAACCGTATATACGATATGGATACGATACGGTTTTCAAAAAAGCAAAATTTTGATACGGATACGATACGAAACGAAACAAACCGTATATACAGTTTTCGTATAAACGGATTTTTCGTATATACAGATACTTTTATTTATTTATTTTTTTATTTTTTATTTTTTTTTTTTTCAAATTTCCAAATTTAATCTTACCAAATAGGCAAATACCAATGTCTACGAAATATTTGGGGCACTTGAGATTTAATTACCTTGAGACGAAATTTAATTGAGGATGATATAAACATACCAAAAAAAACTATCTAAATCGAAATATAGTAGAAGATAAAACTAAATTTCGAAAAAGAAAGAAACAATTATCTTGAGACTTGAGATGATTGAATTGAAATGGTGGATTTAATTGAGGATGATTTAGGTTTTTTTTTAAGATTTAGAAATTCTAGATCTAAAACTTTAAAATTTGGGGGAGATGAGGACTTTGGGGGAGATAAAGTTTTAGGTTTTTTTTTTTTTTTTTTTTTTTTTTGGTGTGTGTAATCAGTATGTGTGTACGTAAGTGTAAGGAATAAAGGAGCTCATGACTCATGTGACATGTGCTGCGTGATTTGTTGTATTTTTTTTTTAATAAATCCGTATCAAACCGTATATACGAAATGTTGAAAATTTCGATACGGATCACGATCTGATTTGCTTAACTGATATATTTAATCCGTATATACGAATCGACCGATCTGAAATTTCGTATATTTAAAACCGTATATCGTATCGTATTCGTATTTTAAAACCGTATCGTATAATTTTGCTCACCCCTAGTGAAAGCTGCCAAAAGAAATAATAATAATAATAATTTATAAACTTTTTACATTGTAAGTTTGTATAAGTCGTGCATTTATACTAGAACTAACTAGATCTAACTTTTAAATATAATAGCTTGAGTTTTATTTATTTTATTTTATTTTATTTTTATTTATTTTTGTATATAACTAAGTTGTGCATTTAATTAGCAATATCACAGATGAAATTTTTTATTTTTAAACAAGCAGATAACAAGTGTATTGACATGTGACATCGGATGTGGCGTATTAAAAAAAAAGCTAAAAATTTATGCTTGATTATAAAGTCAAACTTTAGGTTTAGGTTTTGGTTTAGGTTTTGTTACTTTTTAATTTGTTTTTTTTGGTAAAAGATATCATTAAAATCAACATTCCTTTTTACAAGCTAATTACATCAACCAAAATTTCATCCTCTACCATACAGCTCTTCAAACCATGTACGATCACTTAGTGTGAGATTAGAAGCTACTCTATTTACCCTTATCCTAATTTCCTCCTTTAAATTCCCATACATCACTTTCGGGTGTATAACTCGATTGTTTATACGACAATCATTCCTAACATGCCAAATATGGTAAATTAAACCAACTACAAAAGCAAACAAAATTTGTCTTTGGAACTTGGACGTGCCTCTTTGCTTGTCTAGCCTCTGCCATTCAATCAACCTTCGAAATCCCAGATTGTGCTGCATCATTCCCAAACATGTCTTACTATACTCACACTCAAAACATAAATGATCAACACTCTCCTGACCATCCAAACATAGAAAACAGTCCCTATCCTTCACTATACCAAATCTCTTCAGCCTATCCTTGGTAGCTAATCTGCCTTTTATTGCTAACCAAGTAATGAGGTTATGCCGTGGGACATTGAACCGTGACCAGATAAAACTGGTCCAGCCCTGCTTCACACACTCACCTTGTAGCCATTTGTATGCCAGCTTAATAGAGTATCCCTGACTAGGAACCAACCAGCCATCAACTAGCAAACCCACCTTCAATTTGTCCTTGATCCCACATATCTTCCTCCAGCACTAGCTAGTGTTAGTACTTGGTATATAATCCGACCATTATTCAAAGACTTTGATGTAGACATGATGGACCCAACGAACCCAAACATGGTCAGCCTTGGTGTGCACCCACCAGGCCAACTTCCCAACAGCTGCTGTGTTCCACTTCCTGTTATTCATAATCCCTAGTCCACCAGCTTTGATTTCAGAGCATACTGACTCCCAAGCCACAGAACTACCTTTACAATGATGGAGATGACCTTCCCAAAGGTAATTCCTGCATATACTGTCTACCTTCTTGAGGACACTCATAGGGAGAACAAAAATTTGAGCCCAATATAAGTGCAAAGTGTGTAAAACAGCTTTCACCACGGTCAGCCTTCCCATATAAGAGAGCTTTTTAGCCCCCCATCCTCTGATCTTGGCTACAATTTTATCAATTAACACATCACAATCCAGTACACTCAGTCTCTTTGGAGTCACAGGTACCCCCAAATACCTGAAAGGCAGATTCCCTTTGACAAAACCTGTTTTCCTTCTGAATGCAGAGATCACCTCCTCCTTAAACCCATTAGCAAAAAATTATGACTTCCCCTTTTCATCTCCAACCCTGAAGTTTAAGAGAAAATGTTGAAACCATGGATCAAAAGTTCCATCGAAGCTGTCTGTCCCTTACAGAACATGACCAGATCATCAGCAAAACATAGGTGGTTCAGTTTCATCCCAGAGCACATTGGATGGAACCTGAACTCCTTACATTCCCCTATCCTCCTTAGTATTCTACTGAGATAATCCATGCAAATAGTGAAAAGCAAAGGGGATAATGGATCCCCTTGTCTTAGTCATCTCTTCCCCTTCAAGAAACCAAACTGAGCCCCATTAATCATGAAAGTATAGCTTGGAGTAGTCACACAACTCATTATCATCTTGATGAACTGTGCTGGGAACCTTAGAGCCTTAAGCATGCTGTGTACAAAAACCCATTCTACAAAGTCATATGCCTTCTTCAAGTCAATTTTGAATAGGCATCTTGGGGACCATGTCTTCCTCTTATACAATCTAATCAGATCCTGACAAATAAGAATGTTGCCAAGGATTGATCTACCCCTTGTGAATGCACTCTAATTCTCACAAAGGATCTCAGGCAGAAGCTTAGACAACCTTCCACAGATCACCTTGGAGATAATTTTATAGAAAACTGTGCAACAGGCTATTGGCCTGAACTCCAGAACAGATTGAGGGTGATTCGTTTTAGGGATTAAAGCCACATTGGTAGCATTAATTTGTTTCAGCAGGTCTCCATTTGAGAAGAATTCCTGAACAGCCTTACACACATCATCACCAACAATACTCCAGGATTTCTTGAAAAAAGCACTGGAATATCCATCAGGACCAGGTGCTTTATTATCATGTATAGAAAATAAAGCTTATCTGACTTCCTCTCCAGTCACTTGAGTGAGCAAGCTTTCCCCCATTTCTGGACTGACAATATTACCACAAGAAATAACCTCCTCAATGACAGGTATAATATCCTTGGACATACCCAATAATGTACTATAATAATGTAGGAATGCATCTTCAATTTCAGCCTTTGTATCACACTCCTTCCCATTCATGTCCTTGATCTTTAAGATTCTATTACCACTTCTTCTCATCTTCAGACTAGCATGGAAGAAAGCTGAATTGGAATCCCCTTCACCCAACCAATTCACTTTAGCCTTCTGTGCAAGATAACTGGTCACCCTCTCCTGATTTTCCTGAGCTGCTTTGACTGCCTCCCTCTCTAACCTTCTCAGTTCCTCATCCTCAGGCCTAGCATCTAACTTCTGTTGAATATCATATAGCCATTGCTTGGCTATCTCATTTGTCTGTTCCACCTCAGAAAATTTAGTTCTATTCAGATCTCTAAACTGTGGTTTAAGAAGTCTCAGTCTGGAGACTATCCTAAACATGGTCACTCCATTCACATTCTTGCTCCACATTCGCTCTACCAGATCCTAAAACTCAGGCACCCTTGTCCACATATTATAAAACTTGAAGGATTTCTTGTGCCTCCCATCATTGGTATCCATTCTGACAATACATGGAGAATGATCAAATAATCCTTCAGGTTTAAACTCAGCATAGGAATCAGGCCAAGCCAGACACCATTCATCATTCACCAAAACTCTATCCAGTTTACACCAAACCCTATTCCTCCCATCTTGTTTGTTGTTCCAAGTAAAGAATTTTCCAATCTGTTTCACATCTCTAAGACCAATAGCCTGCCCACATGCCTGGAAAGCTTGTAGTTCAAATCTATGAACAGGAGCTCCAATTCTCTCATTACCATAAAGTATATTGTTGAAATCCCCCATCACCAGCCATGGTTGAGGGGTAGACACAGACCTTAGTTCTTGCCAAAGAGCCTCTCTCTCTTTACTGTCATTAAAACCATAACACACAGAAACCCAGAACTCTTTCTGAGTTCCTAGAATGTGAACCTTTCCATGTATTATCTGAGCAGACATCATTATGATGTCAAAACTAATTATAGAAGGCTTCTAGAGAAGCCATAATCTTCCACCTTTATGGTACTTATAGTTAGTAGCAATAGCCCAATTTTGTTGAATCTTACTTATAATTTTATTATTAGGACTAGGTTTTACCCTAGTCTCGAGGAGTCCAAATAAACAAGCTAAGCATTTTAATTACAGATGAAACTCTGAATTTCAGTCTGCTTTGCTTGCCTATTCAGACCCCTAATGTTCCAGCATTCCAAACTATCCATTGCCAGACTGGGTTGTAACACCCGGTGTTGTCCGAGGTTATTCGGGCCGGGTTCCCCGTTGAAGTGGTCCATGTGATGAGCTCAAGTGACCTAGTGCTTAAAAGGATTGTAAGTGCTACTCATATCAACAAGATGCATCTTCTTTTCTGGTGGCTCATCTTAAGAACTCTTCAGTTAAGCGTGCTTGCTGGAGAGTAGTCTTAGGATGGGTGACCTCCTGGGAAGTTCTCAGGATGCGCACGAGTGAGGACAAAGTGCGCTGGAAAGGCCCGTGTTGATCGCGTAGGCGATGTCTGTGACTGGCGAGCCACCGTGAATGACATTTCGGCCTTTAGTTGGGGTCGGGTGTTACAAATGGTGTCGAGCAACCCGGCGACCGTGTGTGGTCGAATCTGAAATGCGCGCACTAAGCGGTGTTGTCGAATCCTAGATGCGCACCTGTGGGGAGGATGCGGAATGCTATATTGTAAGTAGCGCCGAGCAGCGAGGGCGTTGCGTTCTTCAAGTGGAGTGTGTAACACGGTGTTGTCCGAGGTTATTCGGCCGTTCCCGTTGAAGTGGTCCATGTGATGAGCTCAAGTGACCTAGTGCTTAAAAGGATTGTAAGTGCTACTCATATCAACAAGATGCATCTTCTTTTCTGGTGGCTCATCTTAAGAACTCTTCAGTTAAGCGTGCTTGCTGGAGAGTAGTCTTAGGATGGGTGACCTCCTGGGAAGTTCTCAGGATGCGCACGAGTGAGGACAAAGTGCGTTGGAAAGGACCCGTGTTGGTCTGTGGGCGATGTACGCAGCCTGGCGAGCTACCGTGAATGACATTTCGGCCTTTAGTTGGGGTCGGGGTGTTACAGGGTACTAGGTCCCAGTTTGGCCACTGATTTCTGAATAGCAGAATTTAAAACATCCATAAATGTGACAGGCTGATTAGAAGGTCCAGCCTTTTCCAGAACAGCCTCATCCCTTCCTTCCAGCACAGCATAACTATTTCGCACAGGGGTTGTATCCACAGGGGGTTGCATAACCTGCTTCCCCTTATCTCTCTTGTCATTCTGTGTTACCTCCTTAACTATAGGCTTCCACACTCTCTTAGGTGGTTGGGTTACCTGCTTCCTACACTTCTCCTTATCATGACCATACATTTTACACTTATCACACTTTGTAGGTTTCCACTCATATTCCACTTGAACCTCATGAATCTGCTCCATTTCATCACTGAACTGTATCATTTGTGGCAATTCAACACCTACCTTCACCTCCACCAGATATCTTGCAAACCCTAGCTTTTCCTTCAGACTTGTGGCAGCATCAGGTTTCAAAGGCACCCCAATTAACTCCACAATCTTTGCCATACATTTGTCCCCCCAGAATTTTAATTCTAATCCATGGAGCCTAACCCACGTAGGGACCACAAGCACGTCCTCCTTCTTCAGCGAACAATTCTCCTCCCAAGGCTTGACTATGAGAGGCTTACCATCAAACATATGGTATCCTTTTCCCAGCACTTCCTGCATCTTCATTTCCGACTTAAAGTGGACCAGAAACACTCCATTTGGCAGAAAAGATACTTTATCATACTCATAACCAGCCCAAACACGTTTCAGATAACCATTAATAACCTCAGGTGGAGGATTTAATTTGCCCCCAAGATAAAACATACCAGAGACTGTCACCAATAGTTGATCTCATCCTCAACATCCTCCTTTTCCAATCTCAAGCCAATCCTGGATGCCATCGGTGGTCGCTCTTCATTCAATTGATTCAAATCCAAAGGAATTGTCGATCGATCCTTCGTGGCCTAGACTTCCCCTTCCTCAACCGTATTTGATTTAGGGTTCCCATCGTCGACCACAGCCTCATCATCCTGAATAGTAGACGATTTAGTGAGTGATTGATTAAGTGTTTTGATTATTGATTGATTTAGGGTTTTTTTTCCCCCTTTTTCTTCGCCATGGCAGAGAGAAAAAAAGAGCGTATTTTTTATTATAATCTTTTGGTTTTGATTATTGATTGATTATTGATTGATTATTGATTGACTTTTTAATTTGCGTTTTAATATATTTTATAAAATGGAAATTTATTGAGAATTTTACGGGAATGTTGACTTAATATAGCGCTAATTGAACTGGAGTATTGAAACTTGCATTAAGAAAATGGTTTTTCTATCATGTGCATAGGGTGCACATGATAAGGAATTATAAAATTGGAATACCACAAACCAGGGGCGGAGCCAGAAATTAGAATTACCTAGGGCCGAATAATTATTAATTATCTTGCACTTATATATTGAAGTTAAACAATTTATTAATTTAAAATGTCGTATGTCATCCTTTAAATATTCACATAATAGACTTTTAAGTTACGTGCATTTCATAATAAAAACATGATCATCCAATTATTTTATAGATTTCGTGCTTATAACTTTCTCATTTGCTTTGATTAATTATTTACTCAAGATACAGACATTTTAAGTTTTAACTTATTATAATACTCCGTATATTATATGAAAATTAAGAAATATCAAAAAATTAATAGAAATAATATACTAGTATGTTTAATGATCGAATAAATACTTTATAATGATTATTAACCGTATTATTAATTGTATGACCTATAAAATTGGAACTTATATAGATTAGCCTAATGGTAAACATTATCATATGAGTTGTAACGCTGATATGCCCTTAAGAAAATAATAAAATTGGAAATTTCTTGTTTACAACTCAGATTATAATTTCTAAGTTTCAATTTATCATATGAGTTGTAACGCTGATATGCACTTTAATGATCATGGAAGTTTATCGACAAGTCGGTTTTGTTTTCGAGCCAACGATCCAACAGCTCGTTGGCTACTTCCTAATGACTCGGCTAAACGGCCAACAATTACCTTCATTCTACCCTCAATTCTTCGACTTCAACGTTTACTGTGACCACCCTTCCAACATCTTTAGTTCGATTAACAACGTAAGAGGAGTTCATGATGAAGATGAGGATGATGACGGCTACTACTTCTTCACTCAACTGACGAGGAGGAATAATCCGAAATCAAAAAGGTTTAATCGTGTCGTTAAAGATCACGGGACGTGGTTAGCAAAGTCGGAAATTATACAAGTGTATGATAGTGTTGGGAATCTTATAGGGTTCGAGAAGTACTACAAGTTTGTTCCGATTAATAAGAAGAAAAAAGATCCTTTGAACGAAGACGAGTGGCAGATGTACGAGTATACGTTGAATGATGTGAAGTGCCAAGATTTTGTGTTGTGTCATATTACTAGGAAGCTCAGCCCTGCTATTAAACAACGTCGTTTGTTGGCCAAGAGGAGTCGACTCATCAGTCCTATTATTGTATCACAAAACCAAAATAATAGTCAAGAAAATTTGAGTAAGACGACTTGTGTTGAGGATTCAATCAACTTGGACCCGTTTGATCTTACTTTCAAATCCTTATTAACCGAGTGCGGTGGGGTCAATATTAATAATAACAACGATAATAATAATAATTTGTTAAGTGAGGGCCAGATTGATATTGATTTTTATCTCGAGCAAGAAACGATGCCAGAAGGTGATCAGGGTAGTATTTACGAGCAATCTGTCTCGAATAATGGTAATGGTGTTCAAGGAGGATTTCAAGCTGTCTTTGGAGGGTCATACAACGAGTACAATAGCAATAATGTTGGACAATTGATACCACGAGACGATTATGGTCATGTTCACGTGCATGGTGGTGTTCAAGGAGGTAATATTCTTGGAAATAATTTTATTTGATGCGATATAAAAAGATGATGAGAGTGTTCAGCCATCGAAGCAACGGGAGGATCAGGCACGAGTAAACGAGCTGTCATCAGTCGGGCACCGTGGACAGATCCAACCGAGAGCAAAGAAGATCCGCAAGCCATAAGGATTAAGGAGTATTGAGGCCTAGAGGTAGGTTGATGTCTTAGATTTATGTCATCGCTTTATTAGTATTGTCGTTTGTTGTATGTACAATACGATTGGAGTATTGAGCCTAGTTAATGTCTTAGATTTATGTCATCGCTTTCTTAATTTTGACGTTCGTTGTATAGTTAATAATGTCTTAGATTTATGTCATTGCTTTCTTAATTTTAACGTTTGTTGTATGTACGATACAATTTATTATAAATGAAATTGTTTATTCTTTTAAAAATATATATACGAGCTGTACTTTTGCATGTTTTCGAGCAAGATAGCCTTTCCAATGTGCCTACATAATCATGATTCATGAATAGAGTGGCCGGATCCAGATCATATGGATCTAAAATATACTCCTACGTAATACTTTCTCTATTTGAGTTACTTAGTCTCGTTTACTTCTTTTCGCTTATGTAACGTCATATTAAACAATTGACTAATCGAAGCGGCATTTCGCTTATTACTTGAAAAAGTTCTAAAGTTCTTGTTATTGACTATCTGCTTTGTGAAGGCGTGTTGCACACTAGCAAGGGACCGATTCAAGAGCTTGGAGAAACAAGGGCTAATAGTCCCAACAGCTAACAGTACCAGGTGGGTTAAAATTTCAATCTAATTTACGCGGTCTTCCGCAATATGGAGTCTATTGTTTCGTGCCTATGTATAGCTGATTTATAAGTGTGCATGTTCACAGGAACTAGTCATCTTTGAACGGCTGCCCTTGAGCAAAGGCAATGCAAGAGTGCTAGCGATTGTATCAATGTCGTACACAGATCAAGCGTTACAATTTACTGAATGCATTTCTAAGTTATGACGGTCAAGAGGTCTAGTTTGTCACTATTTCAGGAAATTCATTCCATGCTTTGAGCGATTTTTGTTATTTAGCAAAGTGCATTGTTTTTTCACCATATTAGTCTTTATGTTATCTCTGTAAAACAATTTGAGGGATCATTGCCAATACTGTCAGCATTTTACATTTTGTAATTTCAACAGAAACCAACGAATATGGGTTAAAGGTACTAATGATTCAGTTGATGACTTCACCCAACACAAAAAATTTCTGTCGGATCGTTGAATGAGTCTCAATTATTGATTATTCTTCCTAATTTCAGTTTGATTCCGTCTGCCGCTGCCACTTTCCCTCCACTACCTCCAGGAACACTGACCCTCTCCACCGGAGATAAGGTCGTCTTTTCACCCCATTTTCCTTTTAAGGAATTTTAAAAGCTGCCAAAAGAAATTTATAATAATAATACCACCAATTTATAAACTTTATACATCGTAAGTCGACTATATAAGTCGTGCATTTACACAAGAACTAACTAGTACTAAAAATAAATAAAATCAAACAATTTCAAACCTTGTAAACAATATTAATAAAAAATACATGAGCTGTGGAAAGACTAGTACTAAAATAAATGAAATCAAAGAATTAATAAAAAATACATGAGCTGTGGAAAGGGAATATAGCTGTGTATAGTGTAACCTTTAAGGACTTAGTCTTGCGTCTACAGTGCTTCTTTGTCGCGGAATGTCGGAGTACATTGCTCAGAAGGAGAAGGATCCACGATTCGAGAAGCAGTTGGACGGTGCAATGTCGAGAATCTAGACAACTTTGACGAGGGTGGACAACAATAAGAGGGATGCCTAGAAGAAGCTTCATCAGGGTTACACACGGAAATACTCTCTTTACAAAGCTCATTAGATGACAAACAACGATGCTGAAGAACTTGAAAAAGGTTCAATTTATTAGAACAGAATATAGACCGAGATTTATAAGTCGACTGATAAATATCAACGAGAAGCCGAAACTGTTGGGAGGCAAAGAGGGTAATAGGGAAGACGGCAAATAGAGCGATTGGAATTGGCACCCATTTCATACCGTCTCGAAACGTGATAAAGAATGTGGCAGTAAATGCGAGTATCATAGTTACCATGGAGAAAAGCAGTAAGATGACTCCCATCATTAGTTTCGAAGGCAATGATCTGAGGAAGTCAGTTTCTGCATAGCGGGATGTAAGGATCGACAAGAACATTAGTATTGAGGCCGTTGAGGTGAACAACGATATTGCATCAGACATAGCAAAGACCACAAACGACGGTCTCGATAAAAGATTAGGACTCCCTTGGGTGCTGACACCGCCTGGTAGTTGGAAGGCAGCTGAGAACGCGACTGTGGCTATAAGGGCCGCAACGAGAGCGCATGATTCCGCAGTTTTCTTCATCCATTCCTCGCCTTTCGCCCTTAATCCTTCGTGCTCTTCGCTGAACAAGTCGTGAGGTGTTTTTCGATCCTCATTTTCAGCCTCGGTATACTCAGGCCTCACTATCTTCTCAACAGCCTATATGTGCATCGAGGAATGAATTCATGAGTAAAGGATGTACTCCACACGTTGATACTTTTACGTTTTATTTTGACCACTTTGTATAAAAGTAAACTTTTACCCATAAAGATTGAATAAGGAAAAAGAATTGCTAAGAACAAACCGATTCCCACACGTAGTACGGAGTAGTAACTAACTCAAATACAAAACAACATGATAGAAGAACCATATATAATGCCGACGATTACCTGAAACCATAATATCTCGTGTTGCATTTGTAAAGCTGCTCCAGAAACCGTGTTAAGACGGTTGGGAGGTGCTAACTTGCTAGCCAAATGAAGCATATTATTACCGTGGTCGTCTTTGTAGGTAGCTATCAGATCTTTGATCGCTCCAATTTCATAAATAAGGTTGAAAATCTCCTCATGACGGTAAATAATAGCAATGTGGAATATCGAGCACCTGTTTTCGTCCACTTTCCATATTAGATCAGGGTACGAACGTATTAAAATGGTAAGAAATTCGACCTTCCCTAGTTTGGCTGCAACAAACAGTAATCGCCATGGGTAGCCAATTAAGTACGATATGTCCTCATCTTTACGCTTAACGACTTCATTCCATAGCTTTTGCACTAATTCTAATTCAGCTTTAGGCGCTCGGGTTTCATCTTGTTCAGATACGTCCTTCCCCTTCCCTGTTAGCAAATCGACCATCTCGTAAGTTAACGGTCAAGAAAGAGTTAAAAATGACATGAATTAGATAGCCAAGTACACCAACATTGCAAATTACAGTTCTGCAACAAACTTAGTTGATTTGCACTGCGCTTCAGAGGCTTCCGAGCCAAAGCATGCAATGCTGTCTCTTTCTTTGCATCCCGTAGCACAGACAGGTGCGGATGTTTGTGTAGTATTTTGGATGCTATTTCTGCAAATACGAATTTGATTTAAAAATTAGTGCATAATTTTCATTAACAAATCATTTGAGAAAACCTAATTGGTTCCAACACAAAGCAAGGCTCTGTATTCTAACAAGCGCTCTCAGACGACACCATTATATGCTTACACAGATCTTTTTTGGAACTGAAACGATACCATCATTAGAATGTTTAGTGTGACCAATTCAAAGTTGTAAAAGCGGTCACAATCTACTCAATGATCCCTGTGATAAAATATTAGTTACAAACAACACGTCATGCACTAACAAAGATGCGATAGAAGAATTCCTCCACAATGTATCCATACTGTAAAAGCAGTCGTTTTGACTTGTTCCGTCATTTTTAAGCACAGTAAAGTTATTCATTGGTTGTGGAAGGAAGGAAAGTTTACCGAACATATCAGTGTCAATGGCGCTGGTAAGAAGGCCAATTCGGTCTTCATCTGTGAGCTGTGCATCATCAGTAACCTTGAGAAGGTACTCCACCATATGACAGTGGCCTAGCAAAACAGCCATATGAAGCGGAGTCATCCCCTGGCTACCTCTTATGTTCGGCAAACCCGGGTTCTTCTCGACCATTGTCTGAGCGATTTCAACGACACCAGACACAGCAGCAAAGCAGAGAGCCGTGTTCCCAAGCTTGTTTGCCAGGGCAAGCGAGCCACGATCCATGACATAAACCAGGGCCTTAACAAGACGGGTATGTTTGGCAGCTGCTGCTATGTGAAGAACTGTTTCTCCTCCTTTTGTGATCCTTCTGCTTAGCCAAGTCGGAGAAACTGTCCAAATTCGCCTCACAGTTTCCCAATCACCAGTTAGAGCGGCTTGATATAGAGTCACACGCCTTGAGACCTCCTCTTCTGTGATGTCTATCAATAAAAATGTTCCGACATTAAGGTGAATTAGCCTCAAAATACGAGGGTCTCTGAAGGTTTCCGAGATAGGACTCTCTGATTGTTAGATATCCTTATATCTCGGTATGTTCAGCTGTAGCATGTCTCGGTCACAGCACTACAATCAAGGGTGATATAACCTCCAGCCGACAATGTTATTTAAGCATTTTTGTAGTACCACATGGCACCACGTACATTATTACCTCATTAAATCGATCCATTTATTAAATGAACTAGGCTAAAAAAAAAAAAAAAAACATGATTCATAAATCATAGTCTTGCGAGTCCAGCCCATTTGATTTCTTAGTTTTAAAAGGTGCAAGGCACACCGAAGTGATATGCAAAATTGACAAATGCGTAAGCATCACGATGAAAATGATATGCAAAATTGCTTAGAAGTGCACTTCGCTAACAAGGCCTTGTCAAAAAGGCGCACCTAAAGATTACACGTAGTTAAGAGTTATAGATTAAACTCCGACATGAACATTAAGACGCAATTAATTATCAGCTTACCAGGTCCTAGTTCCCAGGATTGTACTGCTGGAGAAGGTAGAGGCAATGGCCGAGCTGCTACAGAACCTACATCCACTACCACTTCATCTACTTCTAGTCGGACCGACGGAGAGGGTTCAGTAGACATTTTTAAGTTTAAGTTTTCAGTTTCTTTGTGCCCGTTAAATAATGTTGGAACTTATAATCCTCGAGTAATAAAAAAAAAAAACACTATCACCTGTGGACCTCTCATGAACTGGATTACACTAATATGGCTAATGGTCTCCGTTTACTTCATTTTACTGTAGTTTAACAAATATTTCAGTACTTCAAGTCAATCTCACAAGTCACAAGGGTGATACCACGAAAGTACCATGCATGGCCACTTTCAGCCGACCATAGATATGTCATTTGGCTCTAACTGCCTCATTAAGGTAATATAATAATGACACCACAATGGGTAGGTAGGATAACCTCAGCTTCATGCATACCATATATTTACATTTCTTTCCCTTGAAACAATTAAATAAGTAGACCATTCCATTTTCTAGGCCCTTATATCTTAGTTATTTTTAAAGGATAAAAGATATAGTTTCATGATTTCATCCATCCACTTAGTTCAGTAAGTGATCAGGACGGAGATATCATGTAGATTCGATTCCTCCTCTTTCGTTCTATTGGCCTTGTGTTTTCATCCACCTCGCATACAACGGTCACTTAAAATTAACCTCATTCCTACTCTAGTATCTCTCATTTCGATGACAAAGTACTACTCAAACGATCAAGAGAGAGAAAGAAAGAATCCATTCATATTTTACCATGAATTCCATTTCTTTTTTATAATTTTTTTATATTTCTCACTCATTAACATCTTTTCGAGAAAGAGGATGATGCAGAAATAACGTGATTCACGGGTTCAAAGTCTAGGAGCGGTATAGGGGGCGTACAATTTTGGAAACTTGTACAGTCATAGGTGGTGGGCCGTATGGATGGATAATTTTTCTTGGCGGGTATGGGTACAGAAGTACCTAGATCCACTAGCACCCTGCCCACGACATCTCTAATACTTACAAGTTATAACCCCAAGGCTCAGTAATGGATCGTCACTAGCGCAATTGTCAACTCTCGACACACGATTTCATTGACTGAAATTTATTTTAGATTGATTTAAGAGTAATAGGCAACAATATCAATCATTTGGTGGGAAGCAGTTTCTGTGACTAATACTTTCCAAAGAGGAATTTTTGGTTATACAAAAAACCATTGACAAGAAATATTATGTGTATCAAAACAATAACCATTGAAAGTCTAATAACAGCGAGAAGCTAATGTTCTGAGAGAAGCTTCAACAGGCATAAAGAAGACTCAGATTAGAACCTAAGGCCTTGAAGAGTGCTAACAGTCACACAAGACATACGGAAGCACCATTACTAATGAATAATGATAGAGATCTGTGCTTTACAGACGATGATTTTTGTTCGATTTTTAGACATGTGTAGATGCCATATGCCTCATTATGAATAAATTGATCTTTTTACTAAAATAGAAGTGAAGTAAGAAAAACAAATCTTGTGTAAGAGGTTTCATGTTAATACAAACAGAATCTTCCAATCATTTTCAAGAATATCATAGCTAGAACAGAGCACACCTTTTGCCACTACACTTGATTTTCAAAAGAGGTTTACAAATGACTTGGTTCAAATATCGCTAGATTAAACTACATGTGAGTCAAATTAGCCACGGTAACGATATTCAGAGCAGGAACAGGCCGAACCTGGAATGGAAAGCCTGGATTGAATTAGTTTGAATCATACGTTGCTTTGCTTGTAAAGTTTGGTGTCCAGAACTTGTTTACCACACATTGCACATACACCTGAGAATGAACAAATCACTTCAACATATTACTTGTGACACACAACCATACTATTACTACTCATATCCGAAATCCTAATATTACGGGGTACCACTCAATGAGTGTGACTAAAGCTCAAGTATACTCAATCTTCGGAGAGTCGAGGAAGCAATAGTGAATATCAACATTGTAGAGTAGTATTACCTTTACTGTATGCACATGTGTGACAGTATTTGGCATTCTGGTGTACTTGTTGCTTGCATATTGTGCATTTGACGGTCCCATATGGTGTCCATCTGCAAGTTACCACACAAAATAGTGAACAAAAAGTTAGGATATAAAAGAAAATTGAAAGCAACGGAAGTTCTGATTTATGGTTGCTGTTAAGATCAATACATGACGTTCTGAATACCCCCAAACACAGACATAAGTGAAATATTTAACATATAATGATGCACAGCTTAAGCATTATAAGATTGTCCGATTATGTTTATTATTGTCTTGAAATCAAGCAATAGTAGCGACTGGAATCAAGTTGTGACTTGCGGTCGCTATGTTTACCATTAGGTTAGGTCATTATGACTTTATCAAGAGACAAATCCAAGACAATCTTGAATTCGGAAGTCTAAAACGATAAACTATATAGAGTCAATAGGCATACAGAGAAACATTACCCAAGCATTCAACCACTTCATCTACCAGAGCTATGAATTCTAAAAGACTCCATCTGAGTAGTTAACCCCATATAGACCAACAATCCGACACTAAATTAAGAGTAAACCTCAAAATTGACAAGGCATTATACGGAAGGAAACAGCTCACTACGTAAGCACCAGCACATCATCGTAAATTGAGAGTAACTCGACTTACTCGAATAATCCATCTTATCCACGTGTTTCCTAACATGAATTCAAACGACTCGCTACTTATTCACCAACTCATCATTTTAAACTGAGATTAACATAACTCACTCGAATAACAACAATGCCTAAAACATAACTGTAAACACAAATAACAATAGAGCAACTCATCTTACCCTTAAATTTGGTGTTCAATTTCACTAATCCAGACTAATCATCATAAATTGAAATTCAACATACTAGAATAAATTCGTCTTATCTAAATTTTGCCCTTACAACAACGCCTAAAACACCATCACAACCACAAGTTAACAGCAAACATCACACCTAACATCGCTAAATCTAATTTATCTTAGCAAATCAAATACACACAACTACATCAAAATTCAAATAATGTTTGATGTGCAAAACCTGTTTTTCCATTACAATAATACCTAAAAAACTGATATAAACACAAATTAACCAAAAATAACTTGTAACGAACAAAATCAAATTAAAATCATAAAAACATATCATAAACGAACAACTAAAGCAAAATCAAAGCAATGCAGGATGAAATTAAACCTATTTTTCTTAGAGAGGAGTTTATTTTCGTTGATTTTACGACCGCCGCTTTCCTTAGTGTTAATAGCTCCATCTTTCCATTTATCCGGCACAATCACCTTCGCTAACTTCTTCTCACCTGCGAAATCGACGATAAATTAAGTAATCACAAAAATTACGGCCAAAATTATACTACTAATTGTGATGATAATAATATCGTAAACCAAATTACAAGATTAATTGATTTAATCGTGCAAGAAGATCATTGATGATTTTACCGCCAAAATTACACTACTAATTATGATGATGATGTTGATGATAAAATCGCGAAATAAAACACAAGATTAATTGATTGATTAATTGTGCAAGATAAAGACCGATGAAGTTTGCGAAAGATGTAAAAGAGAGGGAAAAGTTTTAAACTTACACTTTTCGCAAACCATTGTTGAGTTTCTGTGTAGAAAGCGGGTAATTTGATCGATGATTCATAGTTTCGAACCACTGATGCGGTAAAAGGTAAATAAATGGGGATTCGGTCGGTGTTTCTGCACGAAAAAAATAAAATAAAAAGGTCGGTGGAACAAAACCCGGTCATTTGCACAAACAACTTCAACAGTTCAACGTAAAATCGGCCCACTTTAAAGGGATCTTAATTGGCCCTAATAATTGCGCTTTAATAACAAAAGCGTTTCAAGAGAGGCGAATTGAAACCGTTATAATAAGTGGATCTATTTTTTATCCGTCATAAATATTTTAAATGCCATATATATGTTTAAAAAAAGTATGATTTTTTTTTTTTTTTTATCGTATGCTAAATAAGAGTTTCAAAATGGGAATTGTTGGGTGAAATACTCGTAATTTAAAGTCACGCAAAAGTAATCTTTGTAAAAGGTGTTTGTGGAGTTTCGATTTCACTTGACCTTCTTTGTATGCGGGTCTTGCAAATAACAAGCCTAGCATTGGTGATATTTGAGAAAAAGCCCCTCTTATCTTATGTCAGCACTTCAGTTTGAGATGCGGATTTTAGAGAGATAAAGTCTAAACGATACCTCGTTTATATGTTTTTGGAGGATCGCCCCATAGTTGACTTCCTTAATATTTATAGCCTTGTATTCTAGTGCTTTGTGTTAGTCGAAAGATATTATTTTGTTCTCTAGTGCTATCCTTTAGTGGGTTTATACAGATAAGGTTTAACATCTTGGTCCCCTACAGGAGTCTGTTGGACTTTCAAGGAAGTCGTGTAGCGTGTCGACCATATACCTAGTTCATGGTCATGGGCAATGTGGGTTGGTCGTGCGGCCATGTGAGGTTGGCATCGTGCGGCCTTAGAGGAAGCCTTCGTCATGGGTCCCGACTAGCCATGCCCAATCAAGAATATTTCAACAATTGTAAAATGGACCCAATAATTTTGCAATACGTGTCTGTTTGATTTGAGAAATGACAAAGATCATCACAACCCCACTGCTAGCAACGACTTAGGTCATTTTTTTTTCATTTTTAATTTTTTTTAATATTTTGTCACCTTTTTCATAAGTTGAAAGGTGAAAAAAATGTCCAAATAAAAATGATCTAAATCAATCACATTGTAATCCCTAGACCTGGCTAACTGCGCGGTCCGGCCCCGCCTGGCCCATCCCGCCCAAAGGACCTCATTTTTGGAGCCCGGACTGATCCTCCTTAAGCCCGGTCGGCCCCACTTTTTTTAAGGGCCGGGCCCGAACTTGATTTTTTAGACTCGGCCCTTTGAATCCCGCCTATTTAAAAAAAATAATAAAAATTGTTATCGTTGGAAGGGCTAAGCCCGGCGCAGCCCTCTTAGTCCCGCTTAAGACCCGGGCTAGGGCCTCAATTTCAAAGTCCGACCCTTTGGAGGCCCGACCCTTACCTCAAAAGGGTCGTGCTCGGGTTTCGACTTTAGAGCCCGGCTCTTGGCCACCTCTAGTAATCCCAAATAATCCATGATCCACCAAAAGTCCAAAACCACCATACACATATCGACTGTCAAATTTTGGACTTTATCATCGCTCAAAAACCAAATTCAAACTCAATTTGGATCATCTTCATTAATTTTTGTTCCTTTTATGTTGTATTACACTTTTATTTTATATCATCTGTCTCATTTAATAAAATATTAGTATTGTTAACAAATACTCCGTACTCCGTATGAAGTAATAGCAATCCTTAAATTTTCACAAGATCTAATCTGAAACCTTTCATTTAGAAAATGAAAATGAATGTCCATTTCTCGAAGAATCGTCATCCCTTCAAACTAACCCGACCCAATTAACCAATCAACCCAACCCATCAAACACTTCTGAGTCGTCCCAGAGTCAACTACTCAACTCAGCCAACAAAACTCCCATCTTCCTCCTCTCTACATTTCTCAGATCTCCCAAACCAACCCACCCTCCCAAAATGTCATCACCACCGCTCCTCCTCCTCCTTCCCCTCCTCCTCATCCTCCTCACAACCACCGCATCCCCAACCTCCGATCTTCTCAGCGACCTCCTCCACCTCCGATCCAACTCCCCTTCCGGCGTAATCCGCCTAACGGACCACCTCCTAAGCCGCATAACCTCACTACCAACCCCACGCCCATTCTCGGCACTCATCTTCTTCGACGCCGCAAACCTCCACTCAAACTCCGACCTCCACCTCCCTCAACTCAAGTCCGAATTCTCCCTTCTCTCCTCCTCCTTCCTCTCCAACACCGCCTCTTCTTCTTCTTCTTCCTCCTCCAAACTCTTCTTTTTCGATATCGAATTCAAGGACTCCCAACGCTCCTTCACCCGCTTCAATGTCAACTCCTTACCCCACATTCGCCTTGTCCTCCCTCACGTCGTAGATCTCGCTACTTCTGATAAAATGGACCAGGCTGACTTCTCCCGTCTCGCTGACTCCATGCTTGACTTCGTTGAGTCTCGTACTCATCTCTCCGTCGGCCCCATTCATCGCCCGCCTCTCCTCTCCCCTGCTAAAATCGCCCTCATTCTCCTCGCTCTCGCTGCCTGGTCCCCCTTTGCTGTTCGTCGGTTTCTTAAGGGCGACACGATGTTCCATGATTATAAAATTTGGTTGTTTGGCGCGACTTTTGTTTACTTTTTTAGCGTTTCTGGGACGATGCACAACATTATTAGGAAAATGCCCATGTTTATTGTTGACAGGAATGATCCGAGTAAATTGGTGTTTTTTTACCAGGGGTCCGGGATGCAGTTGGGTGCTGAGGGTTTTGCTGTCGGGTTTTTGTACACAGTTGTCGGGGTTTTGTTAGGGTTTGTCACTCATGGGGTTGTTTTGGTGAAGAATTTGAAGGTGCAGCGGTTTATGATGGTCGTCGCTTTGATTGTCTCGTTTTGGGCGGTTAAGAAGGTTGTTTATCTCGATAATTGGAAGACGGGGTATGGTATTCATGCTTACTGGCCTTCTAGCTGGTAATTCTAGTCGCTGAAATCGTGTTTTTGTTTTTTTAGGGTAATGTGGTTTTACTCTCTGACGATTGTATGAACTTGCTGTAGTCGTTGACTCGAACACTTATATTACACATGAGAATTACTCTACTACATTGTGTTTTAATGATATATTTTCGTGTTATATATCTTGTTTCGAGTTTAATATGGCTTCTTTATGTTTATGAGCTTTTTAAATGGCAATGTGGGTTCGTTTAAGAGATTGTTTTGTTTAGCGAACGTTGAAATGACAGGTTTAGCTCCTGAGGTATGTGATTGCATAGGATTTATTGCTGTGCTCTTATCGTTTTCGTCTTCTATTCATACATTGGTGCGATTGAAGAGGATTTAGGCATTTGTTGAAACGTCGGGTTTAGCTCTAGGGGTAATGAGTTTGAATAAGATTTAGGAGTATGTTGAGTGGAGTGAACTTCTGCTCTAGTGTAATTTGTGCATTTTATCCTTAGTGTCATTCTCAATATTGTCACCGTGTAAAAGCTGTACATACCATGTGTATATTTGCTTACCATGCGGTGGGAAAAAACGACGTTGTTCCCGTTGTTGGGTTGATCATGGATGGTATTCTTAGGATCAAAACTTCCTTCGTAGCCATTTTCAATAGCATCTGAACGCTGTTCCTAGTGTCTTCGTTGCTTGTGCATTATGTTCAAGAGATGGCACTTTGTTGCTCCACTTCATGGGGCTAGAATAAAGGGAAATGAGGGCGTGCTTGGGGGTAGTAGTGGTCACGGTTTATATTCGCTTGTTCTGTAGTTCAGCGTTCAGTTGGGCTAGTTTGCTACGTTTAACTTATCGCATAGTTTGGTATGCTTACGTCTGGTACATTGTTTTCAAGTAAGGTAATTAGGGAATAGAACCTTGTGGTGTGACTGCTTATGATCTTGGGTCCCGTGTTCACTCGAATGACCAGTCACTCTTATGATACGTCAAGTATATTGCATTGGTAAAAGGATTGCTTATGATCTTGGGTCCCGTGTTCACTCGAATGACCAGTCACTCTTACGTTACATCAAGTATATTGCACCGGTAAAAGGATTGCTTATGATCTTGGGTCCCATGTTCACTCGAATGACCAGTCACTCTTACGTTACATCAAGTATATTGCTGCTTACGAAACTATTAGTCGTTGAGTTGCTCCATGTCTAGGTAATTCTCGGAGATGTCGTTCACTTATTGATCTGTGATTTACTGAACCGTGACTGTCCTTGCTCCTTAGTTTTAGCTAATCATGGTTTTTTTAAGTCACTGTCGTGTGGTGAAAAAAGCGGTGTTATTCCTGTTGTTGGGTGGATCATGAATGGTATTCTTAAGATCAAAACTCCCTCTGTAGCTGTTTTCTTCAAGCAGATAAACCGTGTCCGGAATGTTTTCATTTCTTGTGCATTATGTACCAATGACTGCGCTTCATTGCTTCACTTAATGGGTGTGCTCAAGTGGCTGGATAAAAGGAAATGAGGGCGCATTTGGGGCAGTGATCACGGTTTATATTCCCTGTTTCCATAGTTCAGCTTTCGATTGAACTTGTTTGCTTCGTTTAGCTTGTCAGTTGTCGCATAGTTTGTTATGCTTATGTTTGGTTATGTACTATAGTATACCCACAACAAAATGAAACGGTTCTTTGTCAATTTGATAGCTACATTGTTCTCGAGTTAGGTAATTCGGAAATCAAACCTGTGGTGTAACTCTCGTTCAATGATCTTGTCCTGTGTTTTTAGCTAATCATGGTTTTTGAAGTTACTGCCGCGAAGATTGATTATGCTTTTTCTGGGGATTTCACAGTTATCCGCAACTTGTGAAAACTTAGAAGCCGTTATAATGATCATTTTCATTGTTAAGTGGCGAGATGCGCTATTGTGTGGCACTGCTGTTTAGCTTTGCTTTAATAGGGCTGTAGCCTGTAGGATTTGAGGGTCGGCGGAGTATTGTTGAATTTGGCAAGCAAAATATTCGGGTTATGTTCCGAATAATTCTAGGTTTTGGTTGTTTCCTGTCATTATTATCATGGTTAATTTTAGTCATTGTTCAAGCTCTGTTGACATTCGGTGTACGTTGAGGTTATACTTTTCAGGGTGGGGTCGACTTTTATCGGGTTAATATTAAGTTGGCCAAAGTCTAGTTTATCACGCGCCCTTAAACTCAAGGCACATCACGGCGTTGTTGTATGTCTGTTTATCTATGAACCGCCTGCATCAAACAGCGTAGCCCTATTACCAAATTTCTTCGATTTTTTGTCGGTTAGTTTTGCAATGTCGCATTCTGTCTCAATATCCTTAGCATTTCGACCTTGTCTATGAACCGCATCAATCACCGTCTCTCGTCTCATTGGTTGAGATTTTCCTTCCGACTATGGTACATTTGTAATTTTAATTTGCAGTAATTAAAATTAGTTTCTAACATGCCTTAAGAATGCATAATATGACATGTAAATGCGTTAAGAAAACGCACCTTTTTAATTGCAAAAGATTAGTGTGCCTTCTATTATGATCTTAATCGTGGAATTGAAGAGAATCTAGTTCTCCAAAAAAGTGCATTTCTTTAAAATTTAAATACCGTTCTTGCTTACAGTTTGACTTTTTTGTGAGGGAATTTGAAGAAAGTGTAAACGAATGACTGAGATAAAGGAAGTACAAGTGAACGACGCATGTGTTACGACGTTAATGGTCTTAGTATCGATCGTATATGTTTTTGTATGATCCTAAGTATTACTAGTTCAAATCTTAATGATCCTACGATGACTAGCCTCTATAACGATTTGCAACAATTCCGATTATTTTCCTTAATTGAGATTTGTTCATTGCAAGATCGATCATACATTGTAAGAATTGTGATCATTTTTCTCATTTTGTGATCGTACACTGTTCGATACTACGAGTACTATTTGGTTGTTCTAACACTATTATCTGTTTACTTTATATCCGAGTTTTTTTTGTTTTGAATATTTTTTTTACGCAAGGATAGATTTTATACACCGAGTCGGGTGAAACCATTGAAGGGGTAATCTAGTAAATGAACCGAAAAGGAGGAAGACACTTAATAAAAGTACTTTTTATGTGCCACATTCTATGAATCATATGCTTTCCTTAAGCAATGTTGTAAGCTACAATATTCCTCTTTTGTATATAAACAACTTTGAAAACAATAACTACTACACCAAAGGAAATTGGAGCAGAGAAATAATGGCAGATTACGAGGCCATCGGAAAGGCGTTTGTAGATCAC
Organism: Dianthus caryophyllus; assembly: GCA_023091065.1. Taxonomy (NCBI): domain Eukaryota; kingdom Viridiplantae; phylum Streptophyta; class Magnoliopsida; order Caryophyllales; family Caryophyllaceae; genus Dianthus; species Dianthus caryophyllus. Next base: position 9,794,936 of record CM041523.1, on the reverse strand, counting down.
TACTACCATCTTTTCGACACTGAACGCCCGTCACTTACGACCTTGTATGAGCCGACATCGTTACTAAGTTTCGAAGGCCAGGAATTTCGAGGTGTCGAGGAGATTTCAACCAAGATTAATGGTTTGCCATTCGATCAGTGTCGTCATTTGATCAGTACCATTGATTCCCAGCCGTCTGCAATCACCGGAGGTATTCTCGTCTTCGTTAGCGGGAGCTTGCAGCTTGGTGGGGAAGAGCATCCTCTGAGATTTAGCCAGGTACTATTTGTGTCATTGTGTGTACTGCTTATACATTTTTATTCACAGCTTGGCCAAAACAAAACATTTTGTCGAACGGTCGCAACATTTAGTCTGTTTCCTTATGCGGTAACTACTAAATTGCTCATGCTTTTTCCGACTTATATTAAACTTCAAATCTATAAATGTTGAAATAATGAGACTTTTCCATAATAGGTTAAGTACGACGAATCTACCTAAACATTATATCCCTTCATTAGTGAAACATTATATCTCTTGAATGAGAGATACATACGAAACAATGTATTTATTAGATGAAGAGTTGTATCTCTTCATATTATGTGTATCTAGAATATATCTTAGAATATGAAAGGGTGCGTATCACCTATAAATAGCATGTAATCCTAAGACATTGTAATATTGTAAAATCACATTATTATTCAATCAATAATAAACAATCATATTCAATCACACACTATTTCCTTCTATTCTCCACTTTCTCACTTATACTATTCCAAATTCCAACATTTGGCACCAGAGCCTTTAAGGATCTTTAAGGGGCCTAAACAACATCCACCACTAAACAAACAAAAAAAAAAAAAATCAATCTCTTGAAGTATGGCTTCAAGTTCAAGTGTTTCTCTCCCTGCAATCCCAAAGTTTGCGGGAGAAAGTTACGACTATTGGAGTGTGAAAATGAAACTCTTTTTAAAGTCGTGTGATCTATGGGAGATTGTGGAAAAAGGTTATGAAGCAAAAGTAGAAGGAAACGAATATTCCGCTGCACAACTACAACAACTAAAGAAGGATGAAATGAAAGATGCAAGGGCACTTTCATATATCCATAGTGCTGTTTCGGACAGCATTACACCAAAAATCATCCGGGCATCATCAGCAAAAGAAGCCTGGAACACTCTCTTAGAGGAATTTCATGGTTCCGAGAAAGTAAGGAGTGTAAGACTCAATAAATTGAGAAGAGATTATGCAAATCTCAAAATGCGAGATGACGAAAACATTAAAGAATATTCGTCAAGATTCATGGAACTTGTCAATCAGATGCAAATCTATGGAGAAAGTACTAGCGAAAAAACAATTGTTCCAAAAGTGCTAGCAACTCTCAATAGTAAATTCAATACTATTGCGTCAATGATTGAAGAATTTAAAGATCTGGATACACTCGGTATTACAGAGTTGTTTGGTTCCTTGTTAGCACACGAGGAAAAATTCATCAAAAGCGATGAGAGTCCAACAGAAGGTGCTTTCCAAACTAAACACAAATCAAGGTTACCTTATCTAAAAGAAGGTAAAAATAAACACGTGGAGGGCAAGAATATTTCTTCCAGACAAGGATTATTTCCTCCATGTGGCACTTGCGGCAAAAATAATCATTCGGAGCAAAATTGTTGGTTTAAGGGGAAACCTAAACAACAATGTAATTTTTGCAAGAAGTTCGGCCATATCGAGAAAAATTGCAGAAACAAGGCCAAACAAAATTCACAAGAACAGTTCCACCACCAAACAATTGAAGATCATCTATTTCAAGTCTGTCAGAATGGAAATTTTGGAAACGAGCAAATATGGCTCATCGACAGTGGTTGTACAAATCACATGGCTTATGATAAGAAGATTTTCACTCAACTTGATACTTCAAACAAGTCTCATGTTCGTGTGGGAAATGGAGCCGTTTTAGAGACCCAAGGAAAAGGAACTATTGCGGTCCAAACTAAGAAAGGAACTAAGTTTATCAGTGACGTTCTCTTGGTACCTGATCTTAGTGAAAACCTGTTGAGTATACCTCAAATGATACTCAATGGTTACTCCGTTATCTTTAAAGATGAACATTGCATTATATATGATTCACAAAAAAGGGAAATTGCTAAAATCAAAATGCAAAATAAGGCATTTTCTCTATTCTTGAATACATCTACGGAGCAAGAACCAATAGAGTTCACACCAAGTACTCCTCAAACTAATGCTAATGAACAGTCTCCATCAACATCGGAAGACAACGTACCTGAATTACAATCCTCTGAATCACATGATGAAAATGCTACAGCCCATGGGAAAAAATCTTTATCCCTAATATATCAAGATTGCCCTATTGTTCATTTGGATCCCGAGTTGTGTGAATCATGTTATTCAGCAACTAATGAACCACATAACTACGAGGAAGCCGCCAAGACCAAGGAGTGGCAGGAAACAATGAAAAATGAGATCGACATGATCAACAAAAATAACACTTGGGAGCTTGTTGATCCCCCTCAACACAGAAAGATGATTGGTGAGTTTCTAAGACTCAAGCTCGGAGTTATGGCCAAAAGTCTCAAGGAGGAGTGTTGAAATAATGAGACTTTTCCATAATAGGTTAAATCTGATTTAATCTACCTAAACATTATATCCCTTCATTAGTGAAACATTATATCTCTTGAATGAGAGATACATACGAAACAATGTATTTATTAGATGAAGAGTTGTATCTCTTCATATTATGTGTATCTAGAATATATCTTAGAATATGAAAGGGTGCGTATCACCTATAAATAGCATGTAATCCTAAGACATTGTAATATTGTAAAATCACATTATTATTCAATCAATAATAAACAATCATATTCAATCACACACTATTTCCTTCTATATCTCCACTTTCTCACTTATAACGATTCCAAAACCCAACAATAAACAACGAATTCATATTATAATCAGAAGAACTAACACCCGGACGGGCAACTATATTCTACTTATGTTTTAGAGCGATTAGACAGTTAGACATATATGAACATTTGGATAACAAACCGTATTAAAACACGACGTAAAATGTACTCTGACATCCAACACCCATAGCGATAGCAAATGTTGATCATAACACAAGCATACAAATACGCGTTAAGCTGCAAAGTTCTGGTGAGATCCGATGCATTAGTGTTCAACTGTGTATGCTGTAATACTAATACTGCATTTGAATATGATGTTTTCGATTTTTGTGTGCAGATGTTTCATTTGATTCCAACTCCACAAGGCAGTTTCTTTGTACAAAATGACATATTTCGTCTCAACTATTGTTAAAAACATTTCTAAAGACTCTTCTTAGTCATTGTAATGTGTTGTGAATCTTGAATTGTAATTGACTCTACATTATGAGATTATTACTCTTATTTAAACAATTTTCGCCCAACTATGTATTTAAATACCATCATGTTATATTATATTGCATGAATCTAATTTTAATTGAGACTATTAGTAGACTTATGTAGTGTTATAATTCTCAAAAAAAAAAAAAAAAAAAAAAAATAATTAATTTATTGTGAAAAAAATTAATCACAGGTTTAACAATTTAAATGGTACCAATTGAGTTTAATTTTCTCCATCCAATTCATCAGATTCTTATTGTTTGATCAAAATTCTCCTCACAAAATGGTCAAATGATTAGAATGTGTTGAATCGGATGGAGTAATTGTTAAGATTTTATTATAAACATTTGAGTAATTTTACCATAAAGTTGTCTCATATTATCAAAACACACGTACATTGTTTCAAGTTCTCACGGTGCCCATAAGGTTTGACATTTTTTTAATGGTACCAACTTTTTAACTTTGTCTCTATGGTACCCTTGAGGTTTGCTTTATATTCACAATTTGCTTTTTTGTTATAACGGCGTTAAATATAATTATGTAAATTGTATTTACTTAAAATATTTATTTTCCCTCCATTATTATAAATTTAAAAAATATTTTTTTTAATACTTTTAAAGGGTACTATGTACAAAACTTAGAACTTTCAAAGGTATCATGTACACAGTTAAAAAATTCAAGGGTACCATGTGCAAAAATATAAGTAACTAGGACATTTTTTTAAAAAAATTTAAATTTTTTTTTATAAGATCTCTTCAAATAAAAAACAGAAGACAAATTTTAAATTACACCCGCTATATGAAATTTTTGTACACCCTAATCAATGAGATTGAAGGCTCGATTTTATTTTATTGTAATTCTTTTTTATTATTTGGAAGGAGTGACATAAATTTTAATATCCACCTCAACAAAAGTTTGTTTAATATGTTAAACTTGACGAAATTATGAATCGAATGAGTAAGGTCATGAGAACTACTAAATTCAAAGTTGGAGGGTACCATAGGCAAAAACTTAAAAAAAACTAGGGTACTCGATCTTGGAAAAATTTCAAACCTCAGGGGTACCATGGGAAATTTACTTATATTAATATTGACATGTCAGCGTGTTTTTAACGGATGTTACCTAAACGCTCACGAAAAGTGCTAAATTGAAAGTTGAAGGGTAACACGTATACAAATTTAAAAACTTAAATACCATTAAAAATGTGTCAAAACTTAGGGACCATGAGTAGAATTTTCCCAAATATTATTAATGTTGTTGTAAATATGTACCGTACATATTATATCGTTGTAAAGCATTGCGCGCGTACATATTAAGATTAATAACAATGTCACGTTACATTTAATTATTAATTACACTTGACATATTTTTAAGGGTTTTTTTTTTATCAGACACTACATTAATTTTAAGCGAAATTATAAGAATTATATTACATTTTTTTTTTTTTGGATATTTCCCATGGTACCCTCGAACTTTGGCAGATTACACATGGTACCCCATGTGTGAGGTTTGTTCACATGCTACCCCTAAACTTTGTGAATATGTGCCCAATATGCTCATTTTGTGACGAAAAACTTGACGACGTTGATTTTATGCCCATTTCGCCAACGGGAAGGCTGACCTTGATTCATTCTATTCATAAAAACTAATCCGTACCATTTATCATTTGTCGACTTGATTTTATGTTGGATTTCACACTGAATAACAAGGGAGAGTGTTGAGTACATATTTTACGGTGTTTTGAATGCTTATCTCGACTTATTTTGATCCCATTTTATGCTTTTATGTCACTTTTATTAGATTTTATTGTTTTGTCGATATATGTTATGCTTGGGTATGTTTCCATGATTTTTGCAGGTTTATATGAGTATTTTCGACAAGACGACGGATGTAGAGATGACGGGAAGCGGAAGCTTGAAAGAAATGCAAGGAAAGAAGAGGAGTAGAGAAGCATGGCCTTCCTTGGCCATGGATATTACCCCCTTGGGCGTGGGAATCAAAGGAAGAAGGAGGCCAATTTGGCCGTGACACTCCCCGGGCAGGGAGGTTAAGCCCCCGGGAGGGGGCACCTGTGAGCAGATTTTGGAAGAACCGAGTCCCCCGGGCGTGGATGTTGTTCCCCCGAGCGGGGAGCTCTGTTTCGAGTATTTTTCTAATTCTATTAGGAAGTTAGGTTTTAATATAACTCTTAGTTTTAGAAACTACTCAGACACTTTTTTTTGGAAAAAAAAAAAAAAAAAAAAAAAAAAAAAAGAAAAAAAACCTACTCAGACACTTTTCATTATTCAGTTTTACGTACTTTTAGACTTAGAACTCAAGGAGATTACTTTGCTTTAATTTTCAAGAATTACTCTACAAATTCGACGTTCAATTTCAATTCGATTGCAATTTCAAGTATTAATTTCTCTTCTCTCTTTTAGTATTAATCATGTTTGCTATTAATTTTATTGCTTTTACTTTTATGATCATGAGTGAGTAATTTCTTAATCTAGGGTTCGTGGAATCGCTAGTAGTTCGAAAAGCATGAACTAATTTCTATAATCGTTGTTGTTTGATTGTGATTACGAATTTAATTGGGAATTTTAATTGAGTAGATTAGGGTTTGAGAATTTGATCGATTGACTTTAACCTTGAACCTACGACGGGAGTTGGGGTTTATTTGTTGACCGTTAGACGTTTGGTTTGACACCCTAATTTTAGTTGGTTGGTTTCACTTGCGGAAGCTAGGATTTTGACTAGAACACATTCCCGATTAAGATTATTTGGCCTCTCATGGGAACGAATGTTAGACCGATAATTGAGACGAGACTATCGACCTTAATGCTTCTACTTGTTGGGTTCACTTGTGGGAACGAGGAGTTTGACGAGATAGTTAGAACCAATTTGACCGCGAAACAGTATTTTGGGTACATTTTGGGTAGTGTCTCATTCGAATGACAATTGAACAACCGATTAATCTTTTGAAAATGCTTGTTGACTACTAGCGTGAACACGATTCCTAGACCTTTAATATATTGTTGAGATATCATTATAGTTTACGTATTTATTAGTTAGTACTCGTAGTTATAATTACCCACCTTTTATTATTTTCGCTGCTAGACTTAAAATTTAAACGAACTAGTACTTAAACTTTACTTCCCTGAGATCGAATTCGCATGCTACGACACTGCATAATTTATGTATTTAAAAATAAACGTAACAAATTTTTGGCGCCGTTGCCGGGGAAGTGACGGTTTAATATTAGTTAGTTTTAGATTAGTGTAGACTGCGTTTATGTTACCTGTTATTTTTCTTGATGGCTGTCTTTGAGTTTCCTCAGTTCAACGGTGAACCTTTCCATGAGTACCTTTCGCGTTTTGAAGCTTATGTTGAATATCTTGGTTCTTGTGGTTGGTTTTATTCTGATTGGGATCTAGGTAATGTTGTCTATGAGGGCATGAACGGTGAATCGAAAGATCTTGCCAATTACATGAGTAAGGGGAGATTAGAAAGTATGGACTCGTACGAGTACTTCTGTTTCTTGAGGTTTATGGCATCTCAATCATTAGAAGTTGATACCCTACCCCTTGAGTCCAATGTTGAGAGTATGATGGAACGACTTTTTGTGGCACAAGGACAATTTATCGAAACCCAGAGCCAAAAGAACGATGACCTCACTAAATCTATCTCTCAGCTTAGATCATCTTTTGAGACTATTCAAGACACATTCCAAGGTCGAATAGAGAATCTTGCACATACTTTGAATGAGGTGAAAACTTTTGAGAATTCGAAAGCTAAGGTTTTTATTGATCAGGATGATGATTTTATATATCGTTGTGAGGATGAGCCCTATGTTGGTGAATCTCTTAATGTTGTGAGTGAGTTTAATGTTCCTCCACCCATCAATAATGATGCGAGCAATTCTTTTATACCATTGTTAGAGGATGATGACTTATTTGATGACGATGATGATGATGTTTCTTGTGAGGTTGTTAATCCTACCTGTGCTAGTATTGAGGTTGCTCATTCTGTAGTTGGAGATGATTTATTGGTTAATGATTTAGGATTTAACTCATTATTTAATAATTCCTCTACTATTTTTGGGAAAATTGAGGTAAGTGAAAAAGAGATTGAGCATGTTGATGATAGTCTTCTAAGGGAAGAGTTACTAATCGCTCCTTTGAAAATACCTCATATGCGAGTTTCCGAAACTTTGCTCGATATAAACCGATTGTCTTATTCATCTGAAGAGTTTAAAAGTGACATAAATTTTATGTTTGAGCATAGAGACCCCAATGAGTTTATGATATATGATGTTGTCCCTATTGTTTATGAGCTTTATAGAAGGAGTCTTAGTTTCTATAGTCACTTTTCTGATTTTCATGCTCGTATATTCGACTTACTTATGAGAGCGTTGAGTTGTTCCGCTTTTGATATCTTGATTGGTGAGCATTGACCATGCTCCGATCAAGATCCCCTTCCCTTTTTATTTATCATTGTCCTATATTTTCCACTCTTATGCATTGAGGACAATGCGTTGTTTAAGCTTGGGGGAGGGTTCCTATATTTGTATATATGCTTGTTTATTTCTTTTCAGTTATTTTTCATTTTAGTCTATTTTTCCTTATTTTTTAAAAAAACCCAAAAAAATAAAAAAAAAATCACAAAAAAACTAAAAAGATTTTGACTTCCTTCTATTTTGGTGAATAATGACCTTGTGCTTAAACGTTATATGCGTCCTTTCTTAATCGCTAACTCTTGATTACTCGATGGATTACATGTTTTATGCCTTAGTTGTCTTTCCTTAACAACGCGAAAAAGTGCTACTAGATGAGTCTTGACGCCGTGACATCTCACGGGGCGCGATTTCCTAAACCACATCATGTACTAGGCATAGCTACTCAAATTGAGAGGATTTAGAGTCTCCAGGACCGATACATCTATACTCGGTCCCATTTGCTAGGATTGTGAGTAGTCTCCCTCCGGGATGCGCTTTACTTGAATGTGGCATATCTCCCCTTTCCCAATATGCAATTGATTATCGAGCACGATGAGGCATGTTCTTCTTGGTTACTTTATGAGCTCCACATGGCCAAAAGACTTGATTTTTCTACCCTTGCATTATTCCTCCATTTGTAGCCCGTCCTAGCCTTTTTAGCCTGTTTTATTTTGAACCCACATGATTTAGCTACATCCTAAAAACATCCGACCCTAGCCGGGTCAGTCGTGTGTAGTACGGTCATGGTTATATTGCTAGTAGAGGTGGGTTGGAGTGTATTGAGTCTTGTGAATGTCATGTGATTCGAGACTTGAGAGTTCTCTAATTGTCATAAACCAAGAGTCGAGCATCAATTTCTTGCTACGTATTTCCTAAGTTTATTTAATTTCTTCTCTCAAGAAAAAAAACCAAAAAAAGAAAAAAGCAAAAAACAAAAAAGCAAAAAAAAAAAAAAAAAAAAAAACAGAAAAAAAAAAAAGAAAAAAAATGTGTATATAAATAAAAGGTTAAGACGTAGCGGTCCATTAATAAAATTTTGATGCTCGAGGTCTTATGTTGTTGTTGAGACCGAATGAGGGGTATTTTGAGTTGTTGAGGGTACATTGGTGTCTAATGCGGTTTTGTTAGGAAGCTTGTTTAAGAGTCGGGTTGAGTTCGACTTCTCGGTTTGTCATTCGCTTCCTATTGAGTTGTAATTTCTAAGAGCATTTCACCTTTGTCGTTTGGATTATTAGTCGTGTTGACAAGTCATTGTCGTCATACGGGTTATTGTTGCGTACGAGTCACGACTACCGGATATTTAACTCCACATTATCCAGAAACATTATTCCACCTTCTTACCCCTCACTCGAGCCTTACGTTACAACCCTCGTCTCGCTTGTATGATCAAATGATGGGAATAGGAGGGATGTTCCACCCTTCGTAGTTAGCGTAGTGCCATTTTTGCACTTTTCCTGCAGGTTGAGTAGGAGAGGGCCATATATATATATATATATATATATATATATATATATATATATATATATATATATATATTTATATATAGAAGTAAGATCATTTAAGTCTCACCAATTTTGTTAAGTCTTTAAGTCTTGTTTCCAACCTTTAGATCAAAACAATCCAACGATCCAGATTTAATCTTGATTTAAAGAGCCTATTAAATGCATAATTGAATTTTTTTTTATGAAAAAAAAAAAAAAAAAAAAAAAAAAAAACAAATTTAATTCTCCATAATTTTAGCCCGTATCAATCCCACCCACATTAAATCACTCCTACCATTTTACACTAGAATAACCCTTCAACTCCTACTCCTACCATTTTCATCCCAAAATTCATTCCTAAATTCAAATTCATTCCTAAATTCATTCCCTCATTCATCCTTACCATTTCAATTAAACTTCAGCATCAAACTTCATCATCCTTACCATTGTGCATTCTTATTTCGATTATTTTACAGGATTTTCTTTCCTATTTTTTCCATTTTTATTTATTTTCAAGTTTCAAATTAACTAATTAGGTATGTTTCTTTTCTTTTTTGTTTCGTTTGCTTATTTTCATTCGTTTTTTTTTATGACGAATCATCTCTGTTCTTGTTAAGTTTGTGCGTTTTTTTGTTGTCCATGCTCTGTGTTCGATTTTTTTGTACTTTGGTTATTTAGGGTACACTGTTGTTTCCACTTCAATGGTGTTGTATACATTTATTGATTTTCTAATTCAGTTTTAATATTTTAAATGAATAATTTTACCCTACAATGTTAGAACGAGTTTTTTGTTAAATAAAGTTATAGTCTTTTGCTGTCTGACATTAACAGGGTGCGGGATCAACTCCCCGAAAAGCTGTCAAAATTCAACGACAACAAGAGGTTCATTGCTGACAAACTAAACGACATTCATTACTTGGCCGACAAGAAGGCCAAACTCGCTAAGCAGCGTGAACGATGAACACGAGCAATTGTCCTTAGACTCTTTTTATTTTTGGGTACTGCTGAATTTTAGGGTCACGAATGTCTTCAATGAACTAGATTTTTTGGTACTTGTGAAATTTATCCTCGCTACTGTGTTTTTGTTGTTTTTTTTGTGTGAAAAATGTATCGTACGTCTCAAATTTCAAGAACATGAGATGCACTACTTTTTTATTGACACTTGTTTGAAGCTTAGGGAAATCCTAAGTCTTAAAAATCCGTACTAATAATACATTTTGCACTTTTTTTTTGAAACTGTTGCGCAGATTAAATGAAACTACTACATATAATGTTTCAAATGCTGTCATACAAATCCTCTCATAATATTTCGAAACTGTTATTCAATGTCGATTAAACTACAATATAATGTAATTTGAAACTGTAAACTGTTATTGTTTTTTTTTTTTTAAATGGCGTACATTATTGAGTTTGAAACTGCAGTATAATGTAATTTGAAACTACAATGTAATTCAATTTGAAACTCTATCCTGTTATATTTCGAAACTGTTATTCAATGTGGATGAAACTCTAACTTGTTATTGAATTTTTTGAAGAAATGTATTGTACGTATAAACCAACAGAACAAAATTAAGGACTCACCATTTTCTTCAATAAAATCAATAACTCATAAGCCATTCAAAGAAAACTATTACTTATCATTGTTTAGAACTCCTTTGTATTTAATATAATCTATCCTTTAAAAACAAATAAAATTCCTGATGAATGGGTCAATTCTGACTTTACAACTAATACACTATTTACGACGAAACTGCTTTCCCATCTACATCAGCTCCAACGACCGCACCATATCCGACAATACTGTCGTCCGCAAACTTTAACGCATCCTTCCGCCACCTTGTAGCAATCAAACATTCAGGTAGTTTCTTGACCCCATGGCCTGACAAAATCCATAGTACATGACGACAGTCAACACCTTTCCGATGGAAAATACCGCAACTGCACGACGCGTTTGTAGTCGCTGTGACCAAAAAAATAAGCATCAAAACCTAATAAACACGAACATAATGACTTCACACGTTAATACATCTTTATTAATAGAACATAGTGCTAAATGAAGAAATTTATGAAACTGTGACTCATTATAAATGAAACTACTATATCTACCATTTTGAAACTCTTACAACTGCTGTCAAAACGCCTTGTACATCCTTTCAAATCACCAAACCAACGAAATTAAATTGTTTTCGACACTGTAATTCATTAACGACAAAAGTAATTAACGCCGTAATAGGAAACTCTTGCCTGAATTGTAACGAACTTCGTAAATACGCTCCTTTTCGGTATCGACTGTATTGTACTGTCCCATCACCCCACCGCTTCGTTGTCCATAAACGAACGTCAAAACCACAAGCAATTGCACATATCTTGTAAAACTTATAACCTTCTATAACATCCACGATCTGTTTTCCAACGAATGGTGTAAACCCTTGCTCAACTTTCCGGCAAAATTCGTGTGGCCCATATTTTTCTCCATCATCAAAAACTTCAATAAAATCAAACCAAAAAATTAAACAAAACAATCAAAAAATTGAAACATTCAAATTTCGACTACATAACTTTAATTTACAAAATTACAGAACAAACTGAAATTAATTTCACTTCACCCAAAACGGAAATTCAAATAAAAAAAATGAAACTTTATCATCCAAAAACGAAATTATATTTCAGTGCAAAATTGAATTTCGACTAAAAATAATACCTCTATTATATGGAATTACTGCAACTTCATCCATTAAAACGGTGTAGAAGGGTAAGAAAGTCAAAAAAATATGCACCAAAAAATAATAGGGGAAAGGAATAAGATGGAGTAGAAGTGTGGGACTTCGAGCGTTATTTTTCAATTAAATAGGTCTCCTAATTTTCCTCCATCAAGTTTGTTAATTGCTGCCTAATTAAATATAATTGATTCCTTTTTTTTTTTTTTTTTTTTTTTTTTTTTTTTTTTTTTTTCACTTCAATCAATTAATTAGACAACTAATCTTAGCCCTCCATTCAATTAAGATCCAATGGCTATAGTTGAGACTTAGAGACTTAATGGATATTAGAGACTTAATAGAACCTATATATATATATATATATATATATATATATATACACCCTACGTTATTGAGCGATGAGTGACCCCCGGTGAGAGTCTAGTACATGATATTGCACGATCGATGGATTGAGCATGGAGTGAGGTGTTACACATGTCATATGATCATTTATGATGCTAGCCTTTTTCATTTGTTCCTTCGATCCTTGAGAAGGAGGCTAAAGCTTGTATGATATTGGTTTTCGTGTGGGGTGATGCGATTGGAGTAGGTTGATTTGGTCTTATTCACCGTCTTGTCCTCGTATTCTTGAATTTTGTGTTGGGTATTGCTTGAGGACAAGCAAGGTTCAAGCTTGGGGGAATTTGTTGAGTACATATTTTACGGTGTTTTGAATGCTTATCTCGACTTATTTTGATCCCATTTTATGCTTTTATGTCACTTTTATTCGATTTTATTGTTTTGTCGATATATGTTATGTGATGAGGCTAAAGTCGTCGCGCCTAATCAAAATAAACCTAAACAAACAACTAATGTAAGCTAGTGGTAGCGGTCGAATCCTTTGAGGAAACAAATCTGGTTATTTGTAAAGCCTGAGTAAAGCAGTCGACTTCGAGGGTGTGAAAAAGGGTTGAATTGAGCTATAAACTAAAGCAATAAGAACGAAGATAAGAAGTCTATAAGGGAAAAGATTAGGGCATCGGATTCATTATGACAATGATTCAGGAACTCAAGTTCATAGGAAGGAAACAATAAACTGTGCAAATTGAGTAGGTTTGGAAAACGCTCTTCTCGAGTCAATTTCAACCTAAAACAAATTTAGCGGGCTCTCGCTACGTACTAAATTCAACTTATCGATCTCGCGTAAATCTAGTTTTAATTCGGCTTTCGATCTTAAATTAAAACTTACTCAGATTCAATTAAACTCAGATGAAATCGTTGATCAGGCGAAGTAATCCTAATTCAATTGCATAAAACGCGTAGAAAGAAATTCAATTGCACAAAATATTCAACCAATTTAATCCAAAAACATGTTCCTGAACCAAGGACACAAATTCCCCTCAAACCCTAATAGGAGAATTAGCTATGCATAATTAAAGTAGAAATAAAGCAATTGAAATAATAACACATGATGAATGAAATAGCAAATGAATTAAACCTGAGATTAATCTTGAATTGAAGTAAAGAATGATTCTTGCAAAGTAATTAAATCTAAGTCTAAGAGTTTTTTGAGAGAGTTTTAAAGAGAGAAACTAACTTCTAACCTAAAGCAGTGAAAAATAATGAAAAGGATCCCTTAAAACCCTAACTCGAGTCTATATATATAAGCACGAAAATCCGGAGAAAATAAGGGCCAGAACCTATCGGTTCGGGGGGTGAACCGATCGGGTCAGGGTGGGAACCGATCGGTTCTGATGTGAACCGAGCGGTTCTAATAAGCTCAGCAAAATTCCCGCAACTTTTGATCGAATTCACTCATCCTGAACCTATAGGTTTGCTCTGAACCTATAGGTTTGACGTCCCAAATCGTCGTATTGCCTCCGAATCAACTCTCGGGCTTCGTCTTGACGTCTCGATACTCTCCAATTGACTCATGTTTTAGCTCAGGACCGTCAAAACCTACAAAATATGAATAAAGAGCAGCAGTATCGCAACATAAAGCAAATAGCTCCTAAAACAATAATGAAATCGAGCGAATGCGAGCTAAATGCAACTATAACGGGGGCATATAATCAATATAAATGACATACATCATTATGCTTGGGTATGTTTCCATGATTTTTGCAGGTTTATATGAGTATTTTCGACAAGACGACGGATGTAGAGATGACGGGAAGCGGAAGCTTGAAAGAAATGCAAGGAAAGAAGAGGAGTAGAGAAGCATGGCCTTCCTTGGCCATGGATATTACCCCCTTGGGCGTGGGAATCAAAGGAAGAAGGAGGCCAATTTGGCCGTGACACTCCCCGGGCGGGGAGGTTAAGCCCCCGGGAGGGGGCACCTGTGAGCAGATTTTGGAAGAACCGAGTCCCCCGGGCGTGGATGTTGTTCCCCCGGGCGGGGAGCTCTGTTTCGAGTATTTTCCTAATTCTATTAGAAAGTTAGGTTTTAATATAACTCTTAGTTTTAGAAAGTACTCAGACACTTTTCATTATTCAGTTTTACGTACGATTAGACTTAGAACTCAAGGAGATTACTTTGCTTTGATTTTCAAGAATTACTCTACAAATTCGACTTTGAATTTCAATTCGATTGCAATTTCAAGTATTAATTTCTCTTCTCTCTTTTAGTATTAATCATGTTTGCCATTAATTTTATTGCTTTTACTTTTATGATCATGAGTGAGTAATTTCTTAATCTAGGGTTCGTGGAATCGCTAGTTGTTCGAAAAGCATGAATTAATTTCTATAATCGTTGTTGTTTGATTGTGATTACGAATTTAATTTGGAATTTTAATTGAGTAGATTGGGGTTTGAGAATTTGATTGATTGACTTTAACCTTGAACCTACGACAGGAGTTGGGGTTTATTTGTTGACTGTTAGACGTTTGGTTTGACACCCTAATTTTAGTTGGTTGGTTTCACTTGCGGAAGCTAGGATTTTGACTAGAACACATTCCCGATTAAGATTATTTGGCCTCTCATGGGAACGAATGTTAGACCGATAATTAAGACGAGACTATCGACCTTAATGCTTCTACTTGTTGGGAACACTTGTGGGAACGAGGAGTTTGACGAGATAGTTAGAACCAATTTGACCGCGAAACGGTATTTTGGGTACATTTTGGGTAGTGTCTCATTCGAATGACAATTGAACAACCGATTAATCTTTTGAAAATGCTTGTTGACTACTAGCGTGAACACGATTCCTAGAACTTTAATATATTGTTGAGATATCATTATAGTTTACGTATTTATTAGTTAGTACTCGTAGTTATAATTACCCACCTTTTATTATTTTCGCAGCTAGACTTAAAATTTAAACGAACTAGTACTTAAACTTTACTTCCCTGAGATCGACCCGTATGCTACGACACCCGTACGCTTGCGGTATTTAAAAATAAACGTAACAGAGAGCCTCCATCTAGGCCATCAATGCCATACTTGACAGGCGGACTACTTTGAATTTTGCCTCTATTTTTTTTTTTTTGGTTTCCCAACCGATATCCGAACCGATTTGGGCCGACTAATTTGGTTTCGGAGCGTCTCCCAACGGGCTTTCGGGGGATCGAACCTCAGTTCTCCCTATCAAGTATAAGTGCGAGCAGCAAAAATCTTTTTAATATAATAATCCCCAACGTTTCAAAGTATCCCGGCCTGTACAAACCATCAACACGTTTGTTGTATGCATAAGCTTCTGCGAGACTGGCATGTGTAAGGAGCTGTTTCTCGATCACCATTTCTCGATCAAAGCCCTGGAGATGGTAGCCTGGTATTTTGGGATTTGGAAGCAGTGAATGTAACCGTATGAGTTATGACACATGGTTGGATGACCACATTGAACAAATCCGATAAACTAAAGATCGAGGAGAACATAAATACATTATCTCCCTCAAACCTTACACTTGAACATTCACCTGATTAACCAACAGTCTACTTCACGGTGTTATACATAGATACAATCCGGCTTAAGATAGATCTACTAACTACGTATCGGGTTCAAGTCTACAACGAACGTGAATTCCGATTTTTAACAAGTACCAAGAATGGCAGCATACGGTGTGCTTGTTACTTTACATATTAATCTATCGATAAAGCATTGTTGAGACAAGATTTTAAGATGCAAAGGTATAGTCTTTTTTAATCAACCAACGCTGAAAGGATTCTGATTTACCCCCTTGATATCCCTTCCCTTTCCCTCTGAATTTCCCCACCCAAACAAGGTGTTTAGGATTATTCCCAGTTGGCAGAATAAATAAATAAATTAATCAAAATTAAAATTAAATCAAAATTAGGGTTGACAAAAGGGGAAACGAAGGAAGGAAAGAAAGAAAGAAAGAAAGAAAAAGTTAAATGCATGGGATTAATTGGTAGGGAGTAAGAAAGAAAGTTAAACGAATGACTCTAGAATGTTAAACACTCTAGAATGGAAAAAGTTAAATGAGATTTAAGGAGGGTTAATTTAGAAGATACATGTAAAGTTTAGGAGTACACTATAAGTTTTCAATAACAATAGGATACAACGTAGGAAAAGCGAAAAACACAAAATTACAACATATATTTTTTCTAACAAAAGGACCTCAACTATCATTATTTTTTCAGTTAAGGACCCCAACAATAATTTTTTCCAGTTAAAGACCTTATACCCTTTAACCGTTAACTTTGTCATCCACTCATCCACCTCTAACTAATTGACAAAAACAACACAAATTCTTGTTTGCAACGGAAGACCCGTCTTAAGGGTTAAGACGGGTCGGGTATGACCCGTTTCCCCTTCTTTTTTTTTTTCTTTTTTTTTTTTTTTTTTTTTAATTTTTCTGAAAATTTTAAAAAACCCAATTTTTTTTTTTTAATCTTTTAGTGAAAATTGTGTTTATAGGGTAATTAAAAATGGTAACAAAGTAGACAAAAATGGTAACATATTACTTTATATTGGTAACATATTATGAAACCTCAGTTTTCATGGGTTTGTTTTCCTTAAAAGATAATGTTGTCATTTTCTACAAACAGGTAACCATTTAGTATAATAATGTTGTCATGTTAGCTTTCAGGGTTTGTATTCCTTAAAAGATAATGTTGTCCTTTTATAGATACAGGTCACCCTTTACTACAACAATGTTACCATCTTATTTTTCAGCTTGTTTCAATGGGGTTTTTGTCCTGCAAATATAATGTTGTTGTCCTTTTCTACAAACAGGTAACCATTTAGTATAATAATGTTACCATGTTAGCTTTCAGGGTTTGTATTCCTTAAAAGATAATGTTGTCCTTTTATAGATACAGGTCACCCTTTACTACAACAATGTTACCATCTTATTTTTCAGCTTGTTTCAATGGGTTTTTTGTCCTGCAAATATAATGTTGTCCTTTATTAGAAACAGGTCACCATTTAGTACAACAATGTTACCGTCTTTCCATGGGTTTGTTTCACTTGAAAGAAAATGTTACCCATTTATGCAAACAGGTCACCCTCTACAACAACAATGTTACCATCTCTATTACCAAATAATAATAATACTAATAAAACCAACAAAAAAACAAAAACAAAGCACAAATTTAAAAAAAAAAAAAAAGAGAGAAAGGTGTGTGCGTGTTGCACCACCATTTTTACATCATCATCACCAACTTCATCATCTACCACCTTCACCATTTTATTTATACAAACCCAGAAAAAAAAAAAAAAAAAAAAAAACTTCAAACCCAGAAAAAAAAAAAAAAAAAAAGCTTCAAACCCAAAAAACAAAGCACAAATTTAAAAAAAAAAAAGAGAGAAAGGTGTGTGCGTGTTGCACCACCATTTTTACATCATCATCTACCACCTTCACCATTTTATTTATACAAACCCAGAAAAAAAAAAAAAACTTACCCTTTACAAAAAAGCTTCAAACCCAGAAGAAAATAAAAGCTTCAAAAAAAAAAAGAATGAAATGGAAGAGAGGAAGAGAAATGAAATAGAAGAGAGAGAGAAACAAAAAAAAAAATAAAATGAAATGGGGCGGCTGAGAGGAGAGGAGAGAGGGGAGGAGAGGACACCTATTTAAGCAACCCTAAATAGGATCCGACCCGTCTTAAGTTAAGACGGGTCGCCCCGTCTTAAGGGAGACCAATTGCAAAAACAATACTCCGTATATATGTATTAATTTCAAAGAAGACACAATATATTTATTTTATCACTTAATTTATAAAAATTACTCTTTTATTTATTCATAAAAGAGTTGTCATGATATGAAATCTATATATTTTATTATAGTAATGATCGTAAACTATATTTTCAAGTTAATAATCTCATTTATTCTCATCAAACAGGTTAAATTTGAGTTCAAGTTACACATTTTAGGTTGAATATGACTTATTACGGGTCCAAACTAAGATTGTAATATTAGTCGAAAATAATTTTATTATGCCTGTTCACCATATTAGCTTTTCATTTAAATTTTTTTTTTTTTTTTTTTTTTTTTTTTTTTTAAAGTATGTATCCCCTTTTATTTGTTTTTTTTCACTTGTTTAATGATGTGCTGAGTATTTGCAGTAAATTGGAAAAAAGAAATAAAGAATGGGAGTATGATTTTACACTTATATTTATTGTAGTTATAATTACAATTCAATTGGAAAATTATTTGACAAAACCCACATTTTCATATTTATTTTGTAAATTAAGGTTATACACACTACGATTTAGTAATTTATTTACTTTTTATATTTTAAAAATGCACATGAAATTATCATTTTCTTCATAAAAAATATATTTTGATACTTTAGAGTTGATTAAACTGAGTGAAGATAGTCAGAACAATGTAATTTTGCTTGAATATGAATTTTTTTGGTCAAATACGAATGTGAAAAATTGTTCATCTCTAAATGAAAAGAGAATAAATATTTAGTTAAAGTTAGTACTCCGTACTAATATTAGGTTTTATATAGCTTTCCACAATCATTTTATAAATTTAAATAATTCAATTAATAGCAATTTAAGTTTGATCAATCGACTTAAATAATTAAGTTGTACCTACTTGTTGAATAGAAATGCAAGAGTATGCCAATAAATAGGTGGCCTGGACTACTAATTACATTGTCATTTATTATATGTTTACATTTTATATTTTATAAGTGCGTTTTATATTGATAAAATAATGCACAAACGAATCTGATCTTAATATAGTAAATAGTAATGTACATGTGTATATTATATTACTCAAGTAATAAATAAGTTAGTCGCTAATTACCCGATTAAATAATACGGGGTAGTATTCTTTTTGCAAGTTTATATTTGTTTTGGACATTAAGTCATTATAAAAGGAGTAATTACATAGAGTCGTACTACACTATGTAAAATGGTGAGCATGAAGCTTTAATGGTGATTTGAGACGCCATTGATGAAGATTAGTAAGCTTGAAGATGATGAATTTTAGAGAGAAATTATGAAGAACAAAAGGTAAATAAAAGTTGTGATTATATTGAATTAAATTAGTTATGTACATGAGATGAAGTCTATTTATAGAGAATGTACAATGCTCTAACAACCTAATAACTATCATAACAAACTCGTAACAGAATTGAGTTAGTTATAACAGAATTAGGGAGTTTGTTACTGGAACAGAGTACTCCAATAACAGAGCATGAGGAAGGTGATGAAGAGCGCGTGTGTTGGCTTCGCTTTGTTGCTCATCTGCTACGCACTATCATTTCTACATACCCCCCTCAAGTTGGAATTGCAGTTTGAAGGAAACAAAAGCAATCCCAACTTGGAAACCAAAGTATAATGTTGCTGTTGACCCAAGGGCTTGGTCAAGACATCTGCTAATTGTGAATTAGAAGGAACATAGCTTGTGGCAATGAAACCTTCTTGTACCTTTTCTCGAACATAATGACAATCAATGTTTAGGTGCTTTGTACGCTCATGAAAGACCGGGTTTGCAGCAATGTGTTGAGCTGATTTGTTGTCACAAAACAGAGTAACAGGCAAAGGAACTCGTGCATCCATGTCAGTGAGAAGGCCTGTGATCCAGACGATCTCAGAAGCAGTATAAGACATGGCACGATACTCAGACTCAGCTGATGACTTAGAAACCGTTTTCTGCTTCTTTGTCTTCCAAGAAATCAGAGAATGACCAAAAAATACACAGCATCCTGTCACAGACTTGCAACTGAATTGACATGAACCCCAATCTGAATCACAAAATGAAGATAGTGTAGAAGGAGAAGAGGAAGGGTAGAATAGTGTGGCATCCATTGTCCCTTTCAAGTACCTTACAACATGTAAAGCTGCTTGTAGATGAGGAAGGCGTGGTGCACTCATGAATTGGCTTAAATGTTGCACTGAATAGGACAAATCTGGCCTTGTAAGATTCAGATATAATAATTTCCCTACTAATCTTCGATACATCTCAGGATCTTGGAGAAGGTCACCTTCTTCTGTGCTCAATTTCAAACCTCTTGGCAAAGGAAATGAAGCTGAGTGGCCATGGACAAGGTTAGTGTCTTTGAGAATGTCTAAGACATACTTCCTTTGATTAAGAAACAATCCCTCAGGTGTCCTGGTCACCTCTAACCCTAGGAAATATTTGATCTGCCCCAAATCCTTGATAGTGAAAGCCTTGTCTAAGGCAGACTTGATCTGAGAAATGAGACTGGAATTAGGACCAGTGATCAGCAAATCATCAACATAAACTAACACAGCTACAAATGTGTCTGCTGAGCCATGTGTGAAAAGAGAGTAATCATGTTTGGACTGAGTAAACCCATTAGCCAACAATAATTTGGTGAGCTCCAAATTCCATTGCCTAGACGCTTGTTTGAGGCCATACAATGACCTGAGTAACCTGCAAACTTGACCTGGAGAGGCCTGAGAGTAGCCTTCAGGGGGAACCATATACACTTCCTCTTCAAGATAGCCATGAAGGAAAGCATTATTAATGTCCAATTGATTGATGAACCATCCTTTGGAAGCTGCTACTGCTAACAAAGCCCTGACTGTGGTGAACTTAGCCACAGGAGAAAAAGTGTGTTTGTAGTCTTTCCCTTCCACTTGGTTGTAACCCTTGGCTACTAACCTAGCTTTATATCTTTCAACACTTCCATCAGCTTTAAACTTGACCTTGAAAACCCATTTGGAACCAATAGCCTTGTGACCAGGTGGAAGACTAGTGAGGTTCCATGTTTTGTTGGACTCAAGGGCTGCAATTTCCTGTTGCATTGCTTGAACCCAAAGGGGATCTTCCTTAGCCTGGGCATATGATGCAGGCTCTGAAGTGCTAAGCACTCTTTCCACAGATGCCAAATGTGCAGAAGAAAAACGATCATCATAAGAAATAGCAGGAGAAGTGATAACCAAGTCAGACTGTGCATTGGGCAAAGTAGGACAGACAAAACCCTTGAGTCTCTCAGGAATCTTCTTGGTTCTTGCTGGCCTACCCAATGAAACAGTCTCAGGAATAGAATGCACAGGAGAGATATGTCCACCCATGCCAGGAATGTCTGTGGAAGACTGAGAAATTTCCTGAGAAAGACCTGGTGAAATAGTAGTAGCAGAAGGGGACTCAATATGAGGCTGAGTTTGCTCAGAAAACTCTGACAGGAAAGGGATGTCTGCAGAATCTTCAATCTCAGTGACAGGAAATAAAGGAAGAGTGGAAGGAGGATACACAGAACAATCTGCAGGTGACTTGAAGGGGAATACAGTCTCCTGGAAAACCACATCCCTACTCACAAAGATTTTCTTAGTATCTAGATCATAGAGCTTGTAAGCTTTCTGTGCAAAAGGATACCCAATGAAGACACACTTCCTGGCTTTAGAATCAAACTTGTCTTTCACAGAACTTCTTAGCAAAGCAAAACACTGACACCCAAAAACCCTCAATTCATCATATTTGGGTGTGGTTTTAGTGAGGATCTCAAAGGGTGTCTTCCAATCAAGAACACTAGAAGGCATTTTATTAATCAGAAAAGTAGCAGTAAGGATGCTTTCACCCCAAAACCTCTTAGGTAATGCTGCAGACAACAATAAGGCTCTAGCAGTCTCTACTAGATGCCTGTGTTTGCGTTCCACCCTACCATTTTGCTGTGGAACACGAGGAACACTCCTCTGATGGATAATTCCTTTAGAAGCAAACAACAAGTCACACATATCTTGGACTATCTCAGTCCCATTATCACTTCTAACTATCTTAACCCTAGCCTCATACTGGGTTTCTATTTTAGCAAGGAAAGAACTGATGATTCCATGTACTTGTGTCTTATGATTGAGCAAGAAAGTCCAAGTTACCCTTGTGTGATCATCAACTATAGTCAAAAAATAATGTGCTCCTGTGATAGAGGCCACCTTATAGGGACCCCATAGATCAATATGTAGCAAATCAAAAGGAGAGACAGCTCTGGAAGTACTTTTATTAAAAGGAAACTGATGCAACTTTGCTGAAATACAAGTATCACAGGAAAAATCCTTTGAAAATTTCTGAACATCATGCTTTATGTCAGCCACATGGACTAGCTTACTAAGAGAGGTATGACCAAGCCTAGCATGGAACAAATCTAATGTACTTTGTTTATTACAAGTTGAACAACTATGACAGAAACTCTTGGGACAAAGTTGTGCAGATGAAGCATCTTTATGACAGATCTTGTATAAACCACCTTCTAACAGTCCAAAAGCCAGGTTTCTCTTAGAAAGGGGGTCCTGAATAGCACATTTATCAGCATCAAAGTGAATGAGCAACTGATTTCTGAGTAATAACTTGCTCACAGATATAAGATTGTGTCTAAAATCAGGCACCAAAAGAACATTATGCAGTAGAATATCAGAATTCAATTGAATATCCCCAATTTCTGAGACAACTTTAGTAGTACCATCAGGTAGCCCAACAATGATAGGTTTTGTGAGAGATTTAATGCTCATAAACAGATTTCGTTTAGATGTCATGTGATCTGTGGCCCCAGAGTCAATAAACCAACAACAATGTTGAGTATCATCAGTAGAGTGTACCATATTAGAAGTGGAAATGATACCTGCAAAATTCATTGCTGAGAAAGGTGTTTCTTGGATATCTGCAGCCTGTGAAGTGCTAGGTTGTGACTGAAACAGCTTAACCATTTCCTTGTACATTGCTGAAACCATTGCAGGATCAAGCTTCACTTCACCTTGTGCAGTCTGAGTTGCTGTGTGATTTGCAGACTGAGGATGTATTTCCACATTATTTGCAGTTGATGAAAACTTTGCCTGATACTTCATCTTCTGCTCAGGATGTAGTCTGAAGCAGGTTTCTCGTGTATGACCCTTTCTTTGACAATGATCACACCATCTGTCCTCAAATCTAGGCTTCTTGCCATCTTTCTTCCATGAATTCCAGGTGTTCCTGCCATTAAACCGTCCCACTGAATTTGCAGAAGGTCCTTCATGTATCATGGCTGCCATTAATGCACTCATATTCTGTGGATTATGAATAACAACAGCAGCATTCTTCTGACTTTCTATCTGACAAACGATTGAATAACACTTCTGAGCATTTGGAAAAGGTTCCATGGACAAGATTGAAGTCCTCAGACTATCATACACTTCATTCAATCCCATCAAAAACATCATGACTTTGTCTTTATTAGCCTTTTCAAGAGAATCCGTCAGAATATTACAAGTGCATTGCTCCATTATTCCACATGTACACACCGGAATTCCCTCAATTTCATCAATATCATCCCAATATTTCTTCAGTGTGGTGAAGTACTCTGGAACTGACATGTTTTCTTGAGTAACATTCCTCAATTCCTTCTTCAATTGATACAAGAGAGGTCCATTAGATTGACCATAGGTTTCGACAATTTCTGACCAAAGTTGCTTCGTCGTTTTAGCGGACATGAATCCTTCTCTGATTGGAAGACTTAGTGAATTGAGAATCCAGCATTTCACCATACTGTCTGCTCTTCGCCATTGTTGAAACCTTGGAGAAGTTATCGCAGGCATGGCGACTTTGCCGGTGAGAAATCCTTCTTTGTTCTTGGAATCCAAAGCCATATGAATTCCTCTACTCCAGTTAATGAAGCCTTTTCCTTCGAACAAACTGTTGACGAGCATCATTCCTGGAGAATCTGATGCTGAGAGATACAATTCATCGCCGCATTTTGACTTTGAATTGAATTTTCTGATCGAGCTGAATTCGCTTGAGTTGTTGTGTTTAATCCTGTATCTGATGTTTGCATCTTCGTAATTAAAGACGAAATCGAAGAAGAATTGGTTTAATTTGTGATTTGATTGAAAAACAAAGATTTGAAATCAAATTTTCTGGAAAAATGACGCAAAATTGAAAATTAGGGTTTGTGATTTGGGGAAAACACAGACCAAATTACAATAGCACAGAAGCAGGCTAAACCTGCTTTGATACCATGTAAAATGGTGAGCATGAAGCTTTAATGGTGATTTGAGACGCCATTGATGAAGATTAGTAAGCTTGAAGATGATGAATTTTAGAGAGAAATTATGAAGAACAAAAGGTAAATAAAAGTTGTGATTATATTGAATTAAATTAGTTATGTACATGAGATGAAGTCTATTTATAGAGAATGTACAATGCTCTAACAACCTAATAACTATCATAACAAACTCGTAACAGAATTGAGTTAGTTATAACAGAATTAGGGAGTTTGTTACTGGAACAGAGTACTCCAATAACAGAGCATGAGGAAGGTGATGAAGAGCGCGTGTGTTGGCTTCGCTTTGTTGCTCATCTGCTACGCACTATCATTTCTACACACTACTACTACTACTTACGGAGTATATGATAATATTAATTAACTTAAATCTTTATTTTTTAATTTGTGTTTCTTAATTAAAAATATTTTGGGTCAATTAATTATGGGGAAGTGGGAAGCTAACGGTGTTAGGATTCCAGGTCCTTAACTGTAAAGGTTTATAGTTGAGGTCCTTAACTGAAAACTAATTGATAGTTGATGTCCTTTTCTTTGGGTTAACTCGATATATTATCATAAGATATCATATTAACATGACAAAAATATAACATACGGAGTATGAGACATTTCATAATATTGAGCATATAGGGAATATAGCTAAAATGTAAGCTTTCCATTCATATCAAAATCAAATACAATATCCATTATTTACATCAATCTATTCCACCACTCTTATCAACTAAAGACCACTCACTAGTCTCCTCTACATTCACATGAGTTTTGAGACTCAAAACAAATATCCTCACTACAACACTCGATCGGCCGCTCAACTATAAAATCAATCCAAGCTTTGTTACGTTGCTCCCAAACACAATAAAAAGCAGCCATTATAGCCAAATTAACTAACCTCATCTTCAACTTGGGCCATCTTCTAGACATCGACATATCCAAAACATTGTTACCTTCATTATAAGGAAAACCAATCCAACTTGCAATGTCCTTCCAAACTTGTGTAACGAAAACACACATCTGAAACAAATGTTTCAGATCTTCAATTTGACAGCCACAAATACAGCAGTAAGGGTCTAATACTACCCCAAACTGATGCATTCTGGCCTTCAATCTCAACCCATCATGTTGTATCATCCAGGCTAAAAACATATGTTTAGGCACACCCTTACTACACCAAATCCTTTTGTACCAGGGCACATTATCACACACCGGGGAGAGCCACTTATAACCATGTTTGATAGTATATCCTCCCTGTGCAGCAGACCACATATCAGTCTCAAAACCAAACCTCAACAATCAAGTCCCTAACCTTCATTTCCTTCTTCCACTACCAACAATCATCAGCCTTAACTAAATAATTAAATATACCACTTCAATGTTCATAATACTATACCATAAATATTTTACCAATATATAGTATCAAAATAATTACAATTCTATAGTGAAGGTCCAAAATCATACTACGACTAATTATAACATAAATACATACTCCCTCTGTCTCAGTTATTTGTTTACATTTCCCTCAAATCTCCCTCACAAAAAAGTTAAAATGTAAACAATTCACTGGAACGGAGGGAGTATAATCATACGGTATAAAATACTATACAAAATATCTACGAAGTACAACGATTATTCATACTATTAAAATAAATTACTCCGTATTTCTACAATGAAGGGTCTTAAAATCATACGGAGTACTTTATTTGGTCAGTGATACTCCGTATATACTTTCCTCTCCTCGATCCCTTAATTACTAGCTTCTATTCCTAAGTGTTGACTTTTACGTAATTTTTTTCTTTTGTTTTCCCCCTCAAGCACCCACTTATAGAAGGTGGCCATTGGCTCAACCGGGTCAGGTTTGAGTTGGGTTGTATTGTATTGAGTCGTATCAAGTTCAGGTCAAATCGGATCATAGCAGTGCTCGGGTCAGTTTCGAGTCGGGTTGGTCATATTGGGTTCGGGTCATATCGGATCATGAAAGTAATCGGGTCGGGTCCAGGTCGTATCAAATCCGGTCACTCACGCAAAAAATTTCAGCATAATCGGGTTTGGGTTAGATTCGAGTCACTAATAATTTAGGCTCAAATTTTAGCGTTTAGACAAATTTGAAATTTTAATGTTTTTCAAAACACATATATGTGATTGACTTTTAACTATATCTTTACCTCAAAAGTTAAATATTATGTTTAACAAATGTTAAAAATTTTTAAAAATTTTCTAAAGATATTCAAAATTTCTTTAAAAACTTCAAAATTTCGGGTCGAATCGGCTCGAGGGTCGGCTTATCTATTGACTCGAGGTGAATCGGTTTTCGGGTCATATCGGGTCGGCCCGGGTTTTGTTTCGGGTAATGTCTGGCTACGGATCATCATCGGATCGATTCATGTAGGTTCCGGGTCGCAATAATTTCGGGTCCTATCGGGTCGGGTTTGCTTGAGTTCGAAACGGGTTACTCGGGTGGAGTCAAGCTTGCCAATCTAAGCCACTTATAGGAAAAATATGTGACGAGGATGCAACAATCATAATTAAGAGAGCTAGTAAA
Organism: Dianthus caryophyllus; assembly: GCA_023091065.1. Lineage (NCBI taxonomy): Eukaryota > Viridiplantae > Streptophyta > Magnoliopsida > Caryophyllales > Caryophyllaceae > Dianthus > Dianthus caryophyllus. Next base: position 9,767,970 of record CM041523.1, on the reverse strand, counting down.
AGTAACTAAGACACCAGAAACGGCGACTACCTGAGCTAATGAATAACGATAGAGGTAAGAACTAACACTGATGGAAGAGCTAGTTAAATATCCGAAGTCCTAGAGTGAATCATTTAGGGGCCTTAACAGGTGATCCGGACTGTTCATAGGACATTGATAGTTCCACGGGAGAGGCACAATGTGTGGACCAATAGAGAAGTGGGTCCATTAATTGCATTATTTAGAAAATCGCCTGGATTAGTTCATTGTGTCCGTGGATTTTATGATACTCCAATCATATGGGTGAGTATTTTCACTTTTTTATTTTATTTTATTTTTTATTTGGGTAATTATCTTAAATAGTTAGTCTAATGTTATTAATTAGAATATTTATATTTACGGAATACCCATGAATAGGATCAAACAATTTCATATGGCGACTATACCATAATTTTAGACTTATATACTTTTAGTGGCTATATAGATAATTAAGCAAGAAAATTTATTTATACCTATAATATATGAGCTTAATCGAAAAGTGTTTTTAATAGTCCGTACTATTTTATTTTTGGGTTATTACACTGGGTTAGCCCAATTTGATTGCAGTGAAAGCCGAATGAACTTAGTCAAGAGCAAGCACTGGGTTGGCCCAAATAGATTAAAGAGATCAATTGGTCTTGGTCGATGCTAAATTCTCAAATTAGTCTAAATTGAGAGAAACTCACAAATTCCCAAATCGAGCTCGAGGTTTTCTCTGAGCCGATTTCGAGCTTTGAATTTTGAGCCTCGGTAAGTTGAGCTATTTCTGAGCTCAAAATTTTTTTTGAGATAATTCTAAACTTACCCGAGCTCAGTGTACTTTTATGTGCTCTTGAAATAGATGTAAAAAATAAAAATGGATTAATTGCCAGAGTAATCCAAAATGGTCTTCTTACATAAATAATCTGAACTCGAATTAATCCACGAAAAATTTCTACTAACTATTCCAATAATGTATTTTGGCCAATTTTAATCTGTTTTAATCAATTAAAAAAAAAAGGTGAAACCAGTTTGAATTTTACTTAAAATAAGAGTGAGGTACGTTAGAGTCGGTTTCACCATTTTTTTTACGTGTTAGAGTCGATTGAAATTGGCCAAAGTACATTATTAGAATGATTTTTCAATAGTTGGGATTATTCGTAGATTAATTAGAGTTCGGATTATTTATGAAATAAGAGGATTAGTTCGAATTATTTCTGACAATTATTCTTAAAAAGAATAATTAATTATTAATATTGAAAATTAAATATCGATATTCTGGATTTTAATGAGTGACATGAATAATATTTATTTTTCCTAAATTCTTTTATAAACTCTATATACTTTTTTTTTTTTGAGTTAGTAAAAACTAAATTCTATATGGTAACTCTGTGTTTTTTTAGGATTCCACGTGGTAACCCTACTTTCAGAAAGTTACACATGGTAACCCTTTACTCTATTGATACCTATTAGCACGACCCTATATTTATATTCCGTCAATTATTCCGTTAAGTAGTTGACGGAAAATGGCGTGATGTGTTTGATTTTAAGCTTTTTCTCTATGGTAACCTCGTGTTTTTTAAAAAAAATCTACATGATAACCTTATTTTTTGTACGAAACACACACGCTTAAAACAAAACTCATTAAATTAATCCCTTTTTCTCTCATTTTCACTTGATCACACTATAAATTGTCAAACTTCAACCATGAGTGTTCGGAAAACGTTATATCTTCTTTATTTCGCTCAAGTGTTTTTTTTTTTTTTATTTGTTTTTGCTTAGAAATTTAGAGAAAATTGTTAATGAGATGTTTTAAGACTCATTTATACGAAAAACAACAAGAAAATGTGTTTAATAGATCGAAATAATTTTGTTTGGGAGGGTTCAATTTCTTCATCTTCTCTTGTCTACATCGTAAATAATTTAGTATTACTCCTTGGAACTCGTTTATTAGTTGATTGAGAAATTTGACCGAATCGGTAAACCTTAATCATGAAGAGGCAAATGATCTACTACCTCGGTTTTGGAAACATCCAATAATGTAATATATAACATCGATGAGGTGAAAATTGAAATATATAGTTCACCCTCGACTCCCCAAGCATGAGCGTGTGAAAAAAAAACTACTTTGGTACAATAATAGAGTGAAAAATGAGGGATTCTGGATTAATTTCATGACTATGTTTTTATGCATGCGTGTTTTGTAAAAAATAATAAGGTTACCGTGTAGAATTTTTTAAAACACGGGGTTACCATACAGGAAAAAAAAAAAAAAAAAAACTCAAAATCAAACACGCCACGTCATTTCTTGCTAACTATTTGACGGAATACAAGTATAGGGTTACCATGTGTAACTTTCTAAAACTAGGATTACCACGTAGAATCTCAAAAAACACAGGGTCACCATATAGAATAACCCAATAAAATATGTAAGTATTGAATCATATCTATAAACTAACTAAAAGATTTCACATGACATTTATTTTAATATTGATGACATTTTTAACTTTTACAAAATAAATAAATAATGTGATTGTAACAATATGTTTAGTACATAATTTTTTCTCTAACAAAAACATAGTATAGTATCAACTCATAAAAATAATCACACAATGAAAAAATAGAAATAATTATTATATAAATAGTATTCTATTTTATTTTATAAATTAATGTATATATATAATAAATTATTATTATTTTATTTAAATCAAGGATATATTGAAAAGGTGAATGGAAAGATATCATTAATTTTTTATTCCTATATTTCTTTTATCTATGTTAATTATGGTGCTTATATGGCTAAATTAGAATAATATGCTAAGTGGGCCATCAATAAATAATAGATTGAAATAATTATCATTTTTATTGGATAAATGATAGATAAAACATTTAATTTTAGTTAATGTGTAACTTTCAGTAATTTATCAATGTTAAATAAGACCTGAATTATATGATGATCTACTCCCTCCGTTTCAGTGAATTGTTTACAGTTTGACTTTTTTGTGAGGGGAAAAAAGTCAAACTGCAAACAAATGACTGAGACAGAGGGAGTATATGATACTATGATGATCTATATGATACTATTAAAAATATCAAAGATATAGTGATACAAAAATATATTGAAAATTATAATAGCTTTAGTTTTTTTTTTTTCTTAATTTATTATGAGTACAGCCTAACTCTAACATGTTGCTTTCAAAATTTTAAAACTCAAAATAAATAAATTTGAAGGCATTAACTTTTAAATATAATAGCTTAAGTTTTATTTATTTTATTTTATTTTATTTATTTATTTATTTTTGTATATAACTAAGCTGTGCATTTAATTAGCAATATGACAGATGAAATTTTTTATTTTTAAACGTGCCGATAACAAGTGTATTGACATGTGACATTGTTAAGTCCGTATTTTAACATTATTTTATACATTCTTTTCCCTGGTTTTATCTTATATTCTCGTCATTTTTAGTCCGTTTTACATTATATTCTTTCCTAGAGCACTTTATTGCGATTTTATGTAATTACTTGCAGCCGTTGCAGGGATGAAACATTTATGCTAAAATATGGAACGAGATTAATTGGGTCACGTTACAATTGAGACGAGAAGACCAAAATGCAGATAGGCCTTGAGATCGAAGCTTAAACAATTAAAAGTCCAAATTAATTGGACTCATAAACTCATGGGTCACGGCCCAAAGCAAGGAGTAATTGGCAAGAGTTTTTGGGTGACTTTTGCAGTTGTGTTTTTTTTTAAGGAGGAGTTAATAATTTAGTTTTTAATTAAGGCTTTTATTTTTACAAAACAAGTAGGCAGGAGTAGTTTTGAGTATAACGTAAGATTAGGGGTAGGAGTAGGAGTAGATTAGGATAATTTTAGGAGTAGTTTTTACTGTAGTTTTCTCTTCTTCATTCTTTATTTAAGATTATGGCTTTTAATTAGATTAAGTTTTCTCTCCCTTTCTCTTTATTTATTTTTATTATGCTTCTTTATATTATTGTTGTTATTATTAGTTTAGTTTCTGAGTAGTTTTGTATTAGGGTTTGTTTGAACCGTTTTATGAATTGATTAACATGATGACTCTGAATTGTTGAATTGTTTTGCTTAGGTTTGATTAGGGTTGTGCTTAATTGATTATTCTTATTGTTGTGATTTGATATTATTGATTCTTGATAAGATATAGAGAATTATAATTCATAGAGAAAGATGTTTATTTTTTGATAGTTGTTCAATTACAAAAGATGTGTGAGCTATTATTTATAATAACTCATGATAATAGGAAAATCTTAAATCTAGATTATACTAACTTATTCTTCAAGACAATAATATATCCTAATTATGGTATATTCTACTAATATACCATATTATTTATTTCTTCCCTAATACCCTCCCTCAAACTTATGGTAAGTCACCGACTTATCATGAGTTTGGAAATTAAAATACAAAATAAAAAAAAAAAACAATAAGGAAAAAAATGTCGACTTTCTTCATCTTCAAAGTCTTCATCTTCATCGGTGCGTACACGACCCGCCGGCCACAATAGGTGCGTAACTTGCCAGTACATACGAAGGGTAACCATCTACCCACTTAATTTAATACTTGTGCGTAACTCGCCAGTACATACAAAGGGTGACCATCTACCCACTTAATTAAATACGTGTGCGTAACTCGCCAGTATAACACTTCGTAGTGCGTAATCAACTCGCCAGTCAATACTTACGTACAGACATATGAGGAGTAACCACCTACCCACTCATATAACTCATAATCATGTCACACGACATAATTAAAAAAATACGCCCTGTCTCAAGACATTCGTCACTTTCGTGTACCCATTGGACGGCAACCCTTTCGGGGGTTCCTTAGGGACCGATTCACTCTGCGTAGATTGACTGAACGCAGAAAGCCTTCCACTGGCAGGCGATCGTGTTTTTCACAGGATTTCTCGTTACTCATGTCAGCATTCTCACTTCTGATATCTCCAGGTGTTGTCACCAAAAACCTTCCCTGAGAGCCGAACGAACAATAACAAGAACATGAAATCTTGTAATTTTTTTATTTTTATATTTTTTATATTTTTTTTTTTATGAAACTAAAATTGTAATTATAATTTAGTGAAATAATTTTGTATGTCAACAACAAATCCCGCCGGTGGGCTCCAACATTACTAATTTGCCCACCGGCAGGGCAGTGAAATTTCGTTTTTGATACTCAGAAGCCTAATAGCTCTGATACCATGATAAGATATAGAGAATTATAATTCATAGAGAAAGATGTTTATTTTTTGATAGTTGTTCAATTACAAAAGATGTCTGAGCTATTATTTATAATAACTCATGATAATAGGAAAATCTTAAATCTAGATTATACTAACTTATTCTTCAAGACAATAATATATCCTAATTATGGTATATTCTACTAATATACCATATTATTTATTTCTTCCCTAATATGTTGGAGATGGATCCAGCCTAATATAAATTCCCACATTGCATCCCACTTCGGTTATGAGATAAGAGTTAGTGTTGTTTATAAAGCCTAGGGGCTACTCCTCCTATTACCAATTGGTTTTAGGATGGAACCTCCTAAACCTTATAAGCGGACTCTCTCATACTCTCGGGTGTGGCCCAGGCCCGTTACATGATTTTAACATGGTATCAGAGCCCATGGTTGTGTGACCTGGGACTCTCGTTAAACTGGGCCTTTGTTGCATCTGGAAGAGAGGCAAGTGCCCCCAGTTTGCGTTGTACAGCTGGAAGAGGGGCAAGTGCCCCCCAGTCTGGTTTGAAAGTGGGCTCGCATGTGAGGGGGCGTGTTGGAGATGGATCCAGTCTAATATAAATTCCCACATCAAGGCCCCACATCTAAGCATGCAGATAAGAGTTAGTGTTGTTTATAAAGCCTAGGGGCTACTCCTCCTATTGCCAATTGGTTTTAGGATGGAACCTCCTAAACCTTATAAGCAGACTCTCTCATATTCTCGGGTGTGGCCCAGGCCCGTGGAATTTAACAATTCTTGGTTGAGATTATGTACAAGAGTCGAGTCTTGATCCTCGTGAGTCTTAGTGTTGGTCATAATTAATTTTACTCAATATAGTTACTACGACAGTAAGGCTCGCTTGTATTTAGAAAACCCTAATTAAGATTCGACCTTTCCCATGAGAATAGGTGAAAGTTAGAGTCGGAAAAGTTTAATGTTGTTTCGTAATGCATCTATCGTGTTATCTGAGCCATGAGAATATATAGGACTTATAACATGTTAGGTAGGCGTTTTATATCTCGAGAGAGAATATTAAGTAATTGCTTTGATTTTATGAGTCGAGGTAGAACATTAGGCCCACTCGAGTAAGCAATTTAACAAGTCGTTAAGGAGTCATTGCGTCGATTAATTTGTATTGGTTATGATACCGACACCGTTAAGATTAGTATAATATGAATTCATAGAAATATTTTGTATTATTATTTGAGTTGTTTATTATCCTCACAAATGAGGATATTTATACACGATAGATGGTAACTCAAAAGTCGTTATAAATAACACAATACTTAATAGTAATAATACCTAGACTTAATTATAAGTGTATTCATATATCCTAATACTCCTAATACTCTAATAGACACCCTAATATTTGGTAGTTTGATTGATTGATTTTTAGTTAACTTGCTTTGTTTTTTTTTTTTTTTTAGTTTCTTAGTTTAGACAACCACAATTATCGATCCGCGTAGATAACTCATGATTTGAGACTAACTAGTGGCTAATTTATCGACCTCCTTGTGATCGACCCGTATGCTACGACACCGTACACTTGCGGTATAAATTTAAAGCTCATCAGACATCGGATGTGGCGTATTAAAAAAAAAAGGCTAAAAATTTATGCTTGATTATAAAGTCAAAGTCAAAGTTTAGGTTTAGGTTTTGTTACTTTTTAATTTGCGTTTTAATATATTTTATAAATCGGAAATTTATTGAGAATTTTACGGGAATGTTGACTTAATATAGCGCTAATGAATAATTCTATGGTGAGGCTGTCTCATACTATGAGACACCATCAATACTTCACTATAGTTATACTCCCTCTATTTCAATGAATTAGCCCCATGGGCTTTTTCACAAATTTTAAGGGAAAGGAAAAGTTAAGGGTAATATTGGTAGTTTGGTTGAGTGGGGTCCATTTTAGAGAATAAAGTGTGTGGTATTTTGGTAAAATGAGTATATAGGTGAGGGTAAAAGTGTTATTTTGATTGTATAAAGTTGTCCTAAATAGTAATGGGGCTAATTGAGTGAAATTTCCGAAAAAGGAAAGTGGGGCTAATTGAGTGAAATAGAGGGAGTACTACACTTCACCCCCACATACAACATTATACATCTTATTTTAGTTTTTGTCATTATTATCAATTATATACGACATTATTTTAATGCTACGACATTAACTAGCAAAGTAGCAAAAAATTACATAAATTAATTAATTTATTTTTATTTATATTTTACCGTAACCGGTAAAAATTTGTCTCTGATGTACATTTTTTTAATAAAATATCGTTACGTTTCACGTATAATTAATAGAGTTACATTTGAAGTAAGGTACAATTACTTTTCAAGTTAAATAAATAGGTTACGTTTGAAAAATAATATAGTTACTTTTGAGTTGTCTCATACTATGAGACGGATGCACCATAGAATTTGTGGATAAGGAGTTATAAAAGGAAATATTTTTGCAAATCTTTGCATTGAGAATTGAAAAATTACAACAACTAATGTTTTTAAGAGAATAATTTTAGAGAATATTTCCTATTTTTATTTCTTGTCAATACTTCTACTTCATATATATTATCCAAATGGCATACACGTCTTTATGGGTCTTTGTGAGACTTGTAAACAAGAAATAAACAGATGAAGTATAAATATGCCATTTGGATAATATGAAGTAGAAGAAAATGGTTTAAACAATACTTTTACTTCATATTATCCAAATGGCATACACAAAGACCCATAATTCTACTTCATACTTCTACCTCATATTATCAAAATGAAAAGTAAACAGATGATCTGAATGGGGTATTATGAGTTGAATTGTACAATTATTGAAGTACGTCATAATATAAAAAACAAGAAAATTAAATCATACTCAATGCAAAAGTCTAAAGACTAATTTATTACAAATATTATATTTTACAAATTTTCAAATATTTCTTTGTATACTATGTTGTCTTTGCTCTTTCAAGTCCTTTTAACTTGTTTTTCTTACCTTATCAAAAAAAAAAAAAAAAAGGTCCTTTTAACTTGTAGTAAATCATTAATATCATAATTATAAATCTATAATAATACCAAACAATAGATTGTTATATATAAAAATGAGCTATACCTTTTTTAAAATTAAATTTATCAATAACGGTACTTCATGATCAATTATTCGTTAATTTTTTTTATTTTGTTTTTGTTCAAAAGTAAATACAAGGATAAAAATAAAATGGAGGGAGTACAAATATAACAATTAGTCTTGCTTAAGACGGATGGATCCGTCTTAAGCTTAAGACGGATGGATCCGTCTTAAGCTTAAGACGGGTCAAATATGACCGTTTTTGGCCCATTAACCTTTTTTCTTTTCCTTTTTTTTTTTTCTGAATTTTTTATTTTTTTTTTTAACCTTAACTCAAAAAAAAGAAAAAAACACAAATTTTAAATGGTAATAATATTGATAAAAATGGTAACATACTATATTATATTGGTGACATATTCTCAAAAAATTAAAACATAATACATATTACGAATATAAATTTATTATGTTTGGATGATAATATATTATGTTATCATTTATTAATGAATTGTTGTCAAGTTTTTTAGTATGAAAATGCAAAAAATACAAATGTGTTATATTAAAGTGTAACATTTCATCATTTAATATTAACCTATTTTGGTAACAAATTATACAATTATGGTAACATATTAAATAAATGTTATGACAATTTTTTTCTCTATGTTTCATAATATGTTACAGTACAAATTAATATAATATGTTACCATTTTGGTTTACTTTAATTTGTTACCATTTTCAAGTACCCTATAAACACGATTTTCGACAAAAGTTTTTAAAAATAAATTGTGTCTTGAAATTTTTTTTCTTTTAAAAAAAAAAAAAAAACAGGTTGACCCGACCCGTCTTAAGCTTAAGACGGATATAGTGGTCTTAAATAAAAATTTGTGCAAATCTAAATGGGTCACTAATAAAAATGACCTATATTCACCCTCCGTACTAGCTAAAATTATGGTACTCATTAATTTGGAGAATATTTTTATCTAATACTCCCTCCTACCCACAACTAATGTCCCTTTTCCCCCAAATCCTTACCCATCAAAATGTCCCTTTTGCTTTTCCCCATGAATTTTTTGGATTAAACTAACCCCCACTCACCTAACAATACATTACTTTTTATTATTCTATTCAATTTCATACACCCTCTCTCCTATTTTCTTACCCCTACCCATTACTTTTTCTTATTCTATTCCACTCCATAAATTTCCACCTTTTTCCCAAAAGGGACATTAGATATGGGTAGGAGGGAGTAAATATTTCCATGAATAAGAAAGCCAACAACATCTACAAACACGCGCCCAAAGCATTAAACAAAAAAGTAGGACAAAATTTGTTACCCTTAGGGTTTTGACAGCCTTTTTCTAACTTCTAAGGGAAGGAATAATAAAATTGGAATATCACAAACTATATATACACCAAGTACATGCAAACCCTACTACTTCATACATTATCATCTGAACTCAACAAATTTCTTACAAAAATTTCACAAAACAAAAAAATAAATAAAAAAAACACTTCAATGATCATGGAAGTTTATCGACAAGTCGGTTTTGTTTTCGAGCCAACTAACGAACAGCTCGTTGGCTACTTCCTAATGACTCGGCTAAACGGCCAACAATTACCTTCATTCTACCCTCAATTCTTCGACTTCAACGTTTACTGTGACCACCCTTCCAACATCTTTAGTTCGATTAACAACGTAAGAGGAGTTCATGATGAAGATGAGGATGATGACGGCTACTACTTCTTCACTCAACTGACGAGGAATAATCCGAAATCAATAAGGTTTAATCGTGTCGTTAAACATCACGGGACGTGGTTAGCAAAGCATAAAATTATAGAAGTGTATGATAGTGTTGGGAATCTTATAGGGTTCGAGAAGTACTACAAGTTTTTTCCGATTGCTGTGAAGAAAAAAGATCCTTTGAACGAAGACGAGTGGCAAATGTACGAGTATACGTTGAATGATGTGAAGTGCCAAGATTTTGTGTTGTGTCATATTACTAGGAAGCTCAGCCCTGCTATTAAACAACGTCGTTTGTTGGCCAAGAGGAGTCGACTCATCAGTCCTATTATTGTATCACAAAACCAAAATAATAGTCCAGAAAATTTGAGTAAGACGACTTGTGTTGAGGATCCAATCAACTTGGACCCGTTTGATCTTACTTTCAATTCCTTATTAACCGAGTGCGGTGGGGTCAATATTAATAATAACAACGATAATAATAATAATAATAATAATAATAATAATAATAATAATAATAATAATAATAATAATAATAATAATAATAATAATTTGTTAAACGGGGGCCAGATTGATATTGATTTTTATCTCGAGCAAGAAACGATGCCAGAAGGTGATCAGGGTAGTATTTACGAGCAATCTGTCTCGAATAATGGTAATGGTGTTGAAGGAGGATTTCAAGCTGATTTTGGAGGGTCATACAACGAGTACAATAGCAATAATGTTGGACAATTGATACCACGAGACAATTATGGTCATGTTCACGTGCATGGTGGTGTTCAAGGAGGTAATATTCTTGGAAATAATTTTGATGCGATATAAAAAAGATGATGAGAGTGTTCAGCAATCGAAGCAACGGGAGGATCAGGCACGAGTAAACGAGCTGTCATCAGTCGGGCACCGTGGACGGATCCAACCGAGAGCAAAGAAGATCCGCAAGCCATAAGGATTAAGGAGTATTGAGGCCTAGAGGTAGGTTGATGTCTTAGATTTATGTCATCGCTTTATTAGTATTGTCGTTTGTTGTATGTACGATACGATTGGAGTATTGAGGCCTAGTTAATGTCTTAGATTTATGTCATCGCTTTCTTAATTTTGACGTTTGTTGTATAGTTAATAATGTCTTAGATTTATGTCATTGCATTCTTAATTTTAACGTTTGTTGTATGTACGATACGATTTATTATTAATGAAATTGTTTATTCTTTTAAAAATACATATATGTATTCATAGGGTTGAATATGAAGACAATTTTGAGAATTATATTGATATGCAAAAGAATTATACTCGATCGTAACATGGATTCAAGTACGGAGTAACAAAATTGGTTGATTTATTTTTAGTATGAAAGTTTAATGACCAAATACAATATTATAAAGAAGTTGGTTCCAAGTATCTGGAACTCCAGGAAGACACCAATGACTGCAATCGAGTAGCTTGGGACCTCCACCGGCATAAATTGAAGGGTGACCGTCTTTTCTCAATTGCGAGAGAAGTGTAATGTCAAGAAGATGCACGGGTTTCTTCATCTTTTTTAGTATACTCTCAACCACCGCGTCTCCTACATGACGACCCCCTGCGTAGACTGACCCTCTCACAGGATGAGTTTGGTCTCTACAAAACTTTGCTCTCGGCTCTCCCCATTCGCTTCCACTAATTAAGACGGTAAACACAACCTTCATTAGCAAAATAACATTCAATAGTATACGTATTAGCCTTAAAGAAAATTAAAGTAGATAAAATGACTCAATAAACTAACATAAATTCTTTGGTGAGACCTCTCATACAAAAGAGTAGTTACTGAGTTGTTTGAGTGATTTTCTTTGATAATTAGCAGGTTTCATATCATAAGACAGTTTCACTATAAACGTATTACTGATAATAAAACTGCGTAAAAGAAATATATGAAGTGAGAACTTACTTCATATGCACAGCTGAAACACCTTGGTAAAATACTTGAGTTTTTGAAGGATCAATGTTAGAATCAATCCACTTAGCCCATGTTCCTAAAGCTATTTCAAAGGCTTTCATATGGTCCATGTCTTTTATAAGTTTCCCTTCTAACTCATAGTAATCCCATCTGCATTATTATTGTAAATTTCATTGGTATATATCAACGAAGATGTTTTAGTCTAATTATTGTGATACCCGTCGCCTACTTTAATTTAACTATTTTCCTATATTTGTTTATTTTGTAGAATGCGAAAAAAAATAAAAAAATTATTCCACCGTAAGGAACAAGTAAATTTTACCTGTGAAACCACCAATGATAAGTGTTAAAAATAAGAACATCAACACCCAACCATTTAGAGCCACCGGAAATAGAGTCAAGTTTAAGCACTCTTCCAACTTTTTTAGTTGCAACGTCTACTAAAAATCCGTCTTTCAACATCATTATTGAAACTTTATATTCCTACATAAATAACACAACCAAAACAATTGTGTGAGAATTATGTTAGTTTTAAGTTTTAACTAAGAATATAAGAGTGAAACTATCACAAAGATTTACCTCCGTTGATTATTTATTTTATGCATGCATGCAACTTGCTTTACCACCCAAGAAAATAAGTAGAGATCGATCAGTTTAATTGATAAGTTTAATTTATGTGATATGGAAATAATGAATTTAATTTCAATTGATACATTTTTTATTGGAAAATTTCAAAACTTACTTATGCTTCAAAACCCCAAATGTTTACAAATCACCTTGTGGAGTACAAAAATCACATAATTCCATATCATTATAACCACCCGTTTATAAATTTTCCGTACAGTAGCACCGTTTAATTTTGACACCTTGAACACAAACCCTTATTATAAATTTAGCCGACTAAATCACTACTAATCGTATTAAAAAACTGGACATAAATGAATTACACGAACAAATGACACCTTATCAAAACAGTTTAAATTAAATAAACGTAAACAATTAGCCGTGACACGATACATAATGAAAAATAAAAAAGGAAAGAATTACCGGGAAAGAGAAGACGGAGAGGGAGCCCTTGTAAAAGAGGGAGTATTTAGAGTGAGGGACAGAAGAGTGAAGCATGCACGTAAGAGATTCCCATTGATTGAAACTTAAGGAGTCTCCTACAAACATTATCTTTTTTCCTCTCCATCTTTCCAACAATGCACTTCCATTGAACCTACATTTTCCATTCCATACATTAATACTTCCTTAAAATTTCATAAAATAATGAGTAAATTATAAAATACCACCTTTTAAAATTGAAAATTTTCAAATTACCACCTTTTAAAACATTCTTTGTAAATTCACCTTTTATATGACTTTTCCTCAAGTTGCCACCTTCCTCCAATTCCGGTGAAAAAATAATCTGTTTTGCTCCCACTTTTCAGTGAATTATTTACAGTTTGACTTTTTTGTGAGGGGAAAAAAGTCAAACTGTAAACAAATGACTGAGACAGAGTAAATTATTTTTACACCGGAATTGGAGTAAGGTGGCAATTTGAGTGGAAAAGCGTTATAAAAGGTGGTAATTTACAAATAATATTTTAAAAGGTGGTAATTTGAAAATTTTCAATTTTAAAAGGTGGTATTTTGTAATTTACCCTAAAATAATTGATTTTCTAAGATTTATAATAATACTAATAATTAAATTTCATAAAATAAAAACACGTCTCCACTAAATTATTATAAGTCCGCCATTTGTACTCAATTATATAACTTTTGTATTATATAAGTGATCATTATGATTAATAATTGTTACGGAGTACTAAATTTTTTTAGTAGCCCCGTAAGTGATTTTAGTAGATTTGTTTCATGTTTTTGTACCTTTTTAACTGCAATTTGTATTTTGGTCTCACATTAACTTAGTATGAGTTCTGTCTCACAGAAGAATTACTGTTTTTTTTTATTATTTATTTACAAAACTTTGTGCTAACTTGTTAGATGAATTTTGATATGATTTTTTTCGCATACGATCGGGAGAAGAGAATTCGAATTTGAGACATACTGCTACCTATTGGTCTTTCTTATTGTCTCATAAATATACTTGTAGATAGATTTTAAATTTTTAATGCATGGCAAAATTCACAAGAACAATAATTTAAGTGCATATTATTTTTTCAAAATAAACTTCATTTCAATTATTCGAAAAATAAAACTATTATTGAAATATATAATAGCTTTCTCAAAGAATCACCACCATTTGTTATGAAATGTTCATAGATTAATTTTTTTGGTTCTTAATGTAAAAAGTGTACTTGTAATATAAAATAGGAAGCTAAGTAACACAAATAATAGTTAAAACTATAATGGAGTATTATGTATTTCTTGTACAGATTTGATTGTACCGACATAGCGCGTTCACTATCGCGCCAATATTTTTGTATTTTTTTTAATGTTACTTCGCAAACTCATGAAAATTTTTCTAAATTCCCATGAGTTTGGGGGGGGGGGGGGGGGTGTATTGGAGTATATTGACGTCACTAGTGTGTACCGACAGTCAACGAAGTCAAAGCGTACGCGAAATGTGACAGATGATATTAGTGCCCCTTTGTGAATAGATGCGTCTCTTGGTGAAAATATATTTACCATTATTGTATTATGATGTATATAAATAGATGTATGTTGTAAATCAATGATCATGCAATTCATAATTAATGAATACACTTTTATTATGCATTGTGTAATTTAACAATTGAAATGAAATATTATAGGTAAAGATGACTATTTTCTAAACTTAATTATAACCATGATCACTTTATGAGCAATAACAATTACGGAGTATTATAAAGCTCAAATTAATTGCATTATATTTGTAGAATTTATTTTTAGCACGATAGTAAGCATGAACAACGGATTTATTACCCCTTTAAAATTCTCTCCTCAGTCCACACTATTCGTTAAGTAATTAATTTAACGTGACATATGTACGTGAAACATGATTCCTCCCCATTTATTAAGTCCATGTCCCACATTTGTTGACACTCTGTTAAATTCCACGGGTCTGGGTCACACCCGAGAGTATGAGAGAGTCCGCTTATAAGGTGCAGGAGGTTTCATCCTAAAATTAATTGGCAATAGGAGGAGTAACCCCTAAACCTTATAAACAAGAGCAACTCTCATCTCACAACCGATGTAGGATTGCTTGTGGAAATGTATATTAGGCTGGGTTCATCTCCAACACACTCCTTCACATGTATTATGTATTTATGCCTCCTAAAACTCTATATATTCAAATCATTTTTTCTTAAAAAAGACGGTGTTTTCTTAGACTATTTTTTTACCCATATCTACCATTATTAAGTATTTATTGACACTTTTCTGATACTGATTTTAGAAAAAGACTGTCTATCACAAGAATTACTCTATTCAAATCTTTTGTTACCTTCACCTACTTGAAAATTTAACACTTGACTAGCTATTTGCGCGGAAGAAAATTCTAATTAAATGTTACTCCCTCTATTCCACTATCTTCTTCTCACTTTCCCAAAAAGGAAATTCCATCATTTTTTTTCACATTTTTATTTTTGTCAATTTTTAACTAATCTCATCCACACAATCTACTTTATTATTTTTTTACTTTAATCTCACTCATACAATCTACCTATCTAAATTTTTGAGCCATATTAAAATAGGAAGAACAAATTGGAATAGAGGGAGTAACAATTTAACCATTTAGAGAGAATAATTGATTAATAAATAGATTAAATTTATATTAATTTACTCACAGCCTAGGAAAATAGTTATGTTAAGCCGATATTCGCCGCTATTTAGATTGTTATTCTAATTTATATTGTGCTTATTCAGATTACATAATATACTTAGTAATTACAAAGTATAATTTTCTTCCACCGTTGTAGTTTAAAGCATTTTATTTATCACTAGGGTTACACTTCAAACTTTTAAAATTAAAAAATTAGTTTAATTTTTAACAACAAAATGAAATATTGCAAAAATAGCTTAGTAGCTAGTAGGGCCACCAATGCAAGTGGGTTAATTGGTGTAGCAATTTAGTGGAATGAAAACAATTATGAGAACACAAATTAATCCATCATAACGGTCACTCACGACTATCCACTTCACCTTTACGTTACTTAGAGCATCCATATCAATGAATATCATTCTCTCCATAAGTTGAATGGAGAAATAAATCTCTCCAAAAAATTATATATCCATGGAGAAAGTCTCCATTAAAATGGAGAAAAAGTTTTTTCTCCACAAATGTGGAGATCTCCATGCAAAAAATTAATGCAAAAAATTATTATTATTTTATTTATTTATTATTTTTTTAATAATGAAAATGGGCCTAAATACATTTTATTATAGCTTTAATTAAATGTGGGTTCACTAATGGAGAGAAAAATTTATCCATTGACATGAGTGTTTTTTGGAATGGAGAGAATATGATGATGTATAAAATAACTTGAATTTTAGGTCCCACCATGGAGAGAAAAGGTCTCCATTAATAAGCATGCTCTTACATAGTTACATGTGGTATAATATTGAGTTATTTGAATATAACCTCTTTTTATAATATTTTTTTTCAAAATAATTTTCTTATATATTATTTTTATGACATAACTCCTTTTAAGACACTTTTCTATCTAAATCACCCTCAACATCGAATTTTCTTACTTAAAAATCGCAATTAAAGATATTATATGGTATGCCATTTTCAAGTTACAACCACCAATGTCTAAAATATATCGACACCTCTTGAGAAATCATTTTTTAAGGGTGTGAATATACCATTTTTAAGTAGCATATTTCGACTTTGGGGGTGATTTAGAAACAAAAGTGTCTTAAAAGGGGGTTATGTTATAAAAATAACATATAAGGAGATTATTTTAAAAAAAAATGTTATAAAAGGGACTATATTCAATTAACCCTATAATATACTCCAATTAATTAAAGACAAATTACTCATAGTAAATAAATTAAAGTAAACAAAAGCCATTTTTCTATTGTACGGAGTAGTAAGACAAATAGTACTCAAGTAGCCAAAACCCATTTTTGTATTGATTATGCAATATGCAACCCCCTTTACATTCTTCCTTTATTTAATTACTTCACTCCAATTACCAAATCTAGCCGTTACTCATGGGGTACAATGTACATACTACTACGTCCACATGTCTTAAGAGTTAAGACACAATAAAAAACCACGGTTACATGAGTATAATAGATATGGAGTATTTTGTACGTATATCTTAAATTATAAGAATACGGAGTATATAATACTGTGTATATTTTTAGTGTGTATAAAACTATTAAACGTAGAACTTGTAAATTATCTTATATTTACTTTATATTTCAATTATTTTAACAGTATTATATAGATATAGATATGATAATCATGTTCATATAGTATGTTTTCTAATCATTAATTTCAATAAGATGAGGGTAAAATAAAAGATTATACTAACATATTTGCACACGATTATGATTTAATCTAATCTGTATTACATGAACTTAAACTATATTCGGTCTATCTCCTGATCGTGATTTTTATAAATTAGAGTATAAATACACTAAACAAACAGTCTATTGTATCTTTAAAATAAAAAAAGTAAACAAATAATCGAAAATATGAGTAGTTAGTTAGGAAGTTACCTTTGAATGTCACAACCATGAGGCTTCCATCTATACTTAAGATAATCTTTATCATGTCTTCCATTTTTTTGACAATTAAAACCATCACCAATAAAAGGGCAACTATTTGCATTATAAAGAGGGTATGATACATCATAAACCCAACTTCCTTTGAAGATATCACACTCTTTGATCGACCTCGACTTCAACCTCGGTTTACGGCTTCTCTTCTCCACATTGAAGGAACCATTTGCGAGGAGTAGTGTGTTTGATAGTAGGAGAAGAATTGCGAGGAGAAAATAATGAGATTTCATGATTTTGTGTGAAGTTATTGGGGAAGAAAATAATAATAGTGGGAAGTTGAGTGTGCTTATGTGTATTTATATACTTAGATTAGATTCCGTGCAAATGCACGGTTCTTTTAGCATTATACATTTTTAATTTGGTGGAATTAAATATTATTTAAATTTATTAAATAGAGACATTATATAACTAATAATTTATGTACGATTGAGCCATAAAATATTTTATATCCACTTAGTTATCAAAGTAGTATTATACTCCGTATACCACAAAGAAGATAAGAAATGTATGGTAGCTCAATTCTGGTAATAAAGTAATTGATTAACGAAGATAGAATTCAAAACAAACAAAATATACCTTTAATCTATTTAAAATGTAATTTAGGAATTATATAAGACAGTCGTGTAATATATAGTAATAATAATTGTTGATATTATCATTTGAAATTATAGCTTTCCTTTTCTTCTTTTTTACATTCTATATCATTTTTAATAAAGGAAGATTATTAAATATCATGTCATATTAACGCGATTTTTCAATCGAATTGCTCATGGTCCTCATGGACATTTAAAAAAGGGAAAAAATTCACTTTAATTAAAAAACAAAGTAATCAGTGGTGATATTATCATTTGAAAATAGTACTTCATAGTTTCCTTTTAATCATTTTTATATTCTACTCCAATAATTTTAAACTATGAAAATAGAGGTACCTAATATCATGTCATATTAACGTATTTTTCTTATTTCGTAATAGAATTGCTCATGGACACTATAGAAAATCACAAAATGCATGGGATAAATAAAACCTGAAAAATATTTATGTCTACAATTTATGAATGAACACATCTCATGTGAGGTCATATTACACCATTCGATCATCTTACATTTCGTGACAAACGAAATTTTAAGAAAATCTAATTAAATATTACAGCGACTATATTATCAAGCAAATAGTTAACAATAAATTTATTGTTAGAATGTCTCATGAAAATCTATAATATGAAAGTATTCGGGAATATTTTATATAGTTTATTTTATTAATGTGAATAGTTATTTTTGAAAAAATATATATATATATATATTTTGTGAATATTGTAGGAAGTAATCTACAGAGTAGTCCGTATATAATTTCAATATCTTGACAGCTTTTAGTACTCCGTAATTAGGAAATTATTATTTCTCTTCTTTATGCCTTAATTGTTTAATTAGAGGAAGAAAATTTTTTTAAGTATAAATATATTGAAACTTGGACGGGGCATAGTTTTAGTTTTCTTGGGCTTATGTTTTAGTTAATTTTAGGTGGGAAGTAGATTAATGTGGTGCTGACATGTGGCATGAGGGTGAGAGAGTGTATTCTCTTTTAGTATATAGTAAATGATGAGTTTAAGGGTATAACAAGGACCTTAACTATCACCTTTTTTTTTCAGTTAAGGACCTTAATGTTAAAATTTTCCAGTTAAGGACCTTAGCTCACCTTTGCTGTTATGTCTTCCCATGTTCAAGTTTGTTGAATTTTTTTGGGTTAATTGGATATAACCCCCTTTTATAACACTTTTTTTTTTTAAATAACCCCCTTTTATGTTTTTTTTTCTACTTAACCCCCTTTTAAGACGATTTTGTTTTTAAATCACCCCCTTATCGGAAAAAGTCACCTTAAAATGAGATATTCCGGCCAAATTCAAATTTTGAATGTTTTTTTTTCTTTCTTTAATCCCTATTTTACCCTTTCCTATTTCTCTTTAATACTTATCTAATACAAATAAAAACTAAAACGTTGACTACAACATTGACCTACAATTCACTACAACTTTCACTACAACTTCTGCTTCCCATTTGATTGTCTCTCCCTACGTTGCCACATCAGGCATACTTCCCCCTCCTTTCTCCACGTCACTCTCCTCTCTCCACGTCACTCTCCTCTCTTTTATCACATTCAATCCCGCGCTATCTTTGCTGGGGTAGACGAAGCGACTTTTCTTCGCCCCTTCGTTTCCCGCAATAATGAGGTTAATTATGGGGTTTCAATTCGATTTTACCCGGTCGCGGCCATCGTTTTGGTCATTGTCATTGTTTCTCCCGATCAATCTTATTGAAGGTAATTCAGGTATTGTTTGTTTTGTTTAATTTTTATTGTTTTCATGTATTTGGGTTACCTGATATGATATCGTTGTTGATAATGGAAAAGTTTCTTCACGATTTGATTGAATTGTATTATTGACAATGTTGCGGTCTACGGACCGATTTTAGTGTTATATGAGCCGATTTAAGCTATTGATTTTGGGGGTTTTCATCTTGTGTGCTTCTTCCGACTATTGTTCGTGTCTTTTTCTCCGCTTATGATCGTCTTGTAGCTTTTCCTGTCATTTGTGTATTGGGGTTGCTGTTAACGGGTAGAAAATGAGGTGGAGTTGCTGTTGGTGATACGGCCAGCGTGGCCTGCTGCTGAGTGACGTTTTGGGCAGCAGTAATAGTGATGTTTGGGGCTGCTATGTTGGCCTAGGAGGCCTGTTAGTATTGACCCCGTGTGGGACTGTCGTGTATTGTTGGCGCGCGGAGCCTACACCAACTGTCGTGTATTCTATTAGCATTAAATCACTTCAAAAGTAAGAATGGAAATAACAAATCAAGCTTGAGTGATTGAGTTAAATAGGAGACGCTGAGTTTCCTTAGCCAAACCCCACTACATGCATTACGAAATTGCTACGTAGAACTCAAGCAACTAGGAAAAAGTCAACATATTTGCAGCGTGTTCGAATCACAACAAAACTCTATGTCATTACGTGATAGCGCCCAATCTAATTGTCGAAATATTAATGGGGCATGTCGAGTATGGGCTGTTGGGCGTGGTTAATGTTTTATGATTTATGAGAACAAACACCTCTTTTCAATTTTATTTTTATGATTTATGATGTGTTTGCACGTTTTTTCCCCACCTTCCGAATCAAACTGATATGAATACAAACTGCAAACCCTACTCAAACGGGTTATTTTAATACAAAGTGTATTATCGCCTGTTTGAATTTTTTCAAATTCAGCTGAGTTTGATAGGAGTATGGTTGACAAATGGTCTCATCATCTGAAATTCATAAAGTATAAATAAGTACGGAGTAATTTGTAGTCAGATTTCATGAACTGCTGAAGGAAGATCGTTGTGAGAAGAGGAAGAGTATAAAGGAATGTAAGAAAGAATAAGAGTAACTCAATTTTGTAGACTTCAAAATAGTGTCTAATTCTTGAAAGTATGTGATTTAAGCGGACTATAAGCATTATTGTGTCGGCTAAAATCATGTTTTAGCCAAATAAGTGGGGTTTTCCCCTGGTGGTGCAATTTATTTGTTAAATGGCGTTTAATTTCATTCTATGATTTCTATCATGTGTTTATTTGCTGGAGAAAAGCAGCTTGACATGGGTGTTGGAGTAAATGGGTGTTGAATTTGTTTCGCTGATAGACCCAAATTAAAAGAGCCGCAGAATGAATCTTACCATGATAGAGTCACATGTGACAGGTACTCTTCTCATAACTTCATCATTTCTCTTGAATTGTGGAACTCATAGACTAACTTTAAAAATAAGCTTATAACTGCACAAGTGACACTGATGGCTGTCACACTAACAAATAAGGCATAAGATTCTGTTTTGCATTCGAAAGGCAAGTCGGTGTCAAACTAGGATTTCAATACTACAAAAAATACTTCTATGTTTTGATTTACCACACACCATTGAGCACTTATGTGGAATTTCACATCGTCGAATTGTGTTTTTAGTTATAATATTCCATGTAAATCATTTTTTAAAAGGAAAATGCCTTTGTGAATTTACAAGTTCGTGCTACAATACTTTGAGGTAACAAATACGAGTACTTTATATATCGTTCAACTTGATAGGTCTTGCTATAGCTCTTGCTATAACTTTACATAATTAACAATAAAAACACACAAAACAAGTCGTACCTGAGCATGCAATGACGATCTTAGATTGAACTTTGATTGATGATGATGAGAACAAACTAATAGTGGCAACCAATTCAGTGTGAGATTAGCTCAATGTGGTAAGAGTGGTGCCTAATTTGGTGTAGATTCAAGGATTACTCCCGTTAGTCCCGTATGGATTATGTATTGATTGTAGCAGCCGTTTAGGGGAGCAACCAAGGCAACTTTGTCAATGATTTTTTTATGAGAAAATATAGGCTGACTATTGGTGGTTATCTTTTAGTTGTAAGACAGCAAACACCACGGTGTGGAGCGTAACATTATAGATACAATGGTAATAGGCGCTTATCATTTTGACGGCTTAATCTACAGCTAGCAGTTGTTGTCATTGCGCCGAATTGTCGTTACATTTCGAGTAGCTAAAAGGTACCTTCTAAAGGAACGACGATTCTCGGACTTGCGTAAAGTTAGAAAAGCAGAGTGAAAATGTAAGTTATATTATATACGTTAATTTATATGAATGTTGGGCCGTTTTGACAAAAGCATACTCTATTGAATGACTTGCTGCAGCTCGCAAAAGCCACTAAGCCAGTAATGAACATCGATAAAATAAGTTTTACGGCTTATTCCTCGACACAAGCATCAACAGATTCAAATGTCAAGTATCTTACGGAGAACAAAGAAGGGCCCTGAAAAAGGGCGGACAGACTAGCAGGTAAACTGTTCTCGTATTGTTAATTTCAAAGTGAGCTGTTTTTTTTTTTTTTTTGGAAGAAATTCAAAGTGAGCTTATAACACTAAAATGAACAGGTTTTGTAATCTTTTAAGAACACTCAAATCGCCAGATTCCTACAATTATGAAATTGTTTCCATTACTCACTATTTGTTTACTTGATTTTTGACAATTATGAAATTGTTAAATGCTACTCCGTACTTTTATAATAGCATGTGTAAGGTGGTGGTTTCATTTTACCAATGAAATATGTGATGTGATACACTGATACGGCTTTTAATTGCCTTTGTTCCTTATTTTTGAATATACTAAGTAACAATGAAATTGTTAAAAAAAAAAAAAAAAGTGACTCATCCCAATTGATGTCCCGGCAAAAACTTATTATCATATGTGTAAGTAATGTAATGCTTGATTAATATTGAAAGATATGCAATTATTTATACAAACTAGAGGAGATATATCCTAGCTTAATTACAATGAATATTGCACCTAATTAGTTAATACAAACTAGGAAACTACTCCGTATAAATTATACTCCGTATTATTCACAAGAATATATTATATATTCTAACAATATGAAATGTGGGTCGTGTACCTAGCTACCGCCGCACGTACAAAAAAACTAAAAAAGCAGCTACACGCCTCCAATTCCTCTTTCAATTTATTGAGTATTACTCGTACTTCACGGTGTAAGTCTAAGTTGGGGTGTAAATATGTTTGGCCACGAAATTCGTTTGTTTCATTCATTGTCAAATGCCATGACTAAGAAATTCTTCAGCCTGACCTCGATCATGGTTTCCTTTGAGGGACGAGTTGAGATTTCACGATTCTACGATGACTGTTCAACGATTTTCCTCTTTTCAGTACGGGTTCATTTTGCAAATGTCGCCTGTTTAATTGGGTTTCGGCCAAATTGTCGTTATTTATAGTTTTTATGATAAAATTGTAGTGATTTTTATAAATGTAATGCATAAAGATTGAACGATTTCCAACAAAAAATTCAGTCATACCTTTTACACATATAGACAACACCCATTTTTAAAACTTTAAGTCATTGAACCCTTAGGTGTCCCGTGAATATCACGGGTCGCGTCACTAGTTTCAACTTTAAAAACCAATCTATCAAATTTTTTATTCTCAAACTCTCTTTTCCTTTTATTTCAACTCTCTCTTCCTCTTTTGTTGTCTGACAGTTTTTGGTGAGCATATTTACTTCTTTTTTTTTTCTTTTTTTGTTTGGTTTGTTTAATTCATTTTTTTATTTTTTTTTACCAATCTATCAAATGCTTATTTCAACTTTAAAAACCAATCAGTAACATTGAGGGTATGTTGATTTCAACTTTAATATAATTGGAGGTTGAAAAATTAAATTCAAACAAATAAACACAATCAAAACCACACAAAATTAAAATTAAATTTTACATTCACTCATTTTTTCAATTACAGTGCGACCAACTAATGAAGATGAAGAAGTAGAAGTAATCGTCGACATTTTCGAGGGAGTAATTAGGGTTTTTCGGTCATAATTTGGGGATTTATTGATCTTCATTGTTTGGGGGTGTTTTTTGCATGTAGTGAATCAGTTGAAGGAAGGAAGAAGAAAAGTCGAAGAAAGAAGGGAATTAGAGGATTGAAAAGGTTAACACTCACAACAAAATAACAGGGGTAAATCGGTCAAATAATATAAATTTGGTCGGAAATAAGTTAGGGGGGTGATTTAAAAACAAATTCGTCTTAAAAGGGGGTTAAGTAGAAAAAAAAAAACATAAAAGAGGGTTATTTCAAAAAAAAAAAGTGTTATAAAAGGGGTTTATATCCAATTAACCCAATTTTTTTATATGTTTCTTTAGGTCTTTTGAGAGGATGAAAAATAGTACGGAGTAATTATTTATCTCATCTTATAAGTT
Organism: Dianthus caryophyllus; assembly: GCA_023091065.1. Classification (NCBI taxonomy): domain Eukaryota; kingdom Viridiplantae; phylum Streptophyta; class Magnoliopsida; order Caryophyllales; family Caryophyllaceae; genus Dianthus; species Dianthus caryophyllus. The sequence continues at coordinate 9,743,486 of CM041523.1, read as the reverse complement.
ATAACACTTTAAAAATTAATAAAAAGGGATAATCATAACTCCCACCTATTGTATACCCCTTTTTAAAAACTCCCACCTATGTAATTTTTTTTCAAAACTTCCACCTATTGTAACATAATTTGTATAAATCTCCAACCTTCTATGATTATTTTTTTCTTAAATTACCACCATTTGAAAATTTTGACATCATTAAGTTATAATTTCAATCATAATTCAATGTTATATTCTCTTTTATCGTTAATTCTATGTCCATCTTTAGTTATAAGGTGTTTAGTTGGTCTTTTGTTCTAAAACTGATTGCCTTTGATCTTTTAACTTTTCCTCCACTAATGTCAAGTTAAATATTAACCGACACCATCGAAAGACATTATTATAAATGAAGAGAGTGCGTTAAAGTAGGGATAAAATTTAATAAAACTTCAAAGTTCAATTGAAATTATAACTTCAAGGTGTCGAAAATTTCATTCGGTGGTAATTTCAGAAAAAAAAAAAAAAATACTCACAATAGGTGGGAGTTTTGAAAGAAAACTAGAATAGGTGGGAGTTTTAAAAAAGTAGTATAGAATAGGTGTGAGAGTTGTGAATTTTCCCTTAATAAAACTAATACTAATATTAGATTGATTTTTAATACAATTATTAGTGGATTTCTTGTGAGACGATCTCATATCTTAAGACATACGAAATACGAGTACTATTTATAAAAAAAAATTATCCCAAAATAATTAGTTACCTACATTTGAGTGGTTAATCTTAAACATGGTCTAAATAATTACAATGCTATAAATTGAGAATTTCGGCGTAGTACTCGTATTTACTTTATGACATTCTTTGTTATCTAATATAAGTACTTTGTAACTTAAATTTCAATTCACCCTTGACGACTATTGCCCACGATGTTAATATTCGACTATTTATTATGAGGTGTATTACCTAACTTTTTTTATATGTACTGTAAATCATATATAGGTAGGTTGCATACATGATTAGATATTGAAGTATGAGATGTACCTGTATAAGAAAATAGTAATTTTATCTGGGAATATAACGGTATAAATTTTATACATTTATCCTACAGGAAAATATAAAAAAGAAAAAGTACCGAGAATTGTTTTACATTTTCAAAATATATGCAATCATGTTCATTGTTAGCTACATTTGTCTAAATATATTCATATATATTTAGATTCGTACACTACTTGCTAATCAATATTCAATATTAGTATAGTTATAATTATTTATTAGACAATTGTAATTAAAATTTGTAATTTGAACAAAAATTCAACACATAAAACATAACAACATAAAAATATAACTGAAAAATCGTCGTCATGAAGCATTAACATATACGGAGGACTCCTTACCATAAGTTTAGAAATTATGTTTAGACTTCTCCTATTGGATATTTTAGATATTCTTTGTTACTCTTTTATACTTTAATACGCTTATACAGAGTAAAAAAAAATGGAATGAGTTCTCTATTTTTTTTCACCTAAGATGAAAAAAAAAAGAAAAAAAGAAAAAAAAACCATGGATATATGCAAAGAGTTAACGGAAAAGGTGAGTAGAGGTCCTTCATTGGAAACTTTTAACATTCACGTCTTTAACGGAAAAATAAATGATACTCCGTACTTTAGATCCTTGTTGTACCCTTAACTCGTATGTTAAGACTTACAATTGATTTTATGAGAGTATTTTGCCTGTTAATTACTTGTAATAAATACTCTTATTATTTAAATGCGTATGACATTTTATCTTCATCAAAAAGTGCTTAATTAGGTGTCATTATATTATATCAACAAACATCAAACTTGCTTAAATAAACATTCAATCAAATTTGTGTTTTTATATGTAACTAGTTTAATGTCCCGTGAAATTCACGTGTTTTTTCATTAGTTAAAACTTGTTAAATTAGCTTTTATCTCTTGTTTACGTATCGTGCAAAATCATCATATTCAACATGTTCAATAAGTTGTAACTATTAACTACACGTTATATTGTTCAATTACTATCTCATAAACTCCAATAAGATTTTACATTTAAATTTACACTATAGCTGAATTTAAATAAATAATCTTCCCAACCTCTATTCATGAAAATATACTTGAAAACGTATCACTTATCTATATATTTAAACTTTACTCAATTATAAGTTAATAGTTCTCGTATAGTAACACGAAATACATATTACCATGATGTAATAAGACAACACTTTTAGTTTGCATATATATTGACTTTAATAATTTGTTAACTCTCAATTGTTTGCTATACATTTACTAAAAATATTAAACTTGATTGCTTGTGTATTGTTAAAATAATTAATTGAAGAATCATACCAATAATCCTATTTTTTATATTTTGTTGAGTATATCAATTTAATCCTTTATATTTGGTAAATTGCATTTAATAGTATGTTAATTGTTAGTTATCGTTTTTCTACAAAATAATATGAACTTTTACAAATATGTAAATAAAACATTTTTATGATAATATTCATTTAAATTGCTTCTAAAATATATATTTAAAATTGATAAAAATTATTAAAGTCAAACGGTATGACCTTTAAATAAATATTTTGTACTTATTAGTGTACAAAAATAATTGTTGAAATTAAGTACATCATCTTTAAATACGATTAATCAATTGAATGTATGCCTCTTTAAATGCCATGTAAATCCACAAGGATAAATAATACTTCCTCCGTTCCACAATGATAGTCCCGCTTTGACTTTACGCGGTCTCCAACGCTCCTCTTCGACCATGATTTTCATCGCTTATATACGATTTTTTTTGGTTGAAAATTAAATTTTGTGAAAGATATTTTGACAACCAATGTAAATATATTATTATCGTATAACGATTATTTACATATTTTAAGTTATTTACGGTCAAAGTTTTAAAATTTTGACTTTCTAAAAGTGAAACGGGACTATCATTGTGAAACAGAGGAAGTATGTTAAAAATGCTTATGTACGTGTCATCATGTAATGCAAAAAAACTATCAAGTAGTAAAAGTATCAAGTTTGTGTTTTTATATGTTATAGACTCCGTATATAGATATAAATTATAGGATTAATTGCCAAGAATAATCCGAACTGGTCCTCTTATTCCATAAATAATCCAAACTCGAATTAATCCACGAATAATCTCAACTATTGAAGTAACATTCCAATAATGTACTTTGGCCAATTTTAACATGCTTTAATCAATAAAAAGAAGTGAAAACGGTTTGAATTTTACTTAAAATAAGAGTGAGACAAAGTTAGAGTCGATTTCACCATTTTTTTACGTGCTAGAGTCGATTGAAATTGGCCAAAGTACATTATTGGAATGTTACTTCAATAGTTGGGATTATTCGTGGATTAATTCGAGTTCGGATTATTTATGAAATAAGAGCACCAGTTCGGATTATTCTTGGCAATTAATCCTAAATTATAATATTTGTGTATGTTATTCTTTTCTCATTGATTTTCTTGTTAATTATCAACATCAACATCAATAGTCAATATCATTCGCTTAATCTATCTCAATTTGTACTCGTAATCTATTCGACCTTTTTTTGTTTTGTTTAGTTTTATTTTGTATCGTCTTTTTTAAACATTATTGTGTTCAACAAAAATAAACCTTGTTTTTGTACTTTTCTCCCTTAAAATAAAATTGTCTTCTTACCATACTTCAAACGTCTTATTTCATGTAATTTTTTTTTATTGCTCTTTAACTATCTTCAATATAACTATTAGTCATGTGAAATAATTTAGTTTATTAAAACAATTAAAGTTAAATATATTATACAATACAAACATAAATATAGTATAGTACGTTGAGATATTACATGATTCTCTTATTATTTTAGAGATTAGATTTGTTTTTACTGAATACTTGATTATATAATATATTTAAGTGATTCAAAAATAATGGACGTGATTGCACAATATAAATACCCTAAACTAACATCCTTTGACATAGTATCCTACTACAATGTGTAGTACTATAGTATAGAAGTAGTTCTCCATTAATTTGGTTTTGTAACATTTTATTTTTAAAAATTAACAATATCATTCGATATATAAGAACAGTATAAGTTATAAGAAGTATAAAATCTTGATTAGTTTGCCTTTATAACTACAATAACGATATGGATAATATATATATAACTAAAAATAATAAACATAAACAATGTATCTCAAAATGTAGCAAAAAATTATTATATGTAATATTCCTAAGTTAAGTAGACAGAGTAGAACTTTTTCTCAAAATAGGGTTATTTGTAAAAGTATTTAACGAAATAAGGTCCACTTGAAACTTATTACGCTCTATGGGTCCACGTCAGCAAATTAAATTTTCGTCCAAATATATTCTCGAAACCGCTATGGAGGATAGCGGTTTCAGTCCCGAAAGACCAAAACCGCTGTCCCACACAGCGTTTTACATACACCAACCCTTTACTGAACAATATAACGTTGAGACAAATTACGTGTCTTAATTCTCAAGCCCATGACTTCCAAATACATACAACAAACAAACTTGTAATTATCACATCATATACACTTTTACAAATCAATAAAACCCCTTTTAATTTTGTTTTGTGTTCTTCGTAAAGCTTCAATCACCATTAATGGAGGCGCTAAGTTTCTTCATATAAAACCCCCTTTTTGTTGTAGTTTGGGTCTATTGGAGGTGGTATAGAAATTTAGCCATGTTTAACTTATAAATTATGAGATATTAGTTTATGTTGAGGTTTAAATACACAAAGAGAGAAGCTTTCATTGAAGTTTTGATTTTTTATGACTACTCTTGATATGGATACAAAGTAGGAGTTTGTAGTAGATTTAGAAGCAAATATGTATAAAATGTTTAGTAATATATAATTGTTGAATTAAGTAGAATATTTGGAGATTAAAATGGAGATATTTGTTAAGTTGGAAGGAAAAAAAAGAGTGAGGAAGCTAAGAAGCAAGTAAATGGAGAATGAGGGGAAGAAGGAGGAAAAAATTGCACAGGTAAAGTGACGTGAGAAGGTGGAACAAAACGGCTGTGGGACAAATGTTTTGTTTTTTGGGATCAAACCGTCTGTATAGCGGTTTCGAGAAAAAATCGAATGAAAAATTTATATGCTGATCACGTAGACCCATAGAGCGTAATAAATTTCAAGTGGACCTTATTTCGTTAAATACTATTACAAATAACTCTATTTTGAGAAAAAGTTCGACAGAGTACATCAAGAAAATAATACTCCCTCCATTCAACTCCATTCACATCATTTACCTTTTTCATGTTTGCCAAGACACATGTCGGGATGGAAATAACTATAGTTTCGCTTTACGAAAAATTATGGAAAATTCATATTGTTGTTGTACGCGTGAAGACGTATCATATAAGATCACACATGACTATATTTTCATTTATAGATAACAAGATATTTTAAAAACGCTTCACTTGAATGAATAGTGCAAAATTTCTCTATGATGCCAATGGACTTGAATGGAGGGAGTACTCCGTAATAATGTGTAACAAAGGGTAAGGAAGGACACGTTACCATGCATACAATTTTGATTAACATCATTTTATGTAGAATATATTCAGTGCGATATTACTATGGGATAATTTTCTAAATTTCGTTTTTGTTCAAGAATCCTCGATTTGATTAGTAACATTATAAAACCAGCCATCAAATTCAAACATTCATCAAACAATTAAACATAAAAAAAACAACCTTCTCTAAAATTACACAGAAAAAATAAATGTACTCGAAAATGACAATTTTTTTACTTCTCGCCGTACTCTTAACTTGTCTACCCAACACATTTGCTGGTTCAAGACTCCTTTTAAAAACTCTTGACTCCCCCGCAGCAGATACCATTTCTCTGTCCGACACGTCCGCCTCCACCCTCGACTCATTCGGCACCCCAACGGGCGACTTTTCCTACTCATCAGTCATATCCGACTCCACCTTGTTTGAAATACCTGACAACTCTCTATCCGATAGTCCCACCTCGTTTGATGACGACATAATCTCCCCACCCCCACCGGCCCCCCCCCCCCCCCCCCCCACGTCGTTTGATGATGACACAGACACTGCCTCCTCCGACATCTTCTCCCCATTATCAGACTTATCTTCCTCCATCTTGTTCGAAAAGTCTGTCTTCTCCCTATCCAAAGGCCCCACCTCGTCTGATGATGACCGTATCGTCTCCCCCTCATCCGACAGTCCCACTTCGTTTGATGACGAGTCAACCGTAGGCGCTATCTCTCCCGACATCCTCTCCCCACCCTCATCTGACCCCCCCACGCCGTTCGACGACATACCCATTTTTTCTCCATCTGACGCCCCCACCTCGTTCTATGGCTCGTCTGCCTTCCCCCCATCCGACACCCCAACACCCGCCTCCCCAAACGCACCCGCATTTCCCCCATCTAAAACCCACACCTCGTCCGCCACACCCGCGTTTGCTCCATCACTATCCCTGTCCCCAGCAGGTCTGGAGCCGGGAGACATTCCACTAAATGTGGACATCCGCGAAGTGCAATACATGGCCCTCTATACGGTACATGCGTACAACCGAAAACAAAAATTGAAAGACGCAAAATTGAAATTTGTTAAAGTTGTGAGCGCAAGACTTGAACCCTTTTATGAGTCATGATTAAGGCATAACATAACGAGTTTGAAACAAAATTAACAATATTTTAAGCATGTGTCTTTGATTTTTCAGTCCCATGTTGAGACTCACAATTACTGCGTATTATTTAGAAAATACAAAATATGATAATGCAAGTTTTTCATCACAAAACCACATCTCTTATACTCAACTGCAAAAATTCGTTACAAGTACATGCTCAAATCCGATTTGACCCATCGACTACCCTTCTAAAACGTTTAGGCCGAAAATGACATACCCCGTATTAAGTAACAATACGAGCGAGTGAAAAAGGCCTAATTATATAAACAAATTACATTTTTTGCAAAGTTTATAACTTCTTGACTCTTTATGGATTGATCAAATTAGGCAAAATAATATTCATCAATAAAGGAAACAAAAGAACAAAAATGAGCACAATAAATCCCAAAATTGCAACACAATACCATTTCCTAGAGCTCTTTTGATACTCTCTAGCCTCAACAAGTTGCTCAGTCCCACGCCTAACAAAGGAACTTGCATGTGCAACATGACTCTCTATGTTATTAAGTTGTTGCCCTTGTGCCTCTACTAGGGCAGCCATGTCTAAGAACACTTGATGTAACTCTATCAAATTCTTCTCGATTTCCTTCACCGAGTCGTGTCTCTCTTGTAGCTCTGAGATTGTGTCCATTATCTGGCCGCGACCCTGATCCTGGATCGCCTTCTGGAGAAAGTTCTCACTCTCTCCGCTGGCAATTAGGTTTTCAATCATTGTCTCGTCTGCTTTCTCGCCTGTTATGGTGAAGTACCTTTGAACAATATTTGGTTCGCAAAATTAGAATAACACATTTACTTTTGATAAATTAATTGTGAAAAGAGAGGACTTTTATTATGAACATGCATGTAATAATGTAAAAATTATATACTCTCTTACTTTGTGTTGAGTTGTTTGTTTTCCTTTCGATTTGTTTTGGAAATTAATTCTTATTGACGAGTTTTTTGGTACAATTTGAGAGTGATATTTTGGTCTAGTTATGAGTCACAATTCTCTGTCTTACAACCAATATAATTTCTTCTCATTAAATATCATGCATCAAATTACGGAGTATGTAAGTAAATTATAATAATTTTATATGAAATAAACAATCAGATTATGTCGATTAATTCTCAAATAACCGAAACAGATGGAATAATAGACCGATTTGGAAGAGTACCTTCTTTCCATAGTCTCCTTATACTCAGCTTGCATTTTAGCCCTAAGCCCTTGAAACTCATCCATCATATCCTTAAGCTTCTTCCCTAGGCCACTTACAACGCCTATTCGGGTACGATCAGTCGAGGAACCCGGCCCACAACCAGGCACATTTCGACTTGTGGCATTCGACTTTTCTAAGGCCTCTAGCTTGCCTTTAATGACCTTAACCTTTTTTAGTACTAGGGACACATCCGAGTCCATTCGAGCACGTAAATCCTTCATTGTTTTCGCGTTGTGTGCCACCTTCGACTCCTCGTTCAAGTCTTGTAGCTTTTTGTAGAGCTTCTCCACCTCTTTCATGTCCTCCTTGACTTTCTCGACATCCTCGAAAAACCCGTCGAGGTTCATGCCCTCGGCCCCGCCCGCTTCTATATCACTGAAACCTTGTTTCAAATCCGAGTATTTTTTAAACGAGCTCGAAAATAGGTCATTCATTTTTCAAAGTTAGCTTTTCTAAACAACTGGCTTATAATAATAATAAAATTAGTTCCTCCTAGAACAAATTGTGAACAAAATTTCAAAATTAATTTATTAAACTAATTTAGATGGTGAAGGGGTTAAATAACTCGGGGCTTTTTCAATATAGGTTATGTTTTTTTATGAGAATTTACCCCTTCACCATGGAATTTAAGAGAAATAGAATTTTGTGTAATTAAGATGATGAAAAAAAAAAAATGTTAGTAAAATGAACATGGAGGAAATTTTTGATATGTTTCATGTTTAGTGTTCTTGAGAGATTTCGGAGGATGGAAAAAGCAGGACATATTTTTGAAGGCCTATAGTCAATAGGAGTTTATGACCAAAGGTTTATTTTAAAAAAAATTAGGTAAATCTAAAATAAAACAATCCTTAATTAGAGGTCTAATATCAATTAATTAATTATGCAACGATTCAAAAAGAACGTACGAATTCTCAGATAATAATATGGTAAGCTTTGTATTAATCTAATTGAACCGAAATGAAACGTATTAGATGTTTAGCGTAAAAGCACAACGATGTTTTTTTGGTCCAATATGAGTCACAAGGGCAATACAACGAAGAGGGGAAATTGAACCAGTGACCTATCGTTAGGGGTACCTCAACCTTAACCATTAAGCCTCGACATTCTCGGTAAAAGCACAACGATGTTAAAGTTCGTAAAACTAGATTTATCGATGTCTATCTTCTTAGCCTATTAAAGAGTTATTCTTGAAATAATGGATTAAAAAAATTCCATAACCAACCTTAAAAATGTGACCTTTGTTAGAACAACAAACGTGTGTGGGTCACGCTCATAGCATGGAGAGTGTCCGCTTCATTAACCACATGAGGTTTCATCTCAATCATGGGCTCTGATACCATGTTAAAAACACAAAAGGGCTTGGATCACACCCATGATATTCTCATTCAATCACTAGTTTATTATTTTAAATCATTATTTTCACATAGCACCCTCACTGTTAAAATTTTACGGTATAACCTTGACATTATTAATTTTTTCTCGAATATATCCTAAGTTTTGAATTTTATTTCTAATATATAACATATAAAAACACAATCAATACTTATTATTATTCTGAGGGTACACAATCAATACATTATAAAATTGAAAATAGAAATTCGAACTCGAAATCTTCATACCGATGATCTTACAACACAAATCAAATAAATTAGCTTAAGAGGCTCAAACTACGGGATGTGCTTTATGTAGTCGGCTAATTACTTTGCGCAGTCAACTTTTTTTCACTAATTACATTTAAGGATTTAAATGAATAATTATTTGTTTAGGTTATTAATATCAATTATTTAGTTTTGAATTATTACTTTGAAAATTTTAAAACTTTTATGGAAAATCGTGTAATTTTAAACACGGTATTAGCGAAATAGGAAAAATACAATATAATCTTATCTTTTCACCCACCACTCATTTACTCTTCAAAAAATTCACTCACTACCCAAAAACTCTAAAAACTAATTTTTTGAAAAATGTCTGACGAATTAGGGGATGAAAGCGAGGAAATTTTTATACTTTTATATATATGTATTTTTTTATAGTGTATTTAATAATAGGAAGTTTTTAATTTCGACACTCGAAAAACGATTAATTTTTTTATTTTTTTTTAGAAATGAGAATCGTCGAAAAAAAAAAAAAACGAATATGGGACATGGCATGGGGGCGGGTGGGGTAAACCATGGTGTAGGCGTGGGATCCCTTGGTGATGTCCATGGAGAATGCGTGGGATCCCTTGGTGATGTTCATTGAGATGGCGTGATATCCCTTGGTGATGTCCCTGAAAATGGCGTGGAATCCCTTGGTGATGTCCATGGAGATGGCGTGGGATCCCTTGGTGATGTCCATGGAGATGGCATGAGATCCCTTGGTGATGTCCGTGAGTGTGTATTTGGTGAGGTGAGGTGAGGGTTTTCACTTTTGTTTTAATTTATTTAGACCATTTTGTTTTCCGACTTTAAAATTAGTCGTAGTTTACTTTTTTTTTTTTTTTAAATATCAATTTATTGCAATTAATGAAAAATACAAAATACGGGATTTCATTTTTCTTAAGAGTAACTCAAAATAAAAATAAAACAATCACCAAAATGTAACGACAATAAAATTTACAGATTTTATGAAAATATCAAATTTTTTAAATTTTTAATTCAAAACCTTATAAATAATATTACTAACATAAAAAAGAAATTTAATTATGAAAATCGCTAAGTGTAATTAGTGAAAAGAAAAGCCAACTGCGAGAAGTAATTAGCCGACTGTGCGAAATAAATAGCCAAACTTAGTGACTTTAATTTGATCACTCCAAGGATTTTCAATATAAGCACGAAAAGTACATTCAACACCATGACGTTTAATCACAATGATATAATCGTACGCCCTAGCTTTAAATTTAGCATTAGGGTTGCCTATCATGCATGTGCACTTCTGCGCTCACCATTTTAAATTATACTTCGTACAACTTTTGCGTTTTTTGATTTTTGTTCGAAGTTATGCTTAATAACCGCGAATTGGGCCATGTATGTCACCATCGGGTTGTTCAACCGAAGTTGACCGTCTCCCGGCTCCGGGACCGGCGGGATGGCCGGGGCCGGCGCTAGGGCGGAGGCGTTGGACGGAGCGGCTGCGGGGGTGATTGATTTGTAAGTTAAGAGTATTATGAGAAGTAAAGTTTGTCAGTAGTAGATCAAAGATTAGTTTTGCTCACACCTTTGGCAAAGATATGAGCTTCCCTAACCTCCGATTGAAACAGTACGATATATAAAGACATAATAAAGCAAAATACTACAATAAGCTACTCCATAATATAAAGTGCTCCTGTAATCATAGGCGTGTCGGTGAAGTACGGCAAATTGAGCACGAGCTTCATTGTTGAACTCTTCGACATATCGGGAAGCTCTCATAGGTTGTCAAGACACTTGAACAACCAAGCGACAAGAACAAGCCGCCCTTACGCCTAAATGACGTAGAAAGTTCATAGGGAAAGCGAACTGAAACAGTCTGCCTTCGGTGGAGAAGGATCTCCTACAGCTCGGTGATCGAGCTATGGAAACAGTAATCAAGAAACCAAAAACCTTCCGCGAGCAGATGAGAAGGAACAAGAACAGCTCCTCGGCTAATCCCCTGTTCAAAACCACCACAGGAACTTGGGTGTATCCAACACAAAACAGACGCCGTAAATCAAAAATACTAAAAAAAGGAAACCAACACAAACTAAGGGACATGACACCCTCGCTCATAGTAGCTTTTATTTTCAAAATAAGGTAGATAACCTTAACCAAAAGATGGAAGATTAAGAGACAGGATACTCTTAACCTCCAAAGGAAGTATGTCCCAAAAAAGACACACTGACCGTAAAAACTAGAGGCTATCCTCTCATAAGAGGAAATTATTTGGAATAACATAATAAGAGTAAAAACTGAAAATAAAGGAGTCGACATAAGATCCAAAAGGAGAACCACCACAACCAGTCCACCCATACGACCAACCAATCAAAACAACACAACCCATAAAGACCTTTAAAGCACGAGATACACACAGAAAAACAGCATCGAGCAGACAAAAACAAAATGCCAGCACAACCTACCTCATGAGAACAAAACATAACGATCCAAAACCCCAAAACGACCGGTCAAGCGAAGCAAAAATCCGATTAAAAAGGAGCAACCCAAAACCGTAAGGAAGAGACCGAAAGGTAGGAAAGGAAGATCACACCTCGAATCACGACGAGCCAGCGAACATCACAAATACCGTAGAAGACCCATAAGGACATCACAAACACCAAAACCAGTACAAAACCAAGAGAACAATATTTGTTTTAGTACATTATGCTTTTGTATATTGTGTTTTATACTCCGTATTATTTTATTTTTCTAGACAATGGTGTATTGTTTAATGAGTGTGTTTGATTTTGGGTGTTTGGTTTTAGTGTCATCAATCAAAGAGTGTACACAATTGAGTAATAAAATTTAATTAGAAAGTCATCACAAATTAATATTTTGATATTAGATATGGTGATTATTTTTCAAAATTGATTTCAATCTATTAGGTTATTTAGGTATGGTAAAGTGCCATACCTTGCTCTTTGTTACATATATTTTGTAATTTTTCTAGATGTACTCTACTCCCTCTATACATTTAGGTTGATTATATTTAATATTTTTATGAATGTTGAGAATATTGTTAACATATCTATTTTCAATTATGCATTTTTAAAGAAACGTACAAAATTTTAATTTTTATTTTAGTCATAAAAGCAAATTAAGCAAGACCTTATATACGTGTAATAATACTTGATCATATGTATTGATGAAATTACATTAAATGTTCAGATCATAAATACTGGTAAAATCTATAGGGTAAATTAAATATAACCTCCTTTTATAACCTTTTTTTTTTTTTTTTCAAAATAACCATCTTATATGATTTTTTATAACATAACCCCTTTTAAGCCACTTTTGTTTCAAAATCACCCCCAACACCAGATTATTGTACTTAAAAATGAAATAATTACACCCTTAAATAAGGATTTCTCAAGGGGTTTCGACATACTTTAGGCATTGATGGTTGTAGCTTGGAAGAAGCGTACCTTAAAATGTGTTTGGTTGCCATTTTTAAGTAACAATTTTCGGTGTTGGGGTGATTTTTTTGGAGCAAAATTGTATTAAAAGAGGGTTATGTTATAAAAAGACATATACGGAGTAATTTGAAAAAAATGTGTAATAAAAGGGATTATATTTAATCCCATAAACAAAAGTCAAAGAGTAGCTGGTCACAATATTAGAAATCCCGAGACATATTAAACAATGTACTCACTTAGTTACACATTTAATCCCGAGACATATTTAATCCCAAAAAAATGTTTTTAAAAGGGATTCATATACTCACCTAGTCCCCTTAAACAAATGTCAAAGAGTGGTCACAATATTAGAAATACCGAATACGTCTTCCATATATAAGAATAAAACATGAAGTGGACATATTAAAAATTACATTGAGCAAGTAATTATGAAAATCAACACGTACAAATTCTTAATTAGAAACTTGGTCACTCTATTTATTTCGAAAATTAAAGCGTCATACCAATACAATATACGGAGTATAAGATTGAATATAAATTAAGGACAAGAAGTTCCTGGAAGAGGGTCAAACTTAGTAACATCAACTAAACCATAGATAGGATTCTTAAAATGAACACTAACAAGTACACTCAACACTGTTACGTTTAGCCGCAATGACAAAATGGCACATCTTAGTGTTATGGTCAGCTAGCATGTGCACTCACTCAGACTTTAAATCATACTCTTTCTCGACAACATTAAATTTTAGCATAATGACTAACTAGTGATATGACCCGGGGTTTCACGGGACGGCTTGAAAATTCGTTTTTTGGTTGAACTATTATAAATAACGAAATATTAAGTTATTGTGCAAAACTAAGTCCCTATTTCGTTGGTAAAACATTAAATGTCAGGCTTTAAATGAATCCCCAACTAAACCTCATTTCATGTTATGTTTACTAAGTTATAAAACATTTCCCAATTTAGTTTGCGTTCTCTTCATGACCTCATCGTCCTTTTCTGTGCTTGTGGTGGCGCTTTAGTGTGTTATTGTTGTGGTTGTTCATTCGGTTGTTGTTCGTTCTAGTGTTTGTCGTTTCGTTTGTCTTCGCTTTTTCTTTTCCGTTTCTTCATTGGTGTTGTTTTTTTTTTTTTCGATCCTGCGGCATATTGTTGTTAGTTCTTGCCTTTTTTGTTTTAGTCAGGTTGTTGTTGGCTTAATTTGCTTACTTTGGTTTTTTGGCTATGTTGGTTGTCGTCCATTCCTTGCCCGGGTGCTTTTGCGGCATTCCACGGTCGTTGTGTTCTTCTTCTTCTTCTTCTTTGTCTTCGAGCTCCTACTTTTGTTTGTCCTTTATTTATTATTTATGAAAAGTATCAAACTGCATACAACTCGATTACGGTTGAATTCACAAACCAAACATCGACACAGTCTTGTTTTAGATCTTCCTAGCTAATTAACCTAAATGGTCGATCTATAAAGATGCAACATATATCAAATGCTCAATTTTTTTTATCGTACAACAAATCCATCCGGACTATAGTTAATCTGATTCCCTTCACTTGTAGTTTCAAAGCTCAAATTATGGATAGGTGAACAAATTATTATTCACTGTTTTACACCATAAACAAGATTGATTTAACAGTTAAGCATCTCATAATTAAGCATTTCACAATCTAGCGCAATCCAAACACAGTAATCAACACTTCAAAATTCACCAAAACAATGTAAATAGTTTCGTTGTTTACCTTTTCTTGGTAGCTTTCTTTGTCTTTGTCTTTGTTTTGTTTGTTGTGGGGTAGTGTCTTTTGTACCTTCAGCTCTGTTTCGTTTGTGTACATGTTGTAGCCTACCTTGACCTTGAATTTGAATTCTTTCCTGACACAGTTTTGCAGTATTTCGTATACCTGTTATCTCCCGTCTTCCTGCATTTTTGGTAAGTGTGAGATAAACAGGTAAACCAATATTATTATACCTACCAAATAGCTATTAACCTTCCTAAAGACTCCCCGACATAATCTCACAGCTTGTCTTCCAAGTAAAGCTGATTCTGTGAATATTGTAATTTAGAAAGTCTAGATTTCTTTCCTTATAGTTTTTGGTAAATAATCTTAGATAGTATTACCCTTGTAACTACTATAAATATTGTACTCATTCATGTCAAAGGAATACAGAAAATAATTCAACCAATTGCTATATTTCTTATATGGTATCCAAAGGCCATCGATCCAACCTTAATCTCCGTCCTCGACGTGCAACCTTCAAACGTCCGGCACCTATTTCTCTTTCTCCGGCTCTCACCATGTCGGGCGAACCCAAAACCGACCAGTTGGTCTCCACTGTCGACAAGTCTGATGCGGTTAAGGCCCTCAATTTGGGTCACTGTATCAAACTCACCTCGCAAAACTTTTCTGCGTGGCAATTTCAGCTGTCTCGAATCTTCTTTGGTCTCAGCCTACTTGGCTACCTTGATGGCTCTACTCCATCACCATCACCAACCATTGTCAATGATGACAAAACCGAGGCCCCAAATCCGGCCTATGAAAATTGGTTAAAGCAAGACTCGATGATTCTTGCTGCTCTTATGAGCACTCTGTCTGCGGACCAACAATATCTTCTTGTCCGTTGTTCCACCGCCAAAGACGCATGGGATACTCTCTCCCACACCTATGCGAATCCCTCGCGCCCTCATATTTTAGCTCTCAAAGAAACCTTTGATTCGGTTGTCAAGCTTGCCGACCAATCTATAACCGGCTATATGCAACAAATTAAATCGTGTGTTGATCAACTTGCCCTTATGGGCAAAATTCTTGACCCAGAAGATGTCATCTCTAAAATTCTTAAAGGTCTCGACTACGAGCTCTACAAACCTGTCATTGACACCGTTCGCGCTCGCGACACCACTATCTCTTTTGACGCTCTCCATGAGAAGCTCCTAAACCATGAATTGTTGCTTCGACAACAACCACAACCTTCCTCGTTTGTGCCCTCGGCCAACCCAGCCTATCGTGGCCCCTCTACCAGCCGTGCTGCCTCAAATCGCAGCAACTATTCTCACGGCAGCGGCGGTAGTGCTTACGCCGCACCTGCGACCGTATTCCTCTTCAAACCGAGGCCAGGCCACCTCCCAACCCTTTCGAGGTAGATGCCAATGGTGCCGCAAAACGGGTCATGTCATTGCTAATTGCTTCGCTTTTCGGAAAATCTGTCCCGAACTTGAATTCCCTGACGCGCAACCCTCTCAGTCAGCTCGTCCAGCACCACAAGCACACCTTGCTCACCCCGGTGTTCCTAGTGCCAACCCCGCATTCTTGCTTGACAGCGGCGCCTCGCACCACCTTACTCATGATCTCGACCTCCTTGCTTCTCACTCTCCATACACCGGCATCGATGACTTGATGATTGGAGACGGCTCTGTCCTACCCATAACCAATACAGGTTCATTTACTATTCATAATTTACAATTCCATAATGTTCTTCATGTACCAAATATATCTCGTAACATAATTTCTATATCTCGCCTGCATCGCGATAACCATGCTTATCTTTGTTTTCTCACAAACCTCCTTTTATGTGAAGGATCTTGAACGGGATTACAATTCTCCAGGGTCGAGCCAACCAAGGAATCTATGAATGGACTCCACCAGATCACTCTCCGCTAGCTGCAGCTGCAATAAAAGGAACCACGCCCCTTTCGTGGCATCATATGTTAGGACATCCGACTAATAATGTACTTAGGACAATTACAAATAATGTGTTGTCCTCTGCTTCAACGAATAAAACTGTGTTACCTTCTAATTTTAATAAAACCTTTGATTACTGTCATGCTGGTAATGTCTCGAAAAGCAAAAAGCTTCCCTTTTCTACTTCCTCGTTTACTTCTGCTGCACCTCTTGATCTTATATTTTCCGATATGTGGTCAAGTCCAGTTCATTCCCGTGATAACTACAAATATTATGTGATTTTTGTTGACCACTTCACCAAGTATACATGGTTATATCCGCTTAAACAAAAATCTGAAACCACAACCATCTTTAATCAATTTAAATCCATTGTCGAAAAATACTTCAAAACACCTATTCGTCGTTTCTTTTCCGACAATGGTGGCGAGTACATTAAATTGAACCTCGCTCATACTTCTTCATCAAGCTCCGAGCTACCAAATACAATTAAACAAGCTCTTGTTCTTCCTCATTGGCGCCATGCCATGCAAGAGGAATTCGACGCGCTAATCCGCAACCATACGTGGACCCTCGTTCCACGCTCTCCCACTCAAAACATTATTGGCTGCAAGTGGGTTTTTCGAAACAAATATAATACTGATGGTACTTTGAAGCAACACAAAGCCCGTCTTGTTGCCAAAGGCTTCCACCAACGACCAGGTATCGACTATACCGAAACTTTTAGTCCGGTTGTCAAACCCAGCACTGTCCGTCTCATTCTTGCTCTCGCAGTCACCAAATCTTGGTCGCTACGACAGCTTGACGTCAACAATGCCTTCTTACAAGGCCACCTAACCGATACTGTCTTTATGTCACAACCCCCTGCTTTGTAGATCAAACCAAACCAGAATTTGTGTGTAAACTCACCAAAGCCATCTACGGCCTCAAGCAGGCTCCTCGTGCATGGTACACTGAACTCAAAACCTATCTGCTTACCTATGGCTTTAAACAATCCATCTCCGATTCATCTCTGTTCATTTTACACACCAAAACCACCTGCATATTTATGCTAGTCTACGTGGATGACATTATTATTACAGGTCCTCATCCGCACCAATTACAAGAATTCATCACACGTTTGTCAAACCGTTTTTCCCTCAAAGACCTTGGACCTTTGTCCTACTTTCTAGGCATGGAGGTAGTTCCTAATACTTCAGGCCTTCACCTCAATCAATCCAAATATATCACCGATCTTCTAGATAAATATGACATGCTAAATGCCAAACCCAATACCACCCCTATGGCTTCCGACTCGCGCCTTCTGCGGGAAGACGACAAACCAATCCACGATCAAACCTCTTATCGTGCCATTGTCGGAAGTCTTCAATATCTATCTCTAACCAGACCTGACGTTGCCTTCCCTGTCAACCGTCTTGCACAATTTCTTCACCACCCAACAGCAACTCATTGGCAAGCTCTCAAGCGCCTTCTTCGCTACCTTAAAGGAACCACCACTTTGGGCATTCAGCTCTATCGCTCCACCGATCTCTCCCTTCACACATTTTGTGACGCCGACCATGGTGGCGACAAAGAAAATTTTCTCTCCACCTCTGGTCACATTGTCTACCTCGGACGCAACCCCATTTCCTGGTCCTCCAAAAAGCAACGCGGAGTTGCACTTTCAACCACTGAAGCGGAATTTCGCTCCATTGCCACTGTAACCACAGAACTTCTGTGGCTTCAACACTTACTCAAAGAACTCAACGTTGGCATGTCATCCTCACCAGTCATCTTCTGCGACAATATCTCCGCTGCGTTGTATGCTAAGAATCCGGTCTTTCACTCTCGCATGAAGCACATGGCTCTCTCATTTCATTTTGTCAAGGAACAGCTCCAACATGGCAACATTCGAATCCAGCACGTCGCCAGCACTGATCAACTTGCTGACGCTCTCACCAAACCCTTGTCCAAGGGTCCGTTCCAACTCCTACGAAGCAAGATTGGCCTCCTTCCCAGGACGTCCATCTTGAGGGGGCGTATTAACCTTCCTAAAGACTCCCCGACATAATCTCACAGCTTGTCTTCCAAGTAAAGCTGATTATGTGAATATTGTAATTTAGAAAGTCTAGATTTCTTTCCTTATAGTTTTTGGTAAATAATCTTAGATAGTATTACCCTTGTAACTACTATAAATATTGTACTCATTCATGTCAAAGGAATACAGAAAATAATTCAACCAATTGCTATATTTCTTATAAAAGCTCATGAAGGGTTCATGAAAAAGTATCGACCAAAAGTACTGATAGAAAAATCACTCTAATAAAAATCAAGTTTAGTGCATTTGTAAATACCATTATACAATTTAAATTTTGGAACTCATTTATAAAAAGTCTACTTGACCTATTTTGAGGTATGTTAATACTGATTGGTGGGTTTTTGCATGCTCAAAGATTTCCTCAGCTCATACAAAGAAAATATGCAGAAAAAACATGTCACAAAAGGAACTATTTTTCAATCATCATTTTATGGTGTCCTTAACTTTACATTGTGAACAATTTATAAAATCTCCCAACTACAGTTAATAATGCATGCACGTTTAAACAAATGTAAACAATACGGGTCTACGAGTATAAACAAACAGCTATATACGTGATTCTAGTTCAGACTCGCGAACAATTTGTTGGATACGAACACACAAATATCCTGACCAATAATGTTAAAACGAAGATTATAGAATACAAATAAAATTAAGTCTTTTATTAGGATAATTTCAGCAATTGCAATGTTTTAGTCTACGTCCACGACAAGTAGTGCAGTGTACAAGGTGCTGTATATACACGTACGAACCTGCTAACTAATTATCATCTTACAAAACACTAGACATAAAATGAGTCCCCGATTAAGAACCGAAGTACACAATCACCTAATTGTTCTACTCTTTTCTGCATGGTTTACCTACTGTAGTGGACATGCATCATTAGAGGTTACTAACACCGATAGTCATCTGTGTGTGAAGAGCGAGAGAACAACGCCTTAAGTATTAACTTCCCCAGACAGTAAATTTCCACCCAAATTTACTGACCTGCACATGTTTAGCTATTGTAGTGACTCTGGAATACCCTAGTAAATGAGTTTTAACTGACATCTACTGACTGTAACTCCAAATTATTATCAATATCATCTGGTAAATTCCCTAAAAATGCATTTTTATCAGGATTAATTACCCTCAAACTATACATACTCCCAAACCCCTGAGATATCTCACCCTTGAACTTATTATTTGACAAATCAAGAGTTTCTAAACCACTCATAGACCAAATATCTTCAGGTAATTGTCCCGAAAATCGTTTTCGGAGAAATAACCATACTTGAGTGTCATACATTTA
Source organism: Dianthus caryophyllus (assembly GCA_023091065.1). Lineage (NCBI taxonomy): Eukaryota > Viridiplantae > Streptophyta > Magnoliopsida > Caryophyllales > Caryophyllaceae > Dianthus > Dianthus caryophyllus. Next base: position 9,723,522 of record CM041523.1, on the reverse strand, counting down.
CTAAAAGTAATTGGGAGTTTGCCTGACAACATATTATTAGCAAGTGAAACAGACTGTAGATTCCCACGTTGTTGGAAAAGTTGCTCAGGAATTACCGTAGTCAAAGAATTACGCAGCCTACTCGCTAACCAAATAAACCATGGCAGCACACAACAATTAAAATCGATTAAAACGAACAATACCTGAATACAATTAAAATCGTTCAAAACGAACAATACCTGAATGACCTTCAATAATACTAGTCGGGAGAATCAATGACGATGGCATAAACGATGGACGCAACGGGGTAAGAGCGGATTTAAACGCCATGATTAACCTAATAATTGCGGCAAATAATGGAGCAAAACAACCGACTCTTCGTCTACCTCGGACATAAAAATTGTGACGTGGAACAAAGGAGGGACTTTGTCCTACGTGGCATGTAAAGAGAGAGTAGGAAATGAGGTGAGGAATTTGGAGTCAAATGTTTAATCAAAGATTTAGATTTTATATGTATTAGATTAGATTAGATTAGATGATGGATGCATGGTAAATTGAACAAAATTGGTTGACATCTCTATAATATATGAACTTCACTAAGATCAAATTATATTTGTTTCTCATGATAACTCCCAGCTACAAAAACAATTTTTAATTTTTTTTTTTTACTCCTTATAAAAACCTAAATTTACCTTACTGGTTAGTTGTTATTCGTGATTCAAGTATACTATTATAATAATTATATTTAGAAAACACAAAGTCCACAATTTGATTTAATAATACATTTTATAATCATCACAATTGTGTCAAATATTCCCTTACAATTAATAAAAATATGACGATCTCCATGTTCAGGATCATCAAGAAAATGGACCTTTGACAATTGTCCAAGGAATAATCAGATACGAGTACCTTTCTCATAAGATTTACTTCGTATTTCATATACTTTGTCATTGATAGCTAGATTATGACTTATATATACATCTCCGTCAAATTATGCTATACGTTATCGCTTGATGGCAAATTACAACTAACTAATGTATACCTTTTCAATTTGGCTAATATTACAAAGATAATGTAACATTTGTTAAGTCTTGTCAAAGCAACAGTTTTATAAACATTTCAGTATTTTGTGCAAGGCTCATTCTTTAAGATTTATTGAAGTCGAGCCCATTTATAATTAACTGAATTGAATTGAATTAAATTGAATTGATTTGATTTGTACTTATAGATTATGTCGCAAGAATTGATAATTCATAGTGCAAGTTGCTTCTATTTCGATCTTCAAACACGTATTGATATTTCTAAATTTTACTTGCATTGTCTTGCGCAACTATTCCTTAAGTGTTTAAAAGTCGATCCAACTTTCTTTTGATGCGACACTTCGTTCTAGCTTGGAAAATATTCTTACTGCGTATGACCCTGATGGCCTCAGGATTTACGTTGCTGGGTCACGATGTCGTGCACTATGCATTTTTGACATCCCATTTGCTATGTGCTGAAATTGCAGCTAGGGATGTCATTGGGGCGGGGGAAGCATCTTCACCACCGCACCCACCAACAAAAACCCACCCCCACCTCCGCCCCATCAATCATGGCGGGTGACAACCTGTCCTACACCGCCCGCTTGACGAAGAATTTTTTAGACCCAACACTGCCCCGCCACCCGCCCCAGACCCACCCCATATAATCGCATCATCGCAACGTAAATTTCAATAATTTTTTACCAAAATATTTCTAATAATGACATAGCCACATAGAAAAAACATTTCAAATAACCAATCAAAGTATTGTGAATACCAAATTAGAATATATAAGACACACATTTAAAGTTTATGAATATAAGAAATATGGAGTATTACTAATATTCATATTTCAAAATCTTAAAGTTAAAAAAAAAAAAAAAAAAATATTAAAAGTAAAGTTTTAATTTGTAAAATTTTTCTCTAATTTATATTCTTAAAAATATGAATAAGGCGGGTATAGAAGGGGAGGGTATAGGCGGGACGGGTAAGGGCGGAGCGGGTATAGGCGGTGCGGGGCGGGGGCGAGGCGGGGCGGGGGCGGATACGGGGGAGGGGCGGGGGCGAGGCGGTGTTTGGATGACATCCACCACCACTCTACTACCCACTAAAGTGTCTCCTACCTCCACCCTAACTGGGGCGGATGTGGGGCAGTATCCGCGTTAACCCACCTCACTGACATCCCTAGGTGAAACGTTCAAAAATGTTTGCAAAATAATTAATTTATTGAATCTAGCACTCAAAACGTATTTATTTTTGCAGTAGTGGGTGCACGTGCACTGGGGTGCACGTGCACTGCGGTGCACCCACACAAATCCGCCTCTGACAGAGCCGAATTTTGGCGGGTTCTCTCGGTTCTTGGAACCATGCCTCCAAATAAAGAGGGCCTCAAAATAGAATATTAACATAATTGGCAGAAATGTTGTTGTAGATATGCGTGTGGCAGAATTGGTTATAAGTTGATTTTTCCATCAAAAATGCACGGGTTCAAGCCCTTCTCATGCCACTTGTAAAATGTTTTTTTTTTTCTCATCATATTTTCCAGGCCATTCTAACAATTTCACCCACGAGTCCACGACGCTATTAATTTAAACTAATTATTATTTTCTTTGTTAGACTGAACTTTGTATTCCGAATATCAAAAGATACAACGTGAAATAAACAAAAATTATAATGACATGAAAATATTTTTCTCTTAAAAAAAGAGTTATTTCTTTTTCCGTTAACTACATACTTAGGGCCCCCAAACTAAATTTGGAACAAGGCCTCCATTTTTCAAACTACGACCCTGGCCGCTGAGTGTATGTATTTTATATAAAATTGTTTACAAAGAGGAATTAATTAAGGTTACATACATTTGTGTCAATAATGCCATAAGTCCATAAGTCATAAGTGTTAAACACACCAAAGTAATTAGTTTTATGCCCTCCAAATGAAAATTAGAATGTCTAGTTTATTTCTACAAATGCTAAATAAAGTGGCTGTATTAGGTTTAAGTTATCAAGCATTTTTACTTGGAATTGCACATTTTTCAAATAAAATTTAGTACTCCGTACAAGTTATTACTAAGCAACCTTTTTTTTTTCCGCTTAACACACTCATTATTTTAGGATTTATCTTAAATATTTCAATACCATTTATTCACATAACTTTGTATTTGTAAGTATTGTCTTAGCCTTAGACCCACTATCATACAAGTATTTGCATTCACCCATGTATGGACGAAGCCAGGATTCAAAGTTAACCAGGGCTCAAATTTTAAGAACGTCCGTACACACTATTTTTTTTTTTTATTTTTTTTTTTTTATTTTTTTATTTTTTTTTTTTTTTTTACAATAACTGTTTATATTTTTAAAGTTAATAAACTTATTTTGAGTGAACATAAACTACTTGTTTTTAAGAAATACATTTTCTGTATGAGTTTTCTGATAACTTTATCAAGCGTAATTCGAGTCGTTAATAGACAAGAACGAATCTGAATAAGCATAGTAGGGCTAATTTGAAACTACACATAATTTTGTTTTTTTTTAGCAAAAATAATGATTTCATTTTATTTATATTGTTTTCTTAATTTAGGATAAACTTGAGAAAAGTCATGGAGGAAAAATTATAAATGAATAAATATAGTAGTAAGGAGTATAGAAAAACTATGGCGTTATTAAGTAACAAAAAAGAGACTTCAAAAATTAAATATATAGAGATTGTCTAAAGATCTTATGAAATAAATTTAACGAAAAGTTACAAAGAAGTTTGATTAAATTCATTACGGATGGACATAAATAATCTCAAACTAAAAAAAATTCCAAAAGTGTTCTAATGTGGACTCGAACCTCCATCTCCCAACTTATCAACGAGAGCAACTACCACCAAATCACTACTGCAAGTCTGCAACTATGTTTTATTTTTACAGCATTAACTATATATCAAAAAATTCTACCCGACTTGAGCCTGTCAAGCCAACTAATAGCTCCGCCCTACTTATGTAGTAAGGAGCATACCTCTATGTAGACCACTAGGGCCTGGACACAGGAAGCCACGATGGTCATCGTCCCTCCCTCGCCTAGTAACTGCTCAATGCTGGCCTCGCCACCGAGGTAAACGAGCACCGGCATCCTGTCAACGTTGGACTGGCTGTCTCGGTACAACCGTCCACGTAGACGCGCTGGTTGAACCATACGCTACTACCCTCATCCTCATATGACCTGAGGTGGTCAAGTGGCTGTCGGACCCAAAATTCTTTAGGTCTAAAGTCACCTCAAAGAACCCAAGAAGTAGAAAAATAAGAAAACGGGACATTTTATAAGGTTTGGCTTTCTACGTGTTGATTAAGGCCCTATGAATAAATTTAGAGATCAGGTTACACTCATACACTAGGAAAAAGAGAACTACTTCGACCCTGTGCGAACTTATAAAATTTAGGCCCCTATTATTCACGAGTAATTTTATAAAAAGTTACTCCGTATGTTACTCCTTTTTTTTAGCGTATTTTTGAGAAGAAATAAAGTAAATGTTAACAATTAATCGAGGCAGATGAAGTTGACACAGCCAAGTCGTATCACCCTGTCAAAATAAACCTACAAAAACACTAACAAGTAGCTAGTGGCAAGCAGGATCGTATCCACAGAGAAACGGAGCAGTAATAAGTTAAAGTCACAGAAATGTGTCTAACTCTAGGGTGTGAAAAAGGGTTTGTTTTAAACTAAACTAAGAACAGCAAGAAAGATGATATAAGAATATATAAAATGAGGATTAGGGCGTCGGGATCAATGTGACATCGATTCAGGAACTCAACTCAAAAGTAAATATCAATCAATTGAAGCTATGTAAGTGGCTAGGTTTAGGAATACGCTCTCTCGAGTCAATATTAACCTTAAGCAAATTCAGCGGGCTCTCGCAACTTACTAAACTTAACTTATCAAATACGCGTGAGTCTAGTTTCAATTAGGCTTTCGATCTTAAACTGAAACAACCTAAGTTCAATTCAATAAAGGCGTCCCTAAATTCAATTGGTAATAAAACGCGTAGGAAGAAACCAACTTGCACAAGTTCAATCAATATAAGCAATTAAAACACGTTTCTGAACCAATTATCACAAATCACCCTAACCCTAATTATGAAATTAGCTATGCATGATTGAAGCAAAAACAATAAAAGCAATAACAATAAACATGATGCTAGAAATAAAGGCAAGCAATTGGATTAAACCTGGAGTTTTACGGAGTACCGACGGTTACAAAGAAGATCAATCTTGAAACTAAATTAAAACTTGAAAGTTTTGTAAAAGAGAGAAAATAAAGCAGTAACAAAACCTAACTTCTAATGTAAAATAAAACATCAGAAAAAATAGTGTACGACCTAAGGGTCTTATTTATAGTTTCCAATAATTAAACACGAAATAAAATAAAACCCGTCGAAATTAACCCCACAGCCGGCCGGCCGGCTGCCGGCCCGACTGACCGGCCTGACCCCAAATGCTGGGCCGGCTCTTTTCTTCTTTACTCAAACCCAATCTTCACTTTGGGCTATATTCTTGACTTGGACCTTGATTATTCCTCGTGGCCCTCTAGCCCTTTTGATCTTAAATTTGAACTCCGAGCTCCCGAATGAGCTCGAGCTCGGTCTTGTAGTCTCAAATCTCGATTTGCTCCAAATGTCTCGGGTTTTGGCTCAAAACCACCAAAACCTGCAAAATGTAAATAAAAGGCAGCAGTATCGAGAAATACAACAAATAGCTCATAAGATCATAACGAATACGAACAAATGCAAGCTAAATGCGACTAAACCGGGGGCATAAAATGAATATAAATAACGTGTATCAGAAGTATATATGTTTTATTAATAATATTGTAAATTGTAATCGTTTGGAGGCTTTACACAAAAAATAGAATTAACCTCAAAATAATACTCCAATTGAAAGAAAATCTTGTCAACACTGTGAATTTTACAATAGACACATTTTTGGCATTAAATTCACATTTTAAAATATACATGTATTTTTTCATGCTTTGTAAAAAAAGGTTGAAGTTTCGGAAAAAAAAACAATATTACAAAAGGAGGTTGTAAAAAAATTTATGTTATAAAAAAAAAAATAAAAGGAGGTAGAAGATGTAACAAAAAATAAATAAATTAGAAATTAGAAAGGTTTTCAAGTGCTACATCAAGTATACAATACTTAACCACCTGTGTTATACCATCGTTTACAATCAAAATAGGGCTAATTATAAATATATCTGTAGATACCCGTATCCGTACCCCCCAAAAAGCAACCCGATGATGAAAATGGACTTTTATGCATGTTTTATAAATAGACGAAACGGTACAAAGTGTCTAAAACATTTTAGTCGTTTTTAACGTATTTATTTTAAATTTGCATTTTCGTAAAATTGAACGTTAATTTTGTCGCCTATTTTAAGCTAAAATACGACACGATTATTCAAGCCCACAAAAGCAACTCAAAAAGCAGCCCACAAAAACGGCCTCACAAAAACCAACCCGCAACTACAAAAATACGCACTCAAAACGGGCCAACTCACCTCACGAGTCACATTTTCGTAAAACCAAATTTTACGATACTACAAAATAATACAACACGAAATATTTTTATTTCGAGCCAAAATCGAAAAACACGACAAAAACCGAAGCACGAAACACGAAAACCAAAACACGAAACGCGAAGAACAAAAGCAGCCCAAAAAGGGGTTAATAACCCTTGGATAATAACATGATTCACGATAATGTCAGCCCAAAAAGCACTCACATCACACACCTCAGCCGCCTACTTTTTCAGCCCAAAACGAAAACAACACAAAACACATGCACATACAAGTCGTCTGTGCACAGACGACTTGTTTTCAAGTCGTTTGTGTACAGCCGACTTCTTTGGGCTTCATTTTTGTGTCTGACGATTTGTTTGGGCCGTGTTTTGGGCTCTGACGACTTGTTTCTTTGGTTTATACGAGTTTCAGCCCTTTCACTCGCCTATATATACCCATACACGCATAACACAAGAACACATCTAACAATTCACTTCTCCCTCTTACACTCACACTTAGCATTTTTCTAAAAACCGTCTTTACGTTTTAAGGTAAATATTTTACCTTCGGACTAGACTTTTTAGACTCGGACAAGGGTTACACTAACCCAACTCAATATTGGTTTAACGAACCCGTATTCGTAATACGGTTGTAGTAATTCGGATTCCTAATCCGTCTAAACCTCGCCAATATTGCATAAACAAACGACTCACTGTCACTAAAGCAAACCGACTTTACATTTTACACTTAAGCAAATTCTCATGCATGCATTAAATTACGAATAAAACACGGATTCGACATTAACTTGTACCGTTTCAACTAGTCTTTTAAACATGCAAAACTGAGGGTTTTCAAAATACTAGAATTAGACAAAAGTCGGAAAATAACGTTTTATATTAATTCAAATCAATGAATTATTATTTCTCGTATATTTCCTAAAGCAAAACGTCGTTAATTTTAACGACTCACATGCATTGCCTTGCATTTTTATCGAGTCATATTCGCACTTGTACGTAGCGTTTTATTTGCTCACACATCGAAATTAAGCATTTGTTTTCAAATCAGTAAAGACTACTTTAGGTAGGCTTTTGATTTCAGTTTTTCATAAAACGTTTTGATTAACTTTCAAAAGTAACCTTGCCCCGAATCCACTCTGGTTTCACAATAACCTTAGGAGGAGAGGTATCGACGCGCCTTGGATTCTAAGACACGCGTCTTATAATTTAAGACGCATCGAAAAGGTCCAAATTCCTTTAAAATTTGGTGGCGACTCCAAAAGCAATTTCAAATCGATTTTCAAGCACTTAAGCAATGATATCCCCCATTGCACTTTACGCACACATTTTGCACTTACGCATTTTTCTCGCGTAGCGCCTTACTCCTATTCGGGCGGGCCCGCGCGAGGCGTCGAGATAGGTCCGATCCGGGTACCTTCAGTTGGCGACTCCGCTGGGGAAGAGCACGTTTTTATTTTTTAAGAAAATAAACTTTTTCTTTTAATTTTGAAAAACGTAAGAGGCAAAGCTTGAAAATTTGAAAACAATTACGCTTTCGATGTTTGAGCAATATTACGTTCGAGTCGCATCCTCCGGGATTGCCGAGCCATGCACCCTCGAGAATCGACCCCTAATAGCGCTCCCTTCATAAGCGAGACTATTCTGGACAAATCGAGTTCTCACCCCTTCACGATTACAAGTACGGCATCCGTACAAACGATCGTGAATACCAAACTTGACGCCTCTAGGACTCAGATTGAATCCACACTTTGACGTGTGTGATCTTGCGGATAACCCTACACAAACGTTGCGGGAATGACCGAAGGGAACCTTACCCAAAAGCCAAAAACCCATGTCTATACGTACAAATGCGAAGTTATAGTACCCTCACTATAGTCGTTTTTCAAAACAAAATCATACAAAACATTTTCAAAGCATATGCATTCATAGACGTCTTTTCAAAATACATTTTCAAACATTTTTGAAAAGTCATACTTTCAAAAAAACACTAACGTCAGGTTTACTGACCTATCGTCAAACGAACCAGACAAACAACACGCCGCGACATTCAAACTCGATCAGAAATAATCACTACATTTCCGATCCTTTACAAAACATAAATGAGTTATACGACTGACGTATCGTCATAATTCATTTATCGCAAAGCATTTCACAAAGCAAAACCCCAAAATGTCAATTCATTTCGGGTATTTTAATCAAAACAACCACTTTTACACTACACAATTTACACTATGCATTCGCAACAACTTCGGGCCGAGTGACTCTCTAGTCATCTCGACCTAAACAAACATCTTTTCAAAAACAAACAAAACACGGGATCGTTCAAGCACGAACCCGTCATCTTACATGTCAAATCAGCTGGCTTATCGTCATTTTGGTTCGACTTTCTATAAGCACATACACACGTAAAAGGCAAGTAATATTTGCTTTTTACTCGTTTTAACATCCTCAAATCGAGTAGCCTATCGCTATTTTGTTTTGATTCCTTTTTCATATCACAACCTAACGATAAGCCCCTTAGCAACATACTGCTAACCTGGGCTAATCAGATGTGATCATACAAAACTTTTTTTTACATCGAGACTAGAGATATTTTAACATATCCCTACCTCATAAGCCTCCCGTGTCTTTTCTGCTAAAAAATACGAGTCGAGTCCTGCACATTTCTTTATACACTTTATTTTGGGTTGCAAATGCGAGATCGAGTCTTTTCTTTCATTTTCGAGTCACTAAAGTCTAACGCTTTGCAGGTTTACCCACTAAAGCCCCGGATACACGGCTCGCAGAAGAAACATGGATTCCCATTTCAACCCCACAAATGACAAAGTCGCCCCTCCATCGCCTACACCACCGCTCGTGACCGCTGAGCACATCCAATTGCTCAATGACAAGATTACCAATCTCACGTCTCAGCTTGAACTTTTGGCCGTTACGCAAAAGTTCGAGGCCGAGAAGAACGCCAGACTCTTCGCCAAAGAGTCTGCCCAGCATGCTAAGGAAATTCAATTCCTTGAAGACAAAATTCGCAAAAACGAGCTTCTACTTAAAGCTACAGCCACAGCACTAAGGCAAAGACATCTCGAATCTGCAAAAGCTAAACCAGCCAGAGCTGCCAACTCGCATTCACTAGCGGCATCACCTGTGTTCACAACACAGCCTACGCTCGCTACACCTAAGTCATCATCTGCTGGATCATCCTCGTCAAAACAACGACGACGCTTTGACCCCCTCTACATGCCTTACTCCAAGGCCTTGAAAAAGCTCTTGAAGAGGAACCTCCTGCGGCTTCCCAGCCCTGCCAGCACACCTCCTAAGAACAGGAAACCAAGGTCATGGAACCAAAACGCCATCGTGGAATTCCACAGAGGTAATGGGCATGACACCGAGGACTGCTTCAGTCTGAGGAATACAATTCAAGACATGATCGACAACAAGACGATCGAAAAACCAAACGCGGCTCCCAAACCATCACACCAGCATAGCACACTCCGTGCTAGCACTATCTTCGTGGGAACACTTCCCATTCTCGACTGCTCTCATCCGGTTACCGCAAACAACCACGAAGTCAACGTCGTTGGCGGCGATACCAACGACTACGACGACAGCACTAAGCACGTTCGCAAGGCAAAAACAAAAACAAAAGCGAAGCATGCGGACGGGAGAAGGGTCTTCGCATGCATCCCTTATCTACATCCCATCGTGGTCCGACAAATGACGACGCAGGTTTCATATCTCCCACATATGTACTAAGCTCGCTAGAACCGCCAGGGTTCCCGGGCCCAGGCTCACAAACAACAACAAGGACAAGGGCATACTCGTGGACGAGGTCGCTCCACTGCTTCTCAACCTGGCCTGGCGCCGAGGATACGCCGCCAAAGCAACTTCCGTAAACAAAATCAAGCACTTCACCGCAACTCTTGCAGGATTCACCCAGGCATCGCAAGGCCCTTCGTCGAATCCTACAGTCACCCGATGGCAAGACGGATGCCTCCGGCGCAATTTGTTAGCCACATCATCCGGGACTGGCTACCGGGTGCTATAACTTTTTCTAACGCGGACCTGCCGCCCTTTGGAGCCACACACAATATGGCACTCCACATAACCGTGGACTGCCGTGGCATGACACTACCCGTTACCCTCGTCGATAACGGTTCTTCGCCAATGTCTCGCTTCGCGACCGCCACTAAACCGGGATTGACGAAGACGACTTCACTCCTGCTCGCATTAACGTGGCAAAGATAATGACTCAGACACTCCGTAGTATAAAAGGCATCATCTCACTGTCCGTCATGATAGAACATGTCGTGATTTTAAATCAATTCCGTGTCATGGACATTCCCCGACATACAATATGTTCTTTGGCGAGGCCCTGGATTCACGCTACCCGAGCTGTCGCATCAACCCTGCACCAAAAGGTTAAACTACCTCTGGACAACGAAATCATCACCGTCAAAGCCTCGAACTTCCGAGCAACCCTCCTACATTTGAGAAAGCATCGACGAATCCACCAATGACGCAGGTGGTTTCAATTCAAGCATCTACGCCTAGGGTTTAGGGTCCCACGTCATCATGACGCCAGGTCTTCTAAGCCAACCAGGACGCGCGATTACATTCCTAAAATAGCAGACCTAGTTTAGGATATTAGAGTTTGTAGGTTTGTCTCAAGCTCTATAGTCTGAGCAATTTTCAAATGTAACTGCTTTTAACAACATTAATGACAAGAATGTTTTCGGTTACACTTTGCCTCGTTTTTACGTTTGCACATTCTCTTTGCACATTCTAACGTTTGCGATAATATTAAACGAAACAACATTGCATCCTATAAATACATTACAGTAATCGCTTCGGACTCCAAGCAACCTCCCGTCACTCGGACCTAAGCAGCCTCCCATCCCTGAACGTATAACAACCGTCAAGAACCCAGGGAATCACCGCCGTGGATTTCCCTAAGCACAGACGAAAAAATGCAGCCTCCAAGCTACTTACAAAAATCAGTAACACCTTCACCTGGTCTCACAAAGACGCACCCTACTTTGACCTACACCCACACCCAAACAAAAGCCGGGCATCAAGCCCATCAAACAAAAAGTCACAACACCTCGTCCAAGCCAACAAAAATGCTAACTGGACATCAAACACAATCCCAGTCACAAAGAAAACGGCGAAATCCCAAAGATATCGCCGACCCTCAGCAACCTAAGCAAAGCATGTCCAAAGGACAATCCTTCTACGATCGACATCCTCGCCGATAACACCACAAAAACACAAACACAAAAGACTTCACAATCAGTCAGGTGTCCAACCACCACGATCATAATGCAGGAATACTCCTACCAATCACAAAAGACAACCACGCACCCCTCTCTCAAGGCTTCAAAGCCACCACCAACACCACAGCATGCGAAGCATATGTTCACGACGACAAGGATCCACGGACACATTACCTAACCCTTCATCCCACCTAAACAAACCCCCACACATCCAGATATCGCCCATCGACGCCAAAGCGGCACAAAGAAACCCAAGATATACTCATGCTACCAACCCCACTTTGAAATTTGAACATACAAAACCCTGGTATCGAATTATTCCCAACTACAAAACAACCAGCACCCACGAAACATTCTGCAATGTATTTATAAGATGCAAACAGACAAAATGTTAAAAATCGCAATTCACGGGCCGGCATGCCCTTAAACGTGCAACTCCATCAAAGCATTTCACGGACCGACATGTCCTTAAACGTGTACAAACACAATTCTATGGACCGGCATGTCCTTAAACGTGCACCCCTTTTACAAACACAACTCATGGGCCGGCATGCCCCTAAACATGCACTTCCAAACACACTCCATGGGCCGGCATGCCTTTAAACGTGCACATTCTCCACAAAAATCAAAAAAAAAAAAGCATTTCAGGGGCCGGCATGCCCTTAAACGTGCACTCCTGTACAAAAATCAAAAATAAATTCCTGGGCCGGCATGCCCCTAAACGTGCACATTCAACACAAAATGTAACTCTGAACTACGCCGGTCTGATTCTACTCACGTGGATACGTAGGCAGCTTTGCGAAAAGCGCGACCAATATTCAACACAAAACCGACGCGCCCAAAGCTTAAAAAGGTCGAGGGCACAGTCTGCACAAAGCATCCGTCTGAAAACCCAAAGGGTTAAAAAGACGACATTCATCACAAAACGGCACGCCCAAAGCTTAAAAAGGTCAAGGGCACAGCCAACACAAAAATGACACGTCTGAAGCTTAAAAAGGTCGAAGGCACAGTCAACACAAACGCAAAATCATGATCCAAAGCTTAAAAAAGTCGAGGATACAACTCTTTTTACAAAACAGCAAACGAGGCAAACGTAAACGAAAACGTTCATTTCATTAACATTAGTCAAAAGCATTTACGTTTTGGATTTTCCGTCTCTAGAGCAAAAGACAAAACTACGACCTCCAATGTCCTCTTAGGTCTTAGGAGTAACAAAGCAGACTACAATGTCTTCAGGGTTTAGAGTTGACGACGAACTACAACAAGGTTCCTTCGACGCCATATCCATCAGCTGCGCATGTTAATCTCGACACCCCTCGGCGTCCCTTCAATCCCATGAATCACGGATCACTAGAGGAGGCAACAATTTTACGACACCCAAAACATCACCCTCTCGGACAAACGCACCGTCCGACTGCAAACCTGCGCCAATACGGCAGTTACACCCAATTTCGCACTTAAAACACCTTTCCCCACTCAACAAAACGCAGCCGTATACCACATCACCCCGTTTTACACCCCCGCCCTACGTCTTTTTGTTTTTCAAATTCAAAAAACCCGTCATCCTCAAACACACTTTCAGATTCACGCAAATTATAATTCTCGCATTTTGCAACTCATATTTCAAAAAGCATAATTTTTACATTGCGATTTCATCAAAATACTTTTTGCAAACTGCATACATCATTTTGTCAAAACACGTTTTACGCATGTTTTCACATAAAGCACGATGCATTTTCTTAAAACTGCATTTTCACGCATTTCGAGGTACTTGATCTCAATCGAGATCCATATCCTCGCACGACTAACAATACATTGCAGGTTCCGAAATACAGCCACAAGCAAAGTCAGCCAACGACCACATCCACCTGACGGCACCCGCTCAACGACGCTAACGCTGGGGGCTAAAATCAAAAGCAGCTACAACAAGTTTGACTAACGGTTTACACCGAAACCCAAGTCAAACTGGGGGCTAAATTCAAAAGCAGCTACAACGAGTTTGACTAACGTTTCGAACCGAAACCTAAGTCAAACAGGGGGCTAAATTCAAAAGCGTCTACAACGAGTTTGACTAACGTTTTTACACTAAAAACTAAGTCAAACTGGGGGCTAAAATCAAAAGCGTCTACAACGAGTTTGACTAACGTTTTTACACTAAAAACTAAGTCAAACTGGGGGCTAAAATCAAAAGCAGCTACAACAAGTTTGACTAACATTTCACACTGAAACCTAAGTCAAATTGGGGGCTAAAATCAAAAGCAGCTACAACGAGTTTGACTAACGGTTTACTCTAAAACCTAAGTCAAACTGGGGGCTAAAATCAAACGCAGCTACAACAAGTTTGACTAACGGTTTACTCTAAAACCTAAGTCAAACTGGGGGCTAAAATCAAACGCAGCTACAACAAGTTTGACTAACGTTTTACACTAAAACCTAAGTCAAACTGGGGCTAAAATCAAAAGCAGATACAACAAGTTTGACTAACGGTTTACTCTAAAACCTAAGCCAAACTGGGGGCTAAAATCAAAAGCGGCTACAACGAGTTTGACTAACGTTTTACTCTAAAACCTAAGTCAAACTGGGGGCTACACCATATAATACAGATTCACAAAAATTAGGATCAATTTTTGCTTTTCCCGCAAAAGTCACAAAAATCAGGATCAATTTTTGCTTTTTCCGCAAAAGTTAAACAACCAAGCACCTAAGCCTCTTTACGAGTCAAGCAAAACATCAAACCTCTTTACGAGTCAAGCAAAAACACCAAATTTATCAGGAAGCTTACAAGAACCGTCGAGAAATCCCTCTTTATTTATAGCAAGAAGAGCATGATAAATCTCACGTTTCCAACTAATAAAATTCTCACCATTAAATTGAGGTGAAACAAGTTGAAGATTTGGTTGATCAGAAGTAGAGAGATATAAAGGATCATCAAGATGATCATAGATCGAGGAGGAAAAGTTTGGAGTTTCAGAATTCGACATGATATTAAAGTAGAAAACAAGTACAACGAAGGATATGAAGTAAAACAACGAAGGGGCAATTAATTTGGGGAAAAACACTGAAAAACCCTAAGTAACAAATCAATTTGTTGAAAACTGATAGAAACATAGAAAAGATCGAAAAAACAGAGAAATGAAGCAGAATCTGTAGTAGAAACACGGATTTGAAGAATTTAAATGGAGAAAAATTGAGAAGATGCCAGAAAAATTGATCGGAAAATTTAAAGAAAAAGAATGACGGCGGAAAACAGTGAGCAGCGGAAAATCAAGCGTAGAAATAGATCGAAACCACGAGCGAATGATACCATATGAAGTTTAGGTATCTAACTCCATGGTAGAACTAAACTCCATTGATGAACAAGCTCAAACTTTAGTTAGTTATAGAGAGAGAAGGTGAAAGGTAAGTTTGTTATAGAGAGAAAGAGTAAATAAAAATTCAAGTATGTGTTATTATTGAATGAATGAGTATGTATAAGTATAGTTAGGTATATATATATACATGTATCTAAACAATACTAGTTAGTTGTACTAATACAATACAAGCCTCATATTCACAACAACATATAATTGAGTCATGTCAACAAAAAGCACTGGCAGTAGCATATTATTTGAAATTATCTACTTCTCTCTCATTTCCTCAACCTACACTTTCTTCGTCAATCACTCATATTCCACAACAGCATAGTTCCTTTGCAAATTGCAAACGTTAACCACCAAACTGATCTGCTGATTATTTTTCACCATCAATGTCTCGATTCTAAATTACTTTAAACTTTCACATTTTTTTTTTCACATTAACCTCGACAATAATTATCATCTTTCATTTTCTTTACTCGCAGTAATTATAAATATAATCTTTCTTGATATGTAACCTACCATATTTCATATGTAATTGAGCTCTTCTTTATCAGTAACACTTGCAAATTTTTAGAGAACATAATGGCGGTTAGTTTTCAAATTCATCATAGTTACTTTTGATTTTAGATATGGATTTTCTTTCGATTAATATTGTGAAGATCTTGATGATGTTTTTTTTTCCAGTTAAAACTTAAATAGCGGTATGAAGGGATAATTTGACGAGCTTAGAGAGGGGATATGGACAAAGGAGGTGGTTGTTGGTAGTCGTCGGCCAAGAACGTAAATGAAGTCGCTTGAATTAACGTGGTTGTTGATACAATAGTTGAGATTCGAAAGGGTGAAAGATCAATAGAGAATATAGTCGGTCAATGTTGGTAGAGAATTAGAGATGGTGTTGAATGTAATTTATCAGCATTTTTTAAACCTTAATTACAAATTTTATGGTGCATCTATCTAATAGTATAACACAACCTAATAAAGTAACTATACTATTTTTCAAAAGTAACCTAATTATTTAACTTGAAAAGTAATTGTACCTTTCTTCAAATGTAACTCTATTGTACGTGAAACGTAATGATATTTTATTAAAAAATGTACATCATAAACAAAATTTTACCGGTTACGATAAAATATGAATAAAAAAACAAATTAATTTATATACATTTTTGCTACTTTTGCTAGTGTCGTAGCATTAAAATAATGTTGTATATAATTGATTATAATGACAAAAAATAAAATAAGGTGTATAATGTTTTTATGTGTGGATGAAGTGTATTATAACTATAGTGAGGTCTTGATGATGTCTCATAGTATGAGCCTATGAGGCAGCATCACCATAGAATTACTCAATCTTAATTTTAGCAGAGATTTTAATTAGGGTTTATTTTTTCAATTTAGATGTGATATTGGTTAGGTGTCTCATGGTATGAGACAGCCTTACGATAGAATTTGTATAAAAAGAAAATACTAGGTGGATAAGTTATGTAACTTTAGACATTGTCCATTGTGAAATATATTTATATAGAATTTGTATAAAAAGAAAATGTATTTTAGTTGAAATATTCAATCTCATCTACACCGAAGCAGTCCACTTGCGTGTAACACCCACAGTTTTTACAAAAAAGTAAAATAAAAAAATAAAGGTCAATCGAGTATGAGGTGGCAGTCTGCAGCCTTAGCTTTTACGTTCGTCTAATATCATTATTGATGTCCATAGTTTTGGTGAATTTTTTCGCGTATTTTATGAGATCGCAGGTTATAACCTGCTACACAATCCTAGTGAAATTGTTTCCCCTTATCTTATAATGTACAAGTTGGTTGATATATATTTCATGAAGGTTACTCCTACATCGGACTTTGTTTTCTCCTTTACTCCTTGGAAAGTGGCATTATGGATGTCTTATCTAGGTTCTTCCTCATTTGTTTGGTTGCATGCAGTAACAATTTTTAGTTTGAGGCAGACTATGAATGAAAAGACATTTCGTAATATAATTTGCAATCGACTGGGTGTTCCGTTTTTCAAGGGTCTAGGCCTTGTCCCACTTGTTCTTGGGTCTTTTATACTGATGTCTATGGCGATCATGTTGTGTCCTTGGTTTATACAATGGACATTAAGTATCAATACAACATCATTCGTGACACCCTATTAGATATTTTATTCGATTTGCCGATAAGGAGGCTTATTGATTTGGATGATGGGCATGCATGACTTGCCGCTTCGTTCGGTTGATTTGTTACTTTATTCATGAGATAAGGGCGGGATGTTTGTGTCGATTAGATGGGGTCTTTTTCCTTACTCGGTCCAGGATTCTACTTTTGTGCCTAGTCCCGTTGTCGTTGGTGCTACTCGGCGTAAGTGTGTCAAGTACCACGATTGTTTGTGCTTGTCAACTTGTTGTGGTTTCCTACCTTGTTATACTTTTCGCGGGGAGAGTTCGATACGAATGTTGTTGTCTTACTGAAGCAGATTCAGAAATTATATATTGTTGGAGTTAGTGTCCTCCACAGTTAGTGCAATAACATAAATAAATCTCTTAAGGTACGCAGGGTACATTTCGTATTTAATCAGTTGATTAACGTTTATCGATAACGGTTGGCTTGCTAGATAAGTTTGACGTTATTGTCATACAGATGGCGGTGATCAACTGGTCCCTAAGAGTCACACCTAAAGGATGTTTATGAGAGATGTGATTATTTGAGAAAATGATCATATCGATGCCTTACTTAATGACTAAACGGTTAGTCAGTGTTGTTGACTAAAATGTTAGTCAGTGTGATGATGTTACTGACTAAAATGTTAGTCAGTATAATGGTGATACGGCTATTTAATACTGATTAAATATTTTTAGCTGAGGCGAATTAAAAGTAATTCGTAAATTGAATATAAAATGTTATATTTAATTGTTGTGTATAATGCAAGCTAATTTAATATAAACCGTTATAATTAATTAGCAAATTATAAATATAAGGATATTTATAATATATTATAGTCGGTCCATACAGATGACACTAGTAATATACTGCATTATATTATAAGCTAAAATGATCAAGAGAAAAGTGTCCAGATACATTCTGTCCCGATACACTTTGTATCTTGATCAACCAGTGAAGTATTTGAGGAGAAATATATCTCCCCAAATACTTAAGAGGGGCCGGCCATTAGGGTTAAGGAGGGAGGATATTTAGCTTTCCTAATCCTACTCTAACTAACCTAATTCATTCATTCAATTGCACACAAAACACAAAACTTGAGAGAAAAATCAGTTTTCCTCTCTAATTCTTCTTGCAATTCAAAGGGGTATTTCTCATAACATCTTGGGTGTCACAATTAGGAGATACCAAACTTTTGGTATTGTTCTTAGGCCATATTTCAAGGATTAAAAGGTTAATTCTTAAATCTTTATACTATGCTATGCAATTTCAATTTATGACTAGTAATCTTATAAAGTTTTTCATTATAATCCTGTGATTTTAAAGGTCTATATACCGATATAAACCTACATATATGTCTCAAGATGTCAAGACCGGTGCTCGCTCTTACATTATTATTAAAATTTGCAATTTAGGCAATTTTCGAAAAATTTGATCAACATTGAGATATTTTTATATTAAGTTTTCCTTTTTTTTTTTTTTTTTTTTTCATCATACAACCAATCAAACTATAAATTGTTATTAAATATTGTATTTATAGATACAGAGCAAAAGTTTTACCCGTTCAACTTATAAAGAGTATTTTAATACAAGTCTGAAGTACCACTATGAAAAAGTAAACTTATATTCTTATTAGTACTTGAAATAAGTTAAAGAACTATATGTTCAAACCCAAACAGATTCCTAAGGGTAGGTTTGAATAATGGATTGGAGGGAAAAGAAATAGAGGGATGCACTTTTTGTCGTTTGGTTAACATATTAGAGTGAAGGGGTTGGGAGTTATATGAAAAGAACACTATAAGACAAAACATATAATCGATCCCGCGAAATTCCCGAGTTAAAGAACTAGTTATTACCAAAAAAAATGTGTCTCGATAAATATGTTGTGGCCGCATGTAGTGTTTAAAAGGGGAGAATATGCATATTTTACCTTAGCTCAAACTGGGTATAATAACAAAGTTTTAAATACATCCGCCTAAAATAGACTCTCTCCATTTCAAAAACCTTTTTCCATTTGCTTTTTTGCGATCCCCAAGACCATTGTTTGATCATGATTATACGTATCGAAATGATATGTTTATTTTCCTAAAGTATATTTGTATAGAAAAGTTTTGATAACAAATGTAGATATATTATATCTTCGAACCAAAAATATTCATGATTTTAAATAAATTGGCAATCAAAGGTTGATAACTTTAACCTCCAAAGGTTTTTGAAATGTTGGTAGTAATTCCAACAGGAGAAATTACATACGGAGTATGATATAATATAACGACGTAGTAATTCTAACAGGGAAAATTACATGCGGGTCCGAGGGGATCTAGACCCGGACCCGCATCCTCAATGTTAGACTATCTTTATCCACAGACTCATATTAAAACTTCAGACTTTAATTTGCCACCTCAGCTTTCTACTAACTTTTCATTTTTCAGACTCAGACTCATACACTCTCAGACTCACTAAAAATGTACACTTTATTCTCAAACTCATATCAGACTTTACATCCTCACATTTTCACTTTCAAATTTATTTTACTAATTTTTATTTTATTATTTTATTATTTACATCGATTCTATGATAACATATTTTTACTCATAAATAAATCTGACATTAAATAAATATTTTGATTTTTTTTAATTACTGATACAGACACACATATTAAAACCCAAAATCTAATTTAACATAGATCAATTGATAAAATATAGTAACAAAATTTATTATAGATCAATTGATAAAATAATGTAGATCAATTAATAAAATAATAGCTAGCAAAAAAAAAAAATTAATAAAATAATATAAATAGCACTATTCATCCGTATGAATTTGGGTCTTGAAAAACCTATCCCCTACTTGAGACTTAACAAAGTCTCAACCACCCCAACCCAACTATGAAAAAAATCTCAAAGAAATCTCAGCCTCAGACTCCCCCTAGAGATTTTGTTAAGACTGGGTTAATGTTAGTCTTAGATTCAGATCTCAATCTTAATTCACGGTCCGTAAATTTTAGACCTAGATCCGGATCATTTGGGTCCATTCGAACCGGATCGGATCCGGGTCCAACATGTGGTTTTTTTTTTAAAAAAAAATTAATCATTATTCCGTACTACATAATAAAAATCCAACATAATGACGACAAAAAAATTAATAAAATACTATTATATTCAATCTTAGTTCTAAAAAAATAATCAACAATAAGTTAATGGTTAAATATTTGCATGAAAGATTATATAAGTAAAGGAAAAGTGAAGAAGAAGAGCCGAGAAGAGTGCGGAATAGCCGAGAAAAGTCGTAGAACGATGAAGGTTTAGAGGAAGTAATGACATTGTTCGTTGTTTATTTGTTTTTAATTAAGGTTTTTTGTATTTTTCATTCTAAATTTTATTATATTTTATTTTTATCTGGGTCCACGAGTCGGATCCGGGTCTTATTTACAAAACTTAGATTCGACCCGGATCCATATATAGAAGACCCGAATCCATCGAGTCCAAAAAATTAAGACCCAAACCCAACCCATTCGGGTCGGATCTAGGGGATCCGGGTAGGGTCTTGGACCCATTGCCATCCCTGGGATGTAGACGTGCATCCAATCATGCATCAACAATACAAAGTTGTAAAATGGTAACACCTCGACATTATATTTCAGCTTACGCCATCAACATATTCCATCATCTAATTTTGTTACGTTACACTCTAATTAATTAACACAAACAAAAATACATTAATAACATTATTATTATCATTATATACAAAAAAAAATACTAATAACATTGGAATTTGGAAGAATTCTACCATTGTATAAAGCCCCATAGTTTCCTAACATTAGCCGGAAAAAGAATCGTATTCTTAGCTTATTTTAATCGGATACTACTGGCACGACAGTTATGTGACAATTACATTCAATTAACAAGTTTGCATCACATAAATTCCTTGGATTTTTCTCGTAACGCGCTTTTCACATATTACGTACGTCAAATATAATTAGAGTTAATACGGTTGTAATAAATATAAAATTACTTATGAGTACTTTAGTTACTACATCACTAGAGATAGTGGCAATTTTTTATCAAATTGTGTTGGATTTTAAAACATAATTTGATTGAAATGGTATAAATACAAAATGATACGAGGTGAACTTAGATCAAATTAAGTAAAAGTTACGGAGTAAAACTGTAAAGGAGAAGTTTAAGACTAATATACTCCGTCTGATTCAATCATTTGTTTACTTTCTATATTATTTTTTGGTGACGAGGAGTTGAATTCCCCCGGGTACTTGCAATACCCTGCAAACCACATGTGCCATGTAAGTCATCCCTTAGGATGGCAGGTAACCGCTTACCTTTGCCCACCAAGGGAGCGAGTCGAACCCAGGACCTCGCAATTCGTGCATTTGCAAGCTTTGACTCTTTGAAGCACTCCTAGACTCCAATACGCTTGAGGCACTTGGTTTTACTTTCTATTTTAGGACGTAGCAAATATCAACGTTTTCAATCGATTTAAAATAATTTTTCATACAATACTCAAGCAAGATAATATAGACACAACTATTATCTTCTAGTCTAATCGATTTTATAGTATTCAAAAATAATTTTTATATGAAGAAAACGGTCAAGTTGTGCCCCTTTCAAAAATAAAATGGTAAATAAATG
Organism: Dianthus caryophyllus; assembly: GCA_023091065.1. Classification (NCBI taxonomy): domain Eukaryota; kingdom Viridiplantae; phylum Streptophyta; class Magnoliopsida; order Caryophyllales; family Caryophyllaceae; genus Dianthus; species Dianthus caryophyllus. The sequence continues at coordinate 9,701,547 of CM041523.1, read as the reverse complement.
ACCGAATTAGATAAAATACAAAACTGGTTTATACACACGGAGAAATTAAGTTGTTGACTTAATTCTCAATGAGCTTTTCGTTCAAGCAAAACTAAATTATCACAAAACAATTTATAATTCTGCAAGTGTTGTTAAATGAAATAGAAGAATCGACTATGCCACTATGGTAATCCTTATATTTTAATAAAATAAATATGTTTTCCTTATCTTGTTTTTACTTATGATATCAAAACCATTAAAAAAAAAAGCATCCGAAAACTTAAAAAAACAACTTTAAAATACTTAAGAGAATATTGGAAAACTTAAGAAACCTAAAAATATGATTAGTATTAATTATTTTTGTTATTATCATTATAATTATTATTATTGTTATCATCAAAACTATCTAATTTTTGATATTATTATTAAATTATTATTTAAATTAATATCCTCATAATTACTACTCCGTATTATTATTATTATTATTATTATTATTATTATTATTATTATTATTATTATATTATTATTATTATTACTATTTTTATTATTAATATATTATCATCATTTATATTATTACTACTTTCATTCTCCAAAGGATTAAAATTATTGAAATTTTCTAAAAACCAAAACATATAGTGACATAAAAATAAGAGCATGTTTAAATTATAATGATAGTACGTACGGTTTGTTAAAGTATGTAAGAATTAACCATGAGAGGCAGTTTCGATTGAGCCTGATAAAGGGGCCAATCGAGTTGGGCTTGAGTTGGTTCAATATAATTTAGATCGATTGTTCTGGTTCGAGAAGCCTACCAAATTAGGTCATTTTAGATCTCGCCTATGTTCTGAATCTACTGTTGTCGGGTCATTTTTATTTTTTTTGGAGTTTGGGTCAGATCCATCTTCGAGTTAATTTAATTTCGGGCCAAGTTATACAAATGTTATCAATATTGATGATTTTTTGTTGCTATATGTTATTGTTTGGGCATTGTTATGCCTTATATATGTTAATTGCATAATCTATTATATTACGGAGTAACTTATATTAAATCAGTCATTATATATGTCATTTAGAATAAGTTTAACAATATCGAGTCAATTGTTTTGAGTCGGGCCATTTTCAAATTTGGGTCGAGTTCAAATTATCTTTTTCGAGTCAGATTAAATTATTAGAGAAGTTTCATCGAGATGAAAGAATCCGGAAAGTTCAATCAGGGTTGGCCATTAGAGTTGCCTTGGCTAGTTTTAACACAGAACTTACTAAACGTTAGGAGGGTCGATTGCATTGGCGTTTTTAGTGCGGGTGCCATGGGTGCCATGGCACCCACACTTTTTTCGGGAAAAAATTAGTAAGTCTGATAAAAAAAATAATATGCATTGAAGGAGACTTGAACCTGTGACCAATAACTCACAAATCAACTTCACTACCATTAAACCACTTACATTTTAGTAATTAATAGGTGAGTATTTATTGTATTATATTTATTTTCTTCTTTCCAAATTTATTTCCAATTTTACAACTTTTTTAAAGACATTTATTTTACCTAATTTTAATTTAACAATTCATTTACTTTCTATTGTTTAATAAATTTTTTTCCTAGAGTTAGACTTTATTGAGACCAAGATAAATACAGTCTTATAACTTAAGAGAAACTTAATTTCGAAAACTCATTTCGCAATGACTTTTTTTGTTTCTTTAATTTCTTTTAATTTACACTTGTTATTTTATTTCGTTTAAAATCGCCATCTCAAGTAGTCTTATAATTTAGTTCATTGAAAACGCCCCTCAAATGGCGTTTTTTTCTACGACTCATTTCTTTTAATTAATTTTATCAGGTAAAATGTATCAAGCGATAGTGTTTTATGGCTTAAAATATCCAAGTCTACATGCATCCCATAAGGGTAAATAATTTTATTTCCGACCAAAAACTCTAATATTTTTATTTTTTAAAAAAATACTATTTTACCAAATCATTCTAAAAAAAGACGTTAAAAACTTGTTTTGATCCGGATTTTAACTTTTATCCGACTCATATTATACCACCGATATTTTTTCTCTATTCATATAACCTGACGAACTCGTTTGTCAAGTTTAATCGGCACCCACAGTCCGAAAAGTCTGAAATCGCCCCTGGTCGATTGTACGGAGTACATTGATTGATACCATATATTTAATCACATCATCTACATAAGTTAGTTGACAAATGCTAATTGATTAATGATATTGAAAGATTCACTAGCTACAATAATCCCTACACTATGATCCCTAACAACTCAAAAAGAAATGCTTAACCATTATCCAATATCCACAAATCACAAATCATAATTTTACACAAATCTTTTATGCAATCATTTATGTCATTAACATACTAACAACCTATCACATAAATTGTAAGACCTCTAAGAAACTAATGTCATACTCATACACTAATTAATAAGCTTGACTTCCAAAGAAAAAACACTAGTTAATTAGCCACCTAACTATACAAAATAATATAATTAATTCTAATGGAAATTGTCTAATTATTCAACCAACTTGAGAATATTTTATGACATTGACTAATTTCTTTGTTTTTTCACCTTAAAATTCCCTCCAAAACCTCTCTCATTTCCATTTGAGAAACTCAAGAATTATGCTTCTCCACCACTTCTAATTTTCTCTTTGATATTCTCTTCAATCTTCTCATATTTTTCCCTCAAATTTATAATAGAATCAAAATATTTCATTTAATTGTTTCAAACAACTAATTTAGTAAATTACCCATCAAATACAACACAAATTAGCCTACTATCATCAAAATTTCATTTAATTTGTTCGATGAATTTCACTTTTAAACCAAGAAAAATACACAGAAAAAGAAAAAATCTCTAGTACATCATTGGAGTTGTTTTCTCCCCTGTTCGATCTTATACCTTTTTGGAAAAGAGGTAACGAGTTTAGCTCAATTGATAATGTTATACTCTAGCTATGTTTCGAATGTAAAAGTCATTATAAGACTGTTGTATGTTAACAACAGTTTTATAAAACCAACTTCATGTTGTGTTGGCTTTCATGTTTAGTACTTTCTCAGGTTTCATCATAGTTACATGTTTTTAAAAAATACCATTGTTTCACGAGTTATTAGTTGATCCTTGATTATAATTTTAATACATAAACTAAATAATATTCGCAGAGTTTTTATATTTTACGAGTTACATATTTCTTAAGACCTAAATCATCGTTTTATTGCCATTTTCTGCAGTAATCTTTACAAGGTGTTGTAGCAATGACATCAACCAAGATTAAAGGGATTTGTAAAGGATCATTCAAATACATTTCACAAATTTTCGGTAACTTTTGTTCAATCTCTATTTTTTTCAATCTTCCAATCTTGTCACTTCATCATAAGTGAGAATTCACACATGTATTAGAACATCTGTATCGTACTTGATTAAACCTAATATATGATATTTGACAGTTGTTAAAGAGCGTGAGCTAGAAATCGGATCACCTACAGATGTAAAACATGTAGCCCACATCGGTTGGGATAGTTCGAATGGATCATCACCTAGTTGGGTAAGCCCTTTTATAACTCATATCATTATTACGATAAATCAAAAATATCTATTTGTATTATTGAATATCTAACTAAATTATATCGTCTTTAAATATCTAACTAAATTTTATTTCAGAACATGTTTTCAGAAAAATTTATTCGTAACTTTAAGCAAACCCGCGTCAAGAATAAGGGTTTTGATCGCAAAAGTGCAATAATTTCGACCAAAATGTCTTCGAAGGCAACCCTATTGAAACAACTTTTGAAAAGGGTTTTAAGTCTAAACAATTCAATAAGTTTCTAAGCAAAACGTTCATTAATATTTTGACCTAATATTTATAAATATTTGCTTTTATTTCAATTATATTGTTAGGAATATATATTTATTTGAAAATCATAATGAACTTTAAAGCATTAAACAATGCAGATGAATGATTTTAAAGGAGGTTCAGAAGTTGCAATAAGATCAGTTGGTAGCATTGGTGGTTCAAGAGATCCTACTTGGTCTTCTCAAGGTACTTACCACATGCATACATGTTTTCCACTAACATATTTATAACTTTGCATATTTGTTGCCTTGGTGTTGACTATTGGACTAGTCAACATAATTTTATTGGTCAATATGACAGAAATATAGTTTCGTTTTTTTTATGTAGAGATAAACTAATAAACTTATTTACGTTTAAATTATTTTAATCGATTTATCGTTATATTATAATTATTGATTGTCGGGAGCCCTAAATTTTAAAAGAGACATGCTCAAAGATTAAATGAAATTTGTATTTTTAAAATGGATTTTTAAAAACAGATTTCCTCAATCAATTTCGTGATAATTATGATCTAAAATGTTTTGTAAAATTCGATTTTTTGTCACCACTCGCACATCGTGAGCAAGGCGATCCCAACCAAAAAGATTTTCCAGTAGGATGTCAATAATGATGAAATTTCAACGTGCAATGTTGATTAATTAACTCAATTCTTATTAAAATAACAAGTTTGTTGGTCCTACTAATTAGTACTTACGCATTTGATTATCATGACAAAATCACAGAAACTATTATTATTGATTCTGAGCTAGGCTGTCGAGGCCTAATTTTTTATCATTGCAATTCGAATGAGATTGATACTGCCTTAATTAATGGGATCGTATTAACATGAATTCCATGCTAATTGATCACGATTACGTGTTGCGGTTGATATTTAAAAGTATGACATGAGTCACGACTCACGATCATTGATTAACAAACAATTCAATATGTTTGTGACATCATATTACCGATATTCATGGATACCCATAGCAATATATATTACCGCTATCGACAGTAAACACCCAGTTCTTGATTAGAATTAAAAAAAAAAATAATAATAATAATAATAATAAAAAATAAAAATCAGGGTAAGGTAAACATGTACGAGTAATTTTCTGTTAATTCGGTGCAGATTTTGAGAATACAATAGGACAACAACAACAATCATCGGCTAGGTCGAGCAACGTACCTTCTCCAAACATGGCTACTCTTGCCATGAACCAGAGGCGTAAGAAGAATAAATCAACGAACTCGTCTCCAAAAACAAGTTCTGCACGAACGTCTCGTTCATCCAAGCCTAAATCAATGTTATCCGACTGCGAGGAGGTCAACGCCAGACGTAGTTTACGATTGTGATCGAACAAGTAGGATTATAGCGGTTTGAACCATTAACACTATTCGCACCCATTGTGCATACAAGAAGTCTTTTGAGACAACCCCTTGTTGTTTTGTGTTACACGAGCAACGTGAAAGAGTTCAAGGGGTCGTGACAACTTAGACGGAAGTGACGAGGGTGATGAAGATTAGGATAAATATTCTTTGAAATTCTTTTGTAAAATACTCCAAAACAAAAAAAAAAATATCATGACAAATACTATTGATGTGTAGGTAAAATGATTGGATTATTGGAACGAAAATTGCATGTGTGAGCAAAATTCTTGTATAGAGGAGCTATATTCCGCAACCAAATTTAATTCTATCATATACATATCTAACAGAATTTGCATTTCACGCTTCGACCGAGATTTGAACTATTGATCAATAATACTCAAATTCATGAACCCTAATTTTACCCTAATTCATGAACCCTAATTTATATCATCCTTACGCTAGGTGAAATTACACCAAATACTGAGACACTTAAACTTCAATATCAGGTAATATACCACAATAAATAACACATTTTAACACTAAAATTAAGATTAAAACAATAAAATCAAATAGAAATAGAAAAGAAATATCATACCTAATGCAATTTGTAAATAGAGAGCCTAAAGTGGCAAAATTGGTCACCGTAGGTGGTAATGTTTGACGAAGTTGCCGAAGTGTATTGGGTTGAAAGTTGTTTTGGCTATTTCGTACTCCGTAGTTTGTTTGGTGGAGATAGCTAAAGGAGAGAACAAATATAGGGTTTTATTAGTCTGATTTTCGTGACCGCTTAAAAACGGTAGGATTTTAAGACCAGGTCGTAAATTGGGGACGGTCATTGTATGTCAGAAAACTAGCTTTTTATATACAATTGAAATAGTAGTCGTAATTAGGGTTTGAAATTACGGTTTTGTCTTTTGAGAGAAAGGTGGTTATGGTGGTGGACAAGGGTGACGGAGAAGGAATGATCGAGGAGGTGATTGATGGCTGAGGAAGACAGACGGGGTGGCCGGGGCCCGGGTGGGTGAGGGCAATAGTACAAGGCAGCTAAGAAAGGAAAAATAGCATAGGGCGGCACGGTGATAAAGGAGGGTGATAGTATAGTGCGGTAGGGCAGCGGACAAACGAGGCCATGAAGGGAGGTAAGGAGGGGGACAATGGAGGACGACATAGGGGGAAGGTAAAGCCGTAAAGGAGCTATGGGGAGCCAATAGAGCGGGCAAACGGGTCAATCCGGTCGGGTCTAAGTCGGGTTAATTCAGATCGGGCTATTTCGGATCTGACTGATGTATCGGATCGGGGTCGGTCATTTCGGGTTTCAAATTTTTTCGAGTTAGCTGTTGTCGGGTCATTTTGGATTTGGCTCGGGTCGCTTTCGCGTCAAAATTACAAAATTTTGGTAATGAGAGGACAATTTTTTTTTTTGTCAAAAGTTTACTAGGTTACTACTCCCTCCTCATCACAGTGTTTATCACATTTACCTTTCTGAGAGTCAAACTTTTAAAAGTTTGACCGTCAATATTTTAAAATGTATAAATAATGAGAATATAGCAATAGGATATTCACATTCGTCGTTAAAACATGCATCTTTCCAAAAATTATATTTTTACAATAGGATATTCACATACGTATTTGGTGTTAAATGATTACATAATATAAATTAAGTTATTTTTAAGTAATTTGAAGTCACCCAATGTAGACCTGTCAAACGGGTCGGGCGGGTGGTTTAAATGTCGGGTAAATACGAGTTCGGTTATTGTACGGGTCGGGTGTATATCGGGTAATATACGGGTCGGATGTATACGGGGTCCAGGTCGAGTTAGGGTCAAAATATGGATAATAACGCCTCTTTATCAATTTTTTATTTTTTATTTTTATGGGTAAAACAGTTAAATTTGAACTTAAATATAATTTTGAATGATAATCACATCATTCACGTGAATGATAATCACATCATTCACGTCCTAAACAGTAAAATAATACTCCTTCTATTTCAGTTATTTGTTTATCTATTTTATTTTGAAGTTTATCATTTATTTGTTTACCTTTTTTATTTTACGTTGACTAATCGACAATATTGCCCATTTCTTTTTAAACGCATGTTTACAGATTAGATTCCAATTGGGAGGTAGTATACATACGGGTCATGAATATAAGTTTTTTTTTTTTTTTATGAAGTTGTCTTTATCCTTGTGACAAAATAAAAGGTAAACAAATGATTGGAACAGAGTGAGTACAGATTAAGATTTAAAGATTTAGAGTAACCTCAATAAATAAGAAGAGATGAATTGAGGCACAGTAAGCACTTTTCGAAAGATGAGATCGATGCACCTCCTATTGGAGTAATTTTTTTTTTTTTTTTTTTTTTTGGGTGGATCTTGCCGTTAATACAACAATCCGTTAAAGGCCGTACAAGCAGCTAATGACCTTCGCAAACCACCAAATAACCAATGCTCATTACATTACGGGTCTCCATAATTTCTACAAGCACTTAAACAACTAAACTCATGTTTCTTAATACAGTATTTGATTGGGTACGTGCACTTTGTCGGTACAAGCGATGATTACATGCCGTCGATTCTGCTAAAGACTCGCCTACGTGACCGCGTGAGATCAATTGATAACAAATTTTAATTCGTGAACACGATTGAAAACGAATGACTATTAGATTCTTAAGGAAATATATGCTACTTCATGTCCACCGTTCTTTATCTTCTACGGCTAGTATGCAATGGAATATATGCCTTCTTATCACTTCACTTATCACGCATGCTCAAATGATCAATGGTTTGTCAACTTCATTATTTATTTCTTCACTTTGATGTTAGACGCTATTGTCGATAACAACTTAACAAGTGATTAGATTGAAGCAGCATACGTTAAATAATTTAAGTAAGTTTTGATACGATCAATATAAGTCGTCGAATACCAACATGTAAGTATAGGCAAATAAGTTTTATGTGAGATGCTATCATTATATTTAGTTATGTGACTTACATTGTACAAATTTAGTCTAAGAAGGTAAAATTGTATAAATATAAAGTTAATCTATTAAATTTACTAGTAAGACTACTAAAAAAAAGTTTTACAATTACTAACACAATAGGGTGATTACGATAATATAATATGAGTATGACCATGCCATGTTAAAGAGGTACAACAACTATATAAATAACCACAAGTAAGATCATTTTACAATAATTTATTATAGTTTCTCATATATGTCACCCAAGATAAGATTATTTTTGTAAAATTATCTTATTTTACAATAATTTCTTATATATTTCATTATTCAAGAATTTATAAAGTCGTGACAAAGTTTAACTTAGTCGTGACAAAGAAAATGAATATCTAGAGGAAAACCAATTGCTTTGGTCCATAAATATATACTTCGTCAACGTACCTACAAACTTATGATGAAATTACAAATTAAATTAAAAAAAACGAAAATAATATATAAGAAAATAACATGACATTACCTTGTACGTGGCTGGTGATATATCATCCACTCACATATTCTATACATTTTCTCTCTAAATTGTAAAAGGTCACATTATTTATATGAAAGGATAGTACCAAAATTCAATCACCATCCTATGTATAATCCAATTTGACACAATATAAATATACATGTATTGATGTACTCCCTCCGTTTCGGTGATTTGTTTACATTTACTTTATACACATTTATCGATGTAAGGAGAGAGGTAAATAAAAAAACTATAAAAAATAATAATATAAGTACAAAGTGGGTAAAATAAAACAATGTGATTGGTTAAGGAAGTTGGGTCCACCTCCACAAGTGGGTCACTATAGACATTTATGGAAAGTGTAAACAAATGACCCGTACACCCATAAATAGAAAGTGTAAACAAATGACCGGGACGGAGGGAGTATATATAAATAGTGAGAGAAGGCAAGTTAAAGCACATAAAACATCACAAAGAAAACACAAAAATGGGAACAAGTTGGTCAGATGAAGGTAGTAAGGGCAACTCACAACAATCACAAGCACAACCACTAAGTAGTAGTCATCCTACTCAACAATCTTCATCAGCACCTCAAAATAATCCTAAACTTCTTCATTCTTCTTCAAACAATAATACTAATAATAATAATATTAACCTCCATAGTAAACCTAATGAAGCAACCAAATTGTTGCCTAAACTTCCACATAACTTTGAAGCCATCATCAAAGACTGCGATCGTGCTATCGACAGGTCTTCAATCGAAAAACTCTATCAACAATTACATGCCGGGGTGTACTTGAATGGCAAGAAAAAGGTCCATTTTTCCCTTATGTTTTTCCATAGGTTGTTAATTTTGGTATTAGTTTTTCTACGGTGTGTTCACTGATAATCAGAAATGAGAATTTTAAGAACTCCTCCTATAAAATTACAAAAGCCTTAGTTAGTCGCCGATTATTTAGTGAGATGGTCTCACAATATTTTCACTCGTATACTCATGTTATAAAGCATGTTTTCGGATATATGTATGAGTAATTCCAAAGTATTTATGTCATTAATATTTGTTTTGTAGAAATATTGGGTGGAGAAGAAAGGTAACATTAACTGCTTCATGGTGTTTGCAAATGATTTACTAATAACTTGGGCTGATAATCCAATTTACTGGTACCTGCACAATGTTGAAACAAGGTACTCCCTAATATACTTAAAACAAAAATAAAGTTACGTTAACCAACAATAATATTTTTAATTTTGTTTTTTAACCGAATTTAAACTTTAGGTTTTTCTATCTATTTGAAAATGAAAAGGGGGAGTTGGGAGTATAACTCTAAACATATAATTAACTAGATTACAATAACATAGTACATCTGATGTATCCAAAAATTTAACCCTAGTTGAACATTTGATTCATTGTTTTTTACTTAATACTCCAAAAAAAAAAAATTGTGTCTTCGAATTCTGTCCCCTAATGTTCTCTTTTGTAGCACTAGTTTCACTTTTGCTTTTGAACTTGGTTGCTGAATAAACTTATTACATGAATACAACAATTTCTCATTAGCACATAGATCAAGAGTTGTTTTAGCTTAATCAAGTTTAGAGTTGGAACCTTGAGAACGCAGCCATGTTAAAACTCATGATGCTGATGATGGAGACCTTTACCACCCTTCGTGGTCCTAGCCGGCTCGAATTCGGACTAAACCCGTAAACCGCATGGTATACAAAAAAAAAAAAAAAAAAAAAAAAAAAAAAAAAAGCTTTCAAATTAGATGAAAAAATCTACCTTACACATCATATTTTTGATGAAAATCAAATTTAATCAATGTTATCAATACTTATTAGTACGAGTAATTTTGTAGTGAGGATGGCAACATAACAATAGCCCAATTAAGGAGTGTGTGTTGGCTAGAAGTTCATGGAAGAATCAACACAACAAATTTGTCACCAGGAATTACATACCAAGTGTCATACTTGATCAAACTAGAGGGAGATTCCTATGGTTGGGATGTGCCTATTAAACTAAGGCTTACTTTGCCTAATGGAACCAAGCAACAACACCAAGAATCTCTCAAGGACAAGCCCATGGAAGAATGGGTTCGGCTTCAAGTCGGAGAATTTCCGGTGTTGCCGGAGAATTTGGGTGAAGTTGAATTCTCATTGTTTGAGTATGAAGGTGGCAATTGGAAAAAAGGGTTGATCATTAAGGGAGTTGTCATTGAGCCTAAACTGTAATAGTCATTGAGCCTTGCTAAATTATAATTCCTATCGAGGGTTTTTAAGTACTAGGTGTTTTGTATCAGTTGAATTTGTGTAACACCTTTATTTGCATACTTGTGTTCGACCTTTATTTTGTCCGTTCTATAATATAGCGTTTATTCGTTCAATTTTAATTCAGCTTCCGCTTATAAAATGTTCAAGATACACTAAGTTAGAAGAGAAAGGAAAAAAAAATTGCGTACTGGGTAAAAGTTTGACTAAAGCAAGTGTATTGCGAGTCGTATTTTTCGACAATAGTACCAAATATTGAATTTTGGTGAAAACTAAAAATTCAATTCATCGAGTGAACCATTTCACTCACTATTTCTAACCCCATCTCATCATTCATAACTTACGACAATACTTCGCTCAATGTGACGCTATGTGCATACTTGATTAAAAATTGCCCATATTATCCATACAAACTTGCTTATTTTATAGTCTCTTGTATGAACACTTTGAAACTTTAACTTACTAAGAAAATTATATTTTAAATCATATCTGTAGAGTTGTATAAGACGATACAAAATTATTGAGTTCGTAAGAATACTTTTTGAAACTTAGTAATGTATAATAATACGTTTCTACGTGTTTTATAACTTGAATAATTCTTTTATGAGACTGGTATGGCAATAAGATAAATTTGATTTAAAGATTACAGGAATACAACACGTGTAACCATCTCTCCACCAATAATTCAACACTACTCAGATCACCATTGCCATACCTGTTATAACCACCGCTAACACCCTAGATTGCACCGCCGACATCCTTTCTTATTTTCAACGACTACCCACTTCTTCCTTATCCATTACCTTTCTTTCATTGTACAAAATTTCACCCCCGCCAAAACCACCAAAATGGTCGTTACCCAACATTATTACCCTACACCATGTTAGCTAGAATCATGTAACGTGTCTGGCCAAACCCGAGTGGAAGAGAGAGCGAGCCGACTTTACAAGTCCAAGGGTATCCACATTTCCCAAAACCAATTGGCAATGAGAGGAGGACTCTTCAACTTTATAAACCACACTACCAGGGGCGTAGGGAGGGGGGGTTCTATTGGTTCTATGGAACCCCCTCCCATTTGGCAAAAAAATTAAAAAAAAAATAAATAAATAAAATAATAAAATTTAAAAATCGACGTAATCTTTTACCCCCACGCGCCATTTGAATGATGATGTAATTTAGACCAAAGTATTAAACCTTGAAGACTTTAACAATGGAGTTTTTTTGTTTTTTTCAAGATTTTAGTTTTTGGGAGGAAAGTGAAAGAGAAGAATATTAAAATATTAATAAACAAAAAAGGAGATGGGAGAAACAGGAAAGACCAAAGGACGAGGTGTACAGTTGTAGAGTATTTTTTTATAATTATTTTGGGGACTCCAAAAATTCTACCTAGAAAATCTAACTCTCTAAAGTAACTTTTCTATTTTTTAGTGTATTTTATTTACTTCAACCTTATTTTTCAAAACTTTTAATTTATATGGAAACTCCCTTATGACTTATGAGTCTTTGTGTACTCTGTCGAACCGGGTTCACTATAGACTCCGATCTCCGAACTCGAATTGCGAATTCGAATCGAACCGAACCCCGAACTGTGTAACCTTGATTTAGATTATTGGAAATATTTTGTAATGTATAATATATATGAATGTTTTTAGTTTCGAAAAAAATTTCGAACCCCCTATTTGAGAACTCTGGATTCGCCACTGCACACTACACTTCCACAATCAATGCGGGACTCTCACATGTGGGCACTAAATTCCAACACTGCCCCTCACATGTGAGATCCCTCGGAAACCCAGGGCGAAACCATGGGACCACACCGGAGTGGTATAAACAACCCGAACTCACGAGGGCGGCAATAACCCGAACCCAATCGGAGCGGTAAACCCTAAAAAAGGACCTCCTCCAGTGGCATCATTTTCAAGGCCAGTTTTTAAACTTATCGAACCCAGGGTGAACCCGGGCTTTGATACCATATTAGAATCATGTAACATGCTTGGCCAAACCCAAGTGGAAGATAGCGAGTCCGCTTTACAAGTCCAAGGGTATCTACATTTCTCAAAACCAATTGGCAATAAGAGGAGGATCCTTAGCTTTTATAAATCACACTATACTTACTTCCACAGTCAATGTGGACTCTCACATGTGGGCACTAAACTCCAACACACCAATCACTAGCTTCCTTGATTTGAGTGCATCAGTACACGTAACGAGTCCAACAATTCATTCGCCTTAATTACCTAGATGTGATTTTAGAGATAATGAGTTCATTTTATATTTTTTTTTTTTATGTTATTTATTCATTGGTTTGTAAAGCTGAGCGTGTTTATCATATGAATGATATTTATTTAATTGATTACCTCGCTTCTAAGTGTAATTGAGTTGCTTAATTTCAATGTGTGACATAGTTACTTTTCATACTAAAAGTTAGGTTACGTATCTAGATAAAAATAGCTACATTTAAATCATACATATATTATTACCTTTGAAATTCAGTGTCAACGCCTCATCTCAAGCATTGATTGTAGTTATTTAATGTTGAAATTCATCTTCGTTACATATTAATATTGTATAGACCACATATAACAACATTTGATTTATTTATTTTTACTTCAAATCTGCGTAATTTGATTTTGACGTGTCATGAACTGTAACATAATAATGATACATGTAAAATGAAGAATGAAGAACGATAGAGGGTCAGGGGTTGTGGTTGCCGGTTAGTCGGCATCCGAGAGTCAAGTGGTGGGAACAAGATGGTGGTTTGGATGGGTTGGTGCTGGGAGTACGTGGTTGTGGATGGATGATATTTCTAGTGGTGATTGATAATTATTAGGATTTTAATTTTTTAAGAACTTATTTATTTATTAAAGTCTTTATACAGTATATAAAATTTTACTCCGTATAATTTTTGAGATGCTCAAATTATTGTCCATAAATCGGTGGAATATTCTTTTTTTTTTTTTTTTTTTTACAAGGAAATAAGGAATAGTTTCTTTTGCTTTATGGCGAAAGTAGTAATTTAACCCCATTACTTTGTCTAATCGTGAGATTAAGCCCCTTAAGTTTTAATGGTAGTGATTAGACCCCTTAACTTTGATAAAAGGTGAAAATTAACCCCTTATTTCAAATCTCATGAGAAATTAAAAATCTCATACACAAAATTATACTAATTTAAACAAAAAAAATAAAAGCAAAAAAATAAAATAAAAAGTAGAATATTTTCTTTAAATAATTGTATTAGGAAAAAGTAATAAAAATTATTAAATAAAAAAGAAATTCCAAAAATTAATATACTTCCCACTTTATTTATTTTTGTTCTATTATTTAAAAAAACTCTTAGTAGCAAAAAGAAAGTGCAGAGTATATTAGTAGGGTCTTTTAAATTTTGACAAATTAAATTTAGTTTTGTATTTTTTTTTTTACTTGTAACTAATTTTAAGAATTGTAAAAGAAAAGTAAGACTAAAAAACTCACTATTTACCAACTATAAACATTTTGTTTGAAAAATGTTTTTTTTTTTTTTTTTTTTTTTTTTTTTTTTTTTTTTATCATATTCTTATAAAAAATTCGTATATTTAAATTAGTTTCAAAATAACTCCGTATAATTATTCTATTTTGCTTTAAAGTATCAATATTAATATTAAAATAAATTATACTATAAATTTTTACCAAATATATTTAATTTCTCATGAGATTTTGATTAGAGGGCTGATTTTCAGTTTATGTATAACTTATGGGGCCTAATCACTCCAATTGAAACTTAAGGGGTTTAATTTCACAATTAGACAAAGTAATGGGGCTCAATTACCACTTTCGCGTTTTTTTCTTTATTATTAAGTATTTTTGTTTTATTTTTATTTTTTTACAGTGGTATTTCTTATACGAATATATACAATGTAATTAATTATACTAAATATGCAAATTTTAGGGAGTAAGTCTTGCATAAGATCGTTTAACGCGACGAAATTTTTATGAGTAAAATGTGACTATTTAAAAGATTAAAGTAACCACTTTAACACTAACTGTGACCACTTTAATTTAAAGCTTCATAAAATGGACACTTTAAACGTTAAAATAATCACTTTAAACCTTAACGCAAACACATTTTAGATTCAAATACCCTATTATACGCTTGAGATAATTTTATGTGACCATTTGTGAATTTTAGGAAGGATGACTAGAGGCAAACATAGAATGAATTAATGACACGAGATTACAAGCATTGTCTCCAAAATCTTCGACTACAAACACGCAAAAGTAACGATTTACAGAGTAATTCACATCAAAATGTGAATTCTTATAATTTTGTCATTACCTAATTAAATGTACGGCACGTCTACCTCATAGCCTACTATTCCCGTATTAGGCCCTGTTCTTTCTTACCATGTGTTCTAACTTATGAAATTTGAACTTATAGTGAAATTTGAAATTCAACTTATAGAGTGAAATTTGAACTTATGTGTTGAAATTTGAACTTATAAGAGCTGAAATTTGAACTTATAGGAGCTGAAATGAACTTATATGAAATTAATTTATAGGAGCTGAACTTATGTGAGTGAATTTATAGGAGCTGAAACTTATTGGAGTTAAATTTATTAGAATTTAAAACTTATTGAATAATAATAATAATAATAATAATAATAATAATAATAATAATAATAATAATAATAATAATAATAATAATAATAATAATAATAATAATAATTTAAATATTAACATTAATATTAATATAATATGAAAAAATTTATTAAATTAATAACAATAATAACAATAATAGTGTTCAAAATCGATTTTGCGGTCTAGTATAGTTAAATATCTCAATATATAGTTGATTATAAATAAGTTGGCTCGGTTAAATATTTTAATATATTATTATTATTATTATTATTATTATTATTATTATTATTATTATTATTATTATTATTATTATTATTATTATTATTATTATGCAATAATAATAGTTATATAAAAATAAAACATAATAGAAATTATAGAATTTGAACTTATAAAATTCTAACTTATAGGAGTGAACTTATAGGAGCTTGAAATTAACTTATGTGAGCTGAAATGAACTTATGTGTTTGAAATTTGAACTTATAGGAAATTAAAAAGTCGAAATTTGAGCTTATAGGAGTGAAATGAACTTATAGTGTTCGAAATTAACTTATAAGAGTCTAAATTGCTTCTAAAAGAATGGCCTTAGTTATGCAAACGTTCGGGTGATATATCGAGATATAGACATTCGTTATTGAAAAATAATTTCTCATTATTTTGTTAGTCTTTCTCAATAAATACATCCTAATTAATGCAATTTCATCGCGGATTCATTTTGATACAGAATTTAAGAGTCAATATCACGATTTTAGGCTTATAACGCTTTGTTTTCACGATGTTTATATATTATACAGAGTAACATGTGTGGAGTGTTTCAATTTTATGTTGTGTACTTTTACATTTGACATTGTTAGTCTCATTTTACTTTTTGAAAGTAAAATTTTCTCAACTTTAACATTATATAACTATAAATATATGGATAATAGTTATACGATATCGAAGAAGAGCGTTAGATACCGCATAAAGTCAAAGTCGACTAATATATTGGTACAAAAGGAATATGTACTCCGTATTATTCAATGTAATTTATTCGAGCCAAGTGAAAAAAGTAAATCTACAAAAGTTGACTTGATTTTATGAATAATTATCAATTATCAATTCTAATATATAAACTACATTGAGATATCAACATAGGTCCGTTCTCAACTAAAATATAATTCAGAATTTGACTGAATTTTTCATTTTTGTGCCTTACTTTATCCTTAATCAGTTTAAAGTAATTCTTATATAGAGATATTATGAGCCCAATACGAAAACTATTTTATGGGCCCAAAAAGAAAAATGAGCCCAATTAGTTTTTAAATTTGCCTAAGTCTTTTAATTATAAATTATAAGATCAGAAGTTAAACAAAATGATGTACCCTAATTATGTTTACCATCAATATAAAATATCCCACTATTTAAATATTTTCCGACAATATTTTTTAAGCTTTACATATTTTAAGTTTAATTTTATCATAATGATCCTATCAAACAATCAAATGAATGAATCATCAGCTACTCTTATCATTAAGATTATGTTGTAACACGTAACCCAAAAATTATTGAAAAAAAAGTATTTCATACTTCATTCCCTTCATTTATATACATTTGCTTTTTCGTCACTATTCATAAGTGGAAAAACTTTTTCGATATTTCTTGATCTATAATACGAAGTATAAAATATACTCGATCAGATTTTATTCAAATTGTCATATTAAGTACAATATGAGTATTATATTTCGATAATGTTTAGTCATACGTAACAAAAGATATAAACAAAAAAAAATGCTTGAACCAAGTGGTGGTTGTCCAGGTGGAATGTGAATTAACCTGGAAGGTGCAACAAATTGTGTGAGGTCCCAGGCTCAAATCCCACCTGGAACCAATTTCCCCACTTGGCTACCGCAGCCCCTGTCGGGGTGGCTTACATGGTATATGTGGTGGTGCGGGAATGCATTTGCCCGGGGGGACTCAACCCCCTCGTCATAAAAAAAAAAATGCTTGCGTTTAAACACATGCAAAAGCAAATGTAAATAATTAAATGGAATGGAGAAGTATATTATGTTTACAAAAGTTCTACCTAGCTGATTAACTAATGTAGTAACTGTTTATAGTTTTTCATTTTTGTGAGGGAAAAATTATGAAATTAATAAACAAATGACTTAAACAAAAGGAGTAATCAATCTCACATATGTTAGTATTAAAAATAAACTAAATCAAGATTCTATGATAATGGTTGAGACCCAATGATTTCATACATTTTATCATTCAGCGGCGTGCGGAGATTCGAAAGAGTCAATGCGTGGATAAATGCATCACACGCAGGCTATAGGCGTCAATACGTGAAGACACATAAGACATTGTTAATCATGAGCCGATGGAGAATTGAATCTAAGACTTCTCGACTTGAAGCTTTGATGCCATATTAGAAAACCAACTCAACTAAAAATCCTAACGTGATTGATTGAGGCAACATAATAGGTTCATGTCTCTTATCACTCTTCCGCACCAAAGGCTTAAAAGCGTCAACGCATGAATAAATATATCACACGAAGGGTCGTACGCCCAATGATAGGTAAATATGATATATCAGTTACTTCGCTTTGTCGAAGTATATATCGCCACATGTTGATTTGTTTATCTTCATATAGAAAACCACACATTATATACTACTCCCTCCCTTCAAATCCAAAGGCTACATTTGCTTTATCACATTTGTCGAGGCGAATGTCGGAACGGAAATATCTATAATTTTACACGAGAAAAAAAATTAAAAAGTGGATATTAATATTGTACTCATAAAGACGAATCAAACAAGATCACACATGACTATATTTTCACTTATAAATTGTCGAAAATTTCAAAGATTCCCGACGTAGATGAATAGTGTCAAAAAGGTAAATGTAATGTTTGGATTTGAAGGGAGGGAGTAATTGAGTAAAAGTTCACAGGAGACTGTCTCACATGTAAAACTTGCCCTTTATCTTAAAAAATCTTAAAAAAATTACTTGGTAACTACCAAGTATACCAACACGACCTCTCACAATAAAATTAAGGTGTTGCTCAATTGTATCCAAAATCTTCTGAATTGTACCCATCAACTACGATTTTGCTCTTGTCATTTGCTTTCCGTATATGTCTGATTTTTATCTCTCTCTGCTTTCTCCCTCGACTCATCCACCATATACGTCAAACCACCTTCTCCCATGCTAGCGCAAGCCCACTCCTCTGTCGTCGATGACCCTCCCTCCTATCAGTGATAATCTCTCTCCCCTACTGCCGACGACGTGTCACACTGTCCCCACCCCTACTGTCATCCATCCTCGGACTCTCGTTTATCCTGCCTCACCTTCCTCATCACACGCAGACAAAATAAAGGCTACCCTACACTGGCGGCCCTGCTTTGGCCGCAACTCATCCCTTACTGCTTGTAACACCTCGTCCCCAACTAAAAACTGAATTGTCACTCATGGTAGATCGTCAAGTTGCGTACATCGCCCATAGACAAACACAAATCCTTTTCGGCGCACTTTATCCTCACTCGGGCGCATCTTAGAAACATCCCACAAGTCACCCATCATACGGTTGATTTCGAGCAAGCACGCTTAACTGATGAGTTCTTAAAATGATCTATCAGAAAAGAGCATGCATCTTGTTGATATGAGCAGTACTTACAAATCGTTAAGTATTACGTTACTTGAGCTATATTACAAGAACCTCTTTAATGGGGTACTTGTCCTGAATAACCTTTTGGACAACACACTGGGTCTTAAACACCTACACTTGAAAAACACAACGTTGTCTTTAAAAAATAAACTTGCAAATAAAAATCTAACACTTAAATTGTTTCCCTTGTGCCAACTCAGCAAGACAACACCAAAATCGAAATATCATGCCACGTTTACTTCTCACAGCCAAATTTTTCCCGATTAATTTTTAGCATCTTCAACCAACGCTACATTTGTACATGAGGAAGATGAAACATCGACCATTCAATCCAACCTTCGGACTCGAGGAAGACACATAATTGAGCGTTCAGTTGGTCTACAATTAGTTTAGAGCTCCCAACTCAATCCATTCACAAATAACTACGGAAGAATGCCAAATTTCCCTTTTTTACCTTCCCAAACACTCTCCACAACCCTTATTTTCTTTTACCGTCGAAGAAACCACCACAACAAACACACAATGGGTGCCAACGCCAAGATGTTGCAGTTCGAACAGCAGAGGTAATAAACTCAGTGATGAGCTTCGACAACTTGGGGATTAAGAACGAGCTTTTGCGATCAATTCAGTAGCATATTGTGATGACCATCATTCAGGGCCATGTCGTTATTATCAATGTCAGCAAGTAGTCAAAGCCTCAGGGTACTTACTCATGCGTTTTCTTTCGAGCAAGCACGCTTAACTAATGAGTTCTTAAGATGACCTACCAAAAAAGAAGATACATCTTATTGATATGAGTAATACATACAAATCATTAAGTACTACGTCACTTGAGTTATATCACATGAACTTTTTCGATGGAGTACTCGTCCTGAATAATCTTTCGAACAATACTAGGTATTACACAACCCCGCTTGAAAAACGCAACGTCCTCGTTGCACCAGGTAGCTACCCGTAGTATATCATCCCAGAATTCTCCCCGCAAGGTGCGTATGTACTAGATTAATAAGGCACAGGATCTCCATACGGTCGCAGGGTTGATCTTGTTTTATTTGTAACACCCCGGATCCAACTAAAGGTCGGAATGTCACTCATGGTCGCTCGTCAGGAGGCGTATATTGCACACAAACTAACACGGATCCTTTTCAGCACATTTTGTCCTCACTCGTGCGCATCCTGAAAAACTTCCTACTAGGTCACCCATCCTGTGATTGCGCTCTAGTAAGCACGGTTAAATGAAAGTTATTTAGATGAACGACAAGAAAAGAAGATACATCTTGTTGATATGAATTGTACTTACAAACTTTTAAGTACTAAATCACTTAAGCTATTAAATGAACCTTTTGAATGGGGTATCCGTCCCGAATATCCTTTCAAACAACCCTGGGTATTACACTGCCACTCTTACCACAAACCATCTCTCCCACCAAGTCACCAACTCCAAACCCTAATTGTCATCTTCCAAAGAAATTGAAAACCCTAATATTTATAACTAATTAACAAATTTGAAACAACAGAACCTCCAGAATTACATGTATAACAGATGGACTTCAATTCGATATACTCGATTTCCAACTGGCAAAGGAAAAAAAATATATATAGACTCCTATGCATACTTTGATACTTGAATTGATACTGAAAGATTTAATCAATTGTGATTATTTTTACTCGTATATAATTGGTATGAAAAGAGAGAAAAAATATGTAAGGGAGGGCAAATGATGGAAATATTATGGAAAAAAAGGGCACAATTGAGTAAAAAATTTGGGTATAATTGAGCAATAACAATAAATTAAAGTGAAATCATTTCATTTGAGACTTATACTTACTAAGTACTTCGGATTAACTAATTCACCTAACTTTTTCTTACGCTTTGAGCTATAAAAGTAGGATCGTTTTAAAGTATAAAATATAATTATAAACAAACTTTTCTGATCTAGTAATTTGTTTCCGCTTTTAACATATAAAAAATAATATATATTTTTTTTTGCAATGAATAATGGATCGGACATGTCGAGAACCAACTCAATCAAACGCTTAAGTTGATAGTAGGAGGCCCGTGATCGATTTTATACACTCTAACACGCCCCACACACGAATGCCCTTTATTAGGATTGAATTGTGGACGCAATTACAGCCTGCCATACCTACATGGGGCGAAATAATCTACTTAGAAAGAGAAAGGTGGTGAAATTCGAACGTGTGACCTCTTGTCACAAGGCTCTGATACCATGTCAAGAACTAACTCATCCAAAAGTTTAAGCTGATGGTTGGAGACTCGAGATCGGTTTTACACAATTATACACTCTAATAGGACATATTACAAAATAAATTAGACTATACATGTGTGATTAAGCGTGACACATTTAAGAGATTTCATATCTCATTTAACTTTAACACAATATAATAATGTGAAATATATTAATCGTTTCATACATAAAATGATCTAACGATAATAAAATAAAATTATTCTCGGTTGATTTTTCGTGCCACTATAAATGCTCTACACTAAGTGGACAAAACACTATTAAGTGTTACTCCAAAAGCATGAGTACGTAACTCTATTTGATGTACCTAATACTTGATCCAACATAAACTATCATAAATGATAATTTTAAAGAAGCCACCCAACAAATATAAACACTCAATTTATTTATTGTCCTATTTTGGTACACAATGACATGCAAAAATCATTTTAATGAAATTGAAGTAAGGGGATACAACTATACAAGTGAAGAGTTAATTTACCCAAAGTAAATATGACGGAGTACTTAGTACAAAGGTACAGTCTATTAAGACTCCGCCGATAAATTTAGATAGTCCTGTATAACATCACAAATTCTTATTTAAGACGGGTCAAGTATTAAAAAAGACGACAAAAGACAAGTGGGTTGGATAGATGTAATATATTTGTCCTTTATGTGCAAGTAGGGGGTACTTGACCCGTTTTAACTAACCCGTCTTAACTAAGACTTATTAAACATCACAAAGTTATAACGTACATTATCTCTTACCGAAAATGAGAGGTGAGTCCACCTCCTTAAAATGAGTCATTCCTACCAATTAATATAATAACATGATTTCTTATTTATTATAACAATGTCTCTTCTTTATTGTAACAACATGTAAAATTAGCTCAATATTGAAATTACGTTATAATAACACACATTCATACTCCCTCCATTCAAATCCAATGGCATCCCTTCTCTTTTCACACTTGTCGAGACGCATTTTGTAACGACAATATCTATAGTTTTATATTGTATAAAAATATAAAAATTTGATATTAATATTCTACTTTTCAAGACGAATAAAACAATATCTCACATGACTATATTTTTATTTATACATTACGAGTTATTTCAAAGATTCTCTGCCTTCATGAATAGTGCTAAAAAAGAAGGGATGCACTTGGATTTGAATGGAGGGAGCGAGTATATGTTATAATAACATAGTTTTGAATTTATTATTATAATGAACATAGTGTGTTATTATAACAAATACGACAGATCTAGACCGTTGATATTTAGATCTAACGGTCCAGATTGACAAGACAGACTCATTGTAAGTGTTGGACTCACCTGATCCTGACTGATCTCTTATCTCCTATATTCAGATATTTGTTCCATTATATTCTGAATCAACGTAAATCGATCATTTTTGTACGTATAAAAGTAAGATCTAATTTAATTATTATCAAAAACCATTTACCCATAACCATCTATCGAAATTAGTAAACATTTTGGAACAACTTATACAGCAATATATAGAAAACTATCAGTTTTTGAGTCTTCTCAAAATAACAAAGGTAAACAAATAATTGGGACAGAGAAGTATGAGATAATATTATATTGAGAAAATAGCCATAAAATATTTAACCGTAAAAGAAAAATATAAGGAAGTGTTATTCGACACATAATTGTACGTCTAAATACATTTGAAATATATGAAAAATAAAAAAGTACATTTGACACATAGTTGTCTGTCTCGATAATCGCATAACATAAAACAAATTAAAAAAAAATACAAACCAAAAATACAAACGGTTGCCTGAGGAATCCTTCATGCTCTAGCCAGGTGAGCTTTCAACTTGACTCAGCTCGTCCCAAACCCAAGCAAACTCGATGTGATGAGGCCAGCAATTATGGTGACCGAAACCGACTCGATCCGACCTGATGGCGACCTGTAACACGATACAACTCGATAAAGTCTAACTCGAAAACTATGACCAAAACCGACCCATGTCACGTAATTTAACCCGAATTAACCAGAACTGTGACTAGTAATCCGAATCGACCGGAACCAAAGACTAATCGCAGCATGACCTAAACCTGACCAAAATCGATCTAATTGTTGTCAACTTGTCATGACCCGAACGGCCAAACCCAATACGACCCGACATGATTTAATGTGACCCGAACTCGGCCCAATTGATTAGATTGCCACCTCTACAGCCAACACATCGTGATCCTACTAGAGGATTCCTTAGACCATGCTTTTTTTTACATTTCTGTTATTCGGTAATTTAAGTTTTCGTCACTAAATTTAGTTTTGAGACTAGATATCGAATACAGAAATGTGTATTTTTATATCAAATAAGTAGTCAATTTAATAACCGGAATTTAAAAAGAACAAATGGATAAAATAAAGGGGTTTAAAGAGTTTACTATTAGTTATTTTGATTCAAATGAAATTTTTGGGTTTTGATATCATTTTTACGTTCGTAATTTAAGAATAATAACCGGTTCATATAGTGTTTTTGGGTTTGGCTAAAAGATAGCGAGCTATTAATTCATATTTAATGTATGAATAAAACAGATATTTTATTAAGAATAATTATCTTTCAATTGAATAAAATAGTTATTAAGAATTATATTTTATTTTGAGAAGGAGTATAAATGGCGGTTTTAATCATATAAAAATTATCTTTCAATACTTTAAAATAGATTAGATAATAAGAAGAGACTTGTTCTACTAATGTTATTTTGGTTGAGTATTCAATCAAAGATTATTTGAAGTCACACAAAACGTCAATATTTGCTAATTCCTAAAATAGAAAGTTACTCCCTCTGTTTCAGTGATTTGTTTACAGTTTGACTTTTTTGTGAGGGGGATTTGAGAGAAGTGTAAACAAATGACTGAGACAGAGGGAGTAAATAAATGACTGAGTCAAGAAAAATATATTACAAAGGTAATTAAATAAATGATTATGATTAACGATACTGAAAATTGAGACTACCATAATCTTATATTTCCTCTGTTTCAATAAATTGTTTAAACTTTTTGGTTTTAGGAGGGAGAAATAAAGGAAGTGTAAACAAATGACTGAGACATCAAGATTATTTGGTTTCACAATTATATAGTTAGATGAAAATAACAAGGTTTGTGATAGTAGAGAAATTTTTAGAAGTTATACTCGATTACGGTAAATGTATATCCCTTTTTATGACCATTGAATGAAATTTTATGATGATTTTGAATTCCAAACTTTTAAAAACAATTACGAATATTTTGTATATTGTCAAACGATCCAAAATTTAACGTTTATTCATCTTATAATAAGTCTCATGTTCCTTTTATGAAAATTTTGGCCAATCAATCTCATTTTAAGGTACACATTTGCTCACATTTTTTTTTTTAAAAAAAAAAAAAAAAAAAAAAAAAAAAAAGCATGTTAATAATTTAAGAATCTTACTTTTGTCAAAAATCAACTCAACCAAAAGCTTAAGCTGATGGCTGGAAACTAAAGTTCTGTTTAATACTCTAACATGGCCCCTCACACGAATGCGGAATGCCCTTTAGGCTTGAAGTGTGGATACAAGTATGGGTCTCCCCATACTCGGCACTAAAGCTGACAAGACTGACACGACCCGAACCCGAGCAAAACCCGACCCGATAGATAACGAAAATATGGTGAGCCGAAACCGACCCGACAATGATTTGTAACCCGACACGACCTGGTAATAAATGACCCGAAGACGACCCAACCCGTCCCGATGATGACCCGATCAGATATTAACCCGATTAAATTGATGACCTGGTAATTATTAAGCTTAAAATTGATTTGATTGAAAGCAAATGAGTGTTTATTTTGATACCTTTAACTTAATAATAAAGTAGTTAAAATCAATAATAATCGAAATAGTAATTTTAGTTGCAAAAAATTGAAATAATTCGATAAAATCGGGCAAACCCAATAATGACCCGACACAAACTTGACCCAACCCGTTACACTATTTGAGTTGAACTAACTTGTCCTGATAACGACGCGAACCGAACCCGACTCAACCCGAAAAGGGCATTTGACCTGAACCCGATATGACCCGACCCGACTTTATTCAACCTAAACCCGTCCGACCCGATTGCCACTTTTACCCGGTGCCATTTTTTTTGTTTTTTTTTCGAATTTTATTTTATTTTTATTTTTATTTATTTTTTTTTTTTTTTTTTTTTTGTGGTGGGTGGGTGGGATTCGGGCTGGGTCATGGTCGGGACATACCAGTTCGGGTCATTTCGAGCTTGATAGATGTATTGGATAGGGTCGAGTCAGGTCATTTTGGGTTCGGGTCAGCTGTTTTTGGGTCATTTCAGGTTTGGGTCAATCTAGGTTGGGTGGGGTTTGGTTCATTTCGGGGTCAAAATGCAATATTTTGATGGAAAAAAAAGACGTTTTTTTTGGTCGAAAGGTTACTTTTTAAGATTTTTATGTATATAATTTATGTTAATTGATTATATAATATCAAATAAGTTATTTTCAAGTCATTTGAAGTCGCAAGAGTAATTTGTATCGGGTCAATTTGTCTTCAGTCAAATTTCAGATTAAGGCATTGCAGATCCGGTCTGGGTCGAGTCGGGTCATTCTGGGTTTCGAATCAATTTCTAGTTGTAATTTTCGAGTCACTTTTGAGTCTCGAGTCAGTCGTATCGGGAGAGTAATAGTGGTGTCTTACCTTTTGGTTACCCAGCTAAAAGGCCTTTTTTTCCCTTAAAAAAATAAGTTAAGTCGGAGCAAGGTAACGTCTAAGTCATTAGGCCTGTTTTGGTCTAATTCTGCAGGTTCAACTCCTGCCCTTGCTTTAGTCCCGCCCCTTCTTCCTTTTCCTAATGAAGAAGTCCACCGCCCGCCTCCTCCTACATCAAAAAAACGTCCATTAATGAAAGATGTAAATCCATTAAATAGAGAGCTTATTGAATTGAATTAAATCTAGATGAAAGCTCTTGAGTCAATCGGGTCGGGTCTATTTTGCAAGATTTAGTGGTAAGATTGTGAGATTCGAACCAGTGCTCTAGTCATAAGGTTACGATCTTAGTATTAGAAACCAACTCAACTAAAAACTAAAGTTGATGATTTGGGGGCCCAAAATCAATTTTATATTCTAACAACTTTTTTGACACTACCCTGCGTGACCGCATTTTTGATTCACATAAAAATTTGTACAATTTACTATAGGACTGGTTGACAAAAATATGAATAGATTATCATTTCAATCAAGTTATTTAAACCATAGAAATTGTAAAATCCAGCTTAATTAATCATCTCTTTTTGTTACATAATTCTTTTTATGCTCAACAAAAGAAATGGTGAACTATTGAGTACTAAGCAGTAAAAAAAATATTAATTATACACTCACTTTATTTATTTATTTATTGACCATTTTCTTAAAATTGATTTAGATTGACTATTTTTATTTTGTACGGAGTACATATTAAAGTTGATTAGTATAAATTATTTTATAGTGTTATACTTCCTCCATTTCGTTTGATTATATATAGAGATGCTTCTACGGGCCGTGGGCCGGCCCATGGGCGGGCCCTTGTCGGGCCACAACATTTTTTTGTCCTGTCCATGCCCACACTTTTGGGCCGTCGGGCCGGGCTGGCCCCAAGCCCGTTATATTTTTCGGCGCCATGGACCGCGGGCCGGCCCATGACCCGTCGGACTCGGGTTGGGCCTAACCCATGGGCAACCATGGGCTCACTTCGGGCCGGCCCATGGGATTGGTGTTTTTTTAGTAATTTTTAATTTTAATTTTCTAAATTAATTTGTAAATTGTAATTACTTCGTATTATATTATAAGTTAATTTTTTTTTTTTTAAAAAAGTTGTCAGTTGTTACTTGTAAATAAGTAAGTAATTTTTAGAATTTCATTTGAATATATAAATTCACTTGTAAGTAAATAAGTAAAATTAAAATAGTAAATATAAAAAAAATTAATTGGAAAAGAAATTAATTATATTAAAAGAAGTGCCTCAAATATGAATTAAAAATAATAAAATGAAGTTTACAGTTAAAACTAATGTATGTAAAAATGATAAATACAAATTTTTCTGGTATTATATTAAATCTAGTATTATAGAAATGAATAAATGGGCAATCCCACGGGTTGGATAACGGGCCGGCCCACGGGCCAATTCAACGGGCCACGGGCCGAGTCGGGCCAAACTTCACTCTTTTTTTTGTGTCCACGGCCCGTGGTGATGGGCCACGGACCGGCCCAAGAGGTTGACGGGCAACAGGCCGGGCCGGGCATGTCTTGGGCCAGGCCGGGCCGGGAGCCCAAATTGCCAACTCTAATTGTATACATTTAGTTTTTTGACACTATTAACGACTAAGGATAATGGTCGATATAATTTTTAACATATAAAATGAAACATAATCATGTGTGATCTTGTTTTAATTGTCATTTCGAGTACATTATTAATATCAAATTTTTATAATTTTTTGAAATACGTAATTAAAGATATGAACAAAATAAAACGTGTATCGACGTACGTGCAAAAAGCAAACGTGTAGAATCAAATGGAATGGAGGAAGTATAAGGCTTAAAAAAAGTGTGTTACCTATTAGCAAACAAATGGAATGGAATGATTTTAGCAAACAAATTGATCAAATTTTATTTCCGTACTAAGAAAATAAAACAATTACTTCATGTTTGTTTTTTAAATAAAATAATAAACAAATTATTAAAATACATAAAATATATATTAAAAAGAGGTTATCAATATAATATAATCATATATCATGTAAATATTCTACGGAGTACTTTATATTAAAAAGATAAAACCTTATGAGACTATAATTAAATGAATATGTCTACTGTACAACAATTTCACGCTTATGACATGTTATTTGTGACTAAAATGTGATTATTTTAACGTATAAAGTGACTCCTTTTACACTTATAATGTTCTAATATTTTAAAGTGACTACTCTAATCTTTAAATATTAAAATAGATACATTAAAATTGTCAAATTTTAAAAGTATGTTACCTATTATAGTAAAACCGTCTTAGTTTAGATAGAATTAAAGTAATGTACTTTGTAATAAATGAAATGAAATACTCCTAGCATATACCAAAATAAACTTAAATATTAAATGGACAAGAATACAATAATTGAGGCAAGTCAGAGAAGCATTGAAAGAGGGAGTTGATGGTTGAAAATGTGAAAAGTTGGGGTGCATCCAGAAGTCAACCCTAAAACGTCTCGAGTCTCGACTATATAAATAGTCAACACACTTCTAGCGTTATTGAGGCAAACCTCTAAAATTAAACGGGTCTTGCATCCGGTTATGAATTCGGTTATCAATAGTCCACTTTATGAAGTTAACTAAATACTTCGCATGCGAGTTATTCAGTAATTCTCCTGTAAGACATAACTTACATAAAATTAATGTGAGACTAAAGTACAAATTGCAGTTAAAATGGTACAAAATCATGAAACAAATCTACTAAAGTCACTCACAGGGGTACTAAAATAAATTTAGTAACAGTTAATCATAATTATCACTTAAATAGTACAAAAGTTATATAAACGGGTACAAATGAGGTGGACTTACAATAACTATATTGTAAGTCCTGACTTACACAAGAATTTGTGCGAGTTATTTTCAGATCGAGGTATTTTTTTAATCACAAAAACTTGTGTGAGTCAAGTCTTACAATAAATATTTTCAAATTTACTTTTAGTTATGAATTTCATTATACATGCATTAAGGCATAAAATTAGGACGATTTGTAACGTATTTCATCGAACTCTTTTTTTTTTTTTTTCTTTTATTGTACGTGACATTTCACGTTTTAAAAATGTTACTTTGACGTTCAACTACATTGGCATCGAAAAATATTTTGATAAAAAGTATAGGAGTACGTTTGGCGATCTTTACTTTAATTACTTTTGTTAGGAAATACTACGGTATATGGTAATATACCGAATTATAGTAGTGATAATATATTATTGTATATAATAATATTTAGATTTCCTAGTTTTATAATATTTTAGATCTAGGTTTAACTTATATCAAACACTATAAATAGTACACTCTATTTCTTGTAATGATATAACTACAATCAATAATAATTATTCTCTTTATGAATTTTTTCCCTCTCAAATTCTAATATGGTATCAGAGTCATTCGGCTTCTGAGGACGAAACTACAAAATTCCGCTGCCCTGCCCCGGTGGCCTGGGTTGGAAAAATTATGTATCACCCACCAGCGGGATTTTCACAAATAACGATCTAATTTTATTTTCTTTTATTTGAAATTTACATTTTTATTTTCAATTTTCCTACAATATAAACGAGTGGTTCCAAATTCCCTCGTAAGTGAAATTGCTTTTAAAGGGTTGAATAAATCAACATTCCCTTTGTGATCAATTGGACGGATTTTTTTCCTCGTCTTGATCTAATAAATATTTGGCTGGCGAGCTACGCATGATTCAACGTGGGTTCAAAGAGTTGAACATTTCCGCTTGATTATGGATGACGGATGGTTTTACCGTCTTCTTTAAGTTATTTCATGTTCGACAAATTTGGCGTTCCTGTGAAGATTTAAGATTATTGAAGATCGAAAATTGAAGAATTTGTCCGTTCTTATTTCGGTCTTAGATTTGAAGATTCGAAAACTGTTGATGTTTTTGCTGTTTTCCCTATTTTCGCAAACCCATTTTTGACAAATTACCATGGGTTTGAGGGGGGTTTTAGAGGATATTATGGTATACGGTAATATAACATATTATAATGATATCATGTTTAAGTTTAGAATAATTATAGTAAGGTTATTTAAAATAATTATAGTAAGGTTATTATAATATAACATATTATAATGATACCATCCCGAGGAAGATCCTTTACTAGGTGATGAGAATGAATGATCTCGCTTTGTAAATTAAACAATATACATATATATTGTTGTGTGTATATATTGTGGTTTAATGGATTGTGATTGTGACGTATATTGGATGTGTGGTTTGGATATTCTGCAGCAATAATATTTTGTATCGTCGTATTGACGGGAAATTAAAAAATTCTGTATTATTTTTTAAAAAAAAAAATGATTAAAAAAAACGGTTTTCCATATAAAACCGTTATATAAAAGTAATATTTTTAAAAACAAATTTGATTAAACAAAACGGTTTTTATTATTAAAATAATAGGTAGAATATAAAAGAGGTATATTATTAAGGATTTTATAAAACAGCTACAGTTTAAAATCCGTTTTATAAAATTTAACATATAAAACGGTTTTTACAAATAACCGTTTTATAAAATATAATATATAAAACGGTTTTTAATATAATCGTCTTATATATTGTATTATATAAAACGGTTATAAATGTAAACCGTTTTTGTTTTTTGTTATATAAAACGGATTTCTAGAGAAAATCGTTTTATATAGTTATAAAAAACGGTTTTTTATAACCGTTTTATTTAATAAAAAAAACGGTTTTGCTATTTCTTTTGTGTTGTTTTTTAACTTTAAACAACGGCCAAGGAAACAACGGATATTTTTGTTATAAATAACGGTTTTTTTGTGTTGTAGTAGTGTTATCATCCTTTAACCTAGCATTTCCCATGCCAAGCCTGACTTCTTAGACCTTTTCTCATAAGTTAAACCCTTACCTTTAGCTTAGCTATAGCAAACCACAAAACATCGAACCGACCGAGTCTAGAATCGACCCATAAGTAACCTACATTAGCAACCATCTCCCTGTGGATTCGACCCCGACTTACCCTAGCTACCTTAGAGTTTGTCCGGTTTACTTTTGATTAGGCGAGTGCGACTAAAACCTATCAACTAGATGGAGTTCAACATATAAATAACTTAAAGACGCTATACAATATAAGGATATTATAACTAAATTATATAATGAAGATCATAGTTCTATTACCGAAGCCGGAGAAGACGATGACAATGATATATGAGCACGCTCCCCATTCTACCTCCACCATCAAACAGGTAAGAAAGGTAAGAAAGAGAAGTCAGGTAAGTGAAATTAAAAACTACGTGGGCTTTGATTCTTTCGAGATACGTAGGCAGCTAAATTTTCTAATTTTTTTAACTTTAATAATAATAATATCAAATTTATAATAATTTGATATTATTATATTATATTAAAATTATAAAAATTGAGTACAAGCCCTTTATTTAATTTATTTGTTTTCCCCTAAATATTAATCGTAATTCAAAGGTGACGATTTAAATTTAATAGGAATAAACCATCCTATCACTCGTCTTCCATTAATAAACCATCCTTCCATTAATCCCAAAATAAACCCATCTTTAACAACTCTCTTCTCTAAATAAACCCGCTTCAAATGTTAACTGTTGGTGACCTGCAAAATCAGGTCACCCTTCTTCTTCCTCCTCCCAAAACTTAAACAACCCCTTCTTTCTATCTTTGACCTCCATATCCTCCAAATTGCTCTTCAATTTTGTCAGCCACTTTCACTCCCTTTTTCATTTTTTTTCTTTCTCATTTTTTCACACAACTCTTATTGCTCATTAATTCGTATAACATAATCATTCCTCCATTACAACAATAAACCAAAGCAAACACAACAATTCAACAAGAACATATAAATCAAACCTTCACCGAAACACTAATTCG
Source organism: Dianthus caryophyllus (assembly GCA_023091065.1). Classification (NCBI taxonomy): domain Eukaryota; kingdom Viridiplantae; phylum Streptophyta; class Magnoliopsida; order Caryophyllales; family Caryophyllaceae; genus Dianthus; species Dianthus caryophyllus. The sequence continues at coordinate 9,669,472 of CM041523.1, read as the reverse complement.
GTCCACCCTCTGTATTGTGCCATCGCCGTTCAACCACCGTCTCCACCACAAACTCACTAGTGAACCACCTACCACCAATGTCGACCTCAACCACCGCCTTCACTGTGACCACTGTGCACTCACCTCTCTCCCAAATCTGACTCGTTTCAACTCGCCGAAAATGGTCACCCACTATACCGTGCTGGAGCTTGTGGTTGTTAGTTGTGCCAAGGAGGAGGTGATGACAAGCAAGGCCATGGTCGTGTGGTGGTGTCGCCATTTATGCTGATTTGGCGAGGTTTGATGGTGGAGTAGTAGCGGTGCTCCGGTGAGGAAAGGTGGCACAAGTGGTGGGGCAAATGGAGGATTATCAGTTTGTCTAATTGATATGGTGCTAAGAGTTGGAAGGGAGGTGCAAATGAAGGAGGACGTATGAATAATAGAGCCAATGACCTGTTTAACGGGTAGTAGGTCATCGAGTCTATTTAAAGAAGATGTACATTATACATGGGTTTATTGTGGGATGAAAAGAAGGTTGGTTTATTATTGGAAGATGAGTAATAGGATGGTTTATTCTTGTTAAATTTTCCAAAAAATAAATAAAAGTTAACGTTGGAAGGGTCAATCCCGACCCGTCCCTACCCGGCCCTTGGCCTGCTCTAATAGTCATATGTGATCTTGTTTGGATCGTCCCTTAAAAAATATCAATATGTAATTTTTATAATTTTTGAAAAGTGAAACTAAATATATTATTGTTACAAAAAGCGACTCAGCCAATGTGATAAAATCAATGCACAACTTGGACTTGAGTGGAGGGCAGAGTGGATCACCTATCTCATTTTCATGCTCCTTTGGTGTCTCATTTCTCGAAATGCAGGGTAATAAATCTTATTGATCATAAAATATTAATGAATAAATAGTTATATGAAAAAAAGATCGTTTAGTGCTTGATACCAAATGAGACATAAAATGGAACAGATGATCCGCTTTGAGTGGAATGAGTACATGTTAAGATAATTAATACTTCGTAAAGTTTTTTCAATAAAAATAGGAATTCATGAATTTTATTACTACATGAATGATATGAGGTTTCTTAAATTCAAATTCATTCAAAATTCGATTCACCCCATGCTTAAGAGTTTTTTTCTGTGTATTTTTTTTTCTTTGTTTTAGTTAAAGATTATATATCACTGTCACCGAAAAAAAAAAAAAAAAAAAAAAAAAGGGTTTTTCTACGGTGTACCCTTCAAGTTTTTGGTTTTCTATCGTGTACCCCTATTTTTTTTTCCTTATACCGTGTACCCTTGAACTTCATTACTCATTCTATAAGATGACCTAAAGTCACTAAACTGTTAACTAAATACTAACACCGTTAGAATAAACTCCTTTTTTTCTATTTTTTATGTTTTCCCTTCAAAATTCTGAAATATCCCCTTCTTTTTTCTAATTTTCCACTATTTTTCATCTTTATTCATTTTTTTTTATAGAATATAATTTTTTTTAAATTGTTGTTAAAAGTCATAAACTTTATTGATTTACTTTAGAAATTCATAAATTTAGAAGGAAATATTAAAAAGAGGGAGAAATGAGAGCTTAATGTAACGGTGTTAGTGTTTAATTAACGGTTAAGTAACTTTAGGTCACGGTTGAGAATGGATAATGAAGTTTGAGGGTACACCGTGTAAGTGAAAAAAAAATAGGGGTATACAATAGAAAACAAAAAAGTTGGAGGGTACACCGTAGAAAACCCAAAAAAAAAAAAAAACAATTCAAAATGACAATTGTGCATTGGGCATCATATAAATTGCATTGGTAGCTAGCTTATTTTGTCGTCTCTGCATAAATTAACTATTTTTTACTCAGTCATTATCTTATAATTACATTCTTCTGAAAACATGTGTTGTTGAAAGTTAGGACGATTATAAAACTTTTAACAGTATAAAGTTTAAATAAAGCACTGACCATGTAATTTAATAAATATATATTTTATTATCTTACCAATATTTTTGTTAATTCATAATTGTTACTTTTATTTAACAACTATTAGATATAAGATGCGAATATAATTAATGTATGCCTTTTAATTTTAAAACTTAGAAAAAGCTTAGACATATAAGGTAGATAAGTCATTCAATTATTCTTTCTACTCCCTCCGTTATGGTATGTAAATTGTTTACCCTTTAACTTTTTTGTGAGCGAGAAATGAGAGAAGTGTAAACAAAAGATTGAGACAGAAGTAATGAATATATTTATGTTATTTTTTATGTTTAATAATGATATATCTAAATTAAAGAATTATGTAATACTCCATATGTTATCATAAGTTTGTAACCTATATAAAATTCTAATATTTTGGAACTCATAAAAAATATTATTAGCTATTAATACAATTTAATAGTTTGTACAATAGTTGATTATAATCTTACCTTGGTTTAATTGTTCAATATATAGATTTTTTATGCATTAATTGATGAATAGGTAGATGAAAGATTTTTTTTTATTTTTTTTTAAATTGTAGTATTTTACGTGGCGAAATGATATGCTAGAAATGCTTAGTTGTCATCTATCTATAGAGCTTAGTTTTAGGTTTAAGTTTAGGGCTAACTCTAGTTTGCCTCCTAATATGTTATATCGATATAGATTTATGTAAAAAATTATTATACGAGTACTTTCTACACTTTATTTGATTGGGAAGGGAAAAACAATTTCATCAATTATAAGTCATACGACATCTACAATAAACGTTATATATCAATGTACATGAATCTAAATAAGTTAAACAAAGAACACTTCTATAAACTCTCTATTATTTCATTGTTTCTTGATACAGCCTTCCACGAGGCGGTTTATGGTTCTTCCCATTTAAAGAGTAAATCTTTTACTTGACCAAATAAACTGTTTACAATGAAAATTTATTTTCAATTGCATCATCACTTGAAAAATTACGTGACCATTGATTTTTCGCATACTACGAGACAACTGAGTACAAACTAAGAGAAAATAATCTCACCAATAGGTGCGAACGAGCAACTCATCAATAAGCGGAAAACAAAAACCCATCGATCGATGGGAACAACGAAACTTTCATATATAAGGATATTATTATTCAAATTTCTAAGATAAAAATATATATAGGATTATAGTTAAAGATTCAAAAGAATTTTCGAGCTTACCACCAATACTGGTGGTAGGCCCCTAAAATAAAAGAGATATTACTACTTCATATTTATCTATTTTCTCATAAGAAAACTACAAATAAGGTAATTACTAATGGAACAAAGAAAATATACATTTCAAACCTATACACATAGTCAATAAGGAAATAAATAAAACATTTTAACACATGGACACACATGTAACTTACATTACATATACATGCACACTACTATACATAAAAATCTCACCAAATTTAATCATAAAAATAGAAAAATATGGTCTCCCACAATTAATTGTGCAAAATTATTTTATTTTTCACCTTAACTATATTTATAGTATGGATTTAGGTCATGTCAATCTTATAACTTTATAGAGTAAACAATTTTATACTACACTAGTTTCAATTATTGTTTTAATTACCTTTAATTTGAGAGTGGCTGTTAATTAATTTTTTTTCGCTCACAAAATAATTTATCTAATACACATACATTTTGTTATTGTATTCTTATTTTCTCACAAATATTTCAACCAAACACAATAAATCAAAATGGTATTTTATCTCCCAACATAAATTTTTCAAATATTAAAGATGTTTTGATCTAGTGGTTCAGGCGGAAGTATGCTGTAACAGAACATTACACGTACAATTTCCCTTTCCCAGTTGTATTGGCGTTGTACCTCCCAATATAAAAAAATCGTTTATTTTCCAAATAAAAGTAAATAAATAAATGTGACACATACTAATTTAAAATACACAAATTCTTTTGTGAGTCGAAGGCTCACAATAAGTTATTGTAAGTCGGCTTCATTTGTACTTGATTATATCGTTTTTGTACATTTTTAGTGATAATTATTATTAATTGTAACTAAAATTTTTTAGTACCCCTAAAAGTGACTTTAGTAGATTTGTTTTATATTTTTGTACCCTTTTAACTACAATTTGTACTCTCATCTCGCATTAACTTAGTGTAAAGTTGGTCTCACAGGAGACTTAATATTTAAAATATACCCAAAAGAAAAAAAAAAAAAAAAAACTAAGTTCAATAAAAAATAAAAATCCACAAAAAGAAAGAAATAAGAAAAAGGATATTTGTTACTCAATATATGAAACAAATGTGTATCTCCTCTCAATATATTTTTCACAAGGGAGAGCAATAAAAACCAGCTTAGGCTTACTCATACACACACCCCACCACCATAAATGCAAATTGCAAGCCCTTCACTTCTTTGTATTCTCTCACCAAAACTATCCTCTCTTTGCATTTACTCCTTTGCTCCCTCTTTCCTTCTTCTCCTTCTAACTTTTCTTTTTTTTATAATTTTAATAATTATTTCTCAATTAAATTAAAACAAGCAAGAAATTACAATTCTTGTACTTTAATTATTGTTTGATTTTAATTTATTGTATTTCTATACAAAGTTGTTCATTTGTGCATCAAAACTCTCATGATCTATATCTATCTTGTAAGTCATTTTTTTTTCTTACGTATATTCTATCTGTCTCGATCAATAGTTAATTATCTATTTATTTATTTTTAAGTAATTCTACTAGAATTATTGTTAATAAAAAAAAGTCCATGACTTTTAAAAATATTGTTAGATTCTTGTTGAAAAATATTTATAATTTTTGGTGATTTCTCATGCAAAAACAAATGGGAAACCCTTGGATTTTCTTTTGATCATCTTGAACATCTTCTTTTTTCTTTTATTTTTTTTAATTTGTGCAAAAAATTCAAGTACTTCAATGAATTAAGTCATTTTCTTTTGTTCCTTTTTTTTTTTCAACAAATTATTATTTCTGTTCACACTAAATAAGTTGAATTTTGTTCCATTTTATCCCTATTTCATTCCTTTAATTTTTTATTTACCATTTTTGTATTTTCCACTTATTTAACGTTACAAATTCAACACTTTTAAACTCCTTAATTATATACGAAGTAGTACATAGTAGAATTAATTCGTAATACCAATTCTTCCGTTACGTTTCTTTTTCTGAGAGTGAGAAAATATGACCTGAATATAGCGTGATTTTCGTTGACGTTATAATAATCTGTGACCTTGGAAAATTAAATTAATTATTTATATTAAAATTAAATTAAAATAAAATGTAAAATAAAAACAAAAAAGAAACTTGCTTTGGGATTATATGTATGTCAAAGGTTCCTTTCCACACTGTCAACTAATATTTCCTAATTTTTTGTCGGGCTTTACAACATTTTCACAAATTTTGGTTGAAACGATTTCACAACAGTTTATTTATGAGACGTCTCACAGAAACTTACTTATATAATACATATTAGAAATAAAAATAAACACATTGGTAAATGATTATACAAAATTCTACTAATATTTTTATAAATTTTAACTATTTTATCTGTTTCAGTGATTTGTTTATAATTTGACTTTTTTGTGAGGGAATTTAAAAGAAGTGTAAACAAATGACTAAGAGAGAGTGAGTAATAATATTACTCCGTAGAATATTTTTGATGAAATTTTTAGCGTTTATTAAATTTAATATTTTATACTCCTGTATAAATCTTTAATGAGTATACATTTATTACGATGGACACATGCTGAAAAAATAATTTTCATTAGTTAATTACACTTTTATCTAAGCATGTCACGTACACAAATACTTCCTCCATTCCATTTGATTCTATACATATTCCTTTTTTGGAAATTCCAATCAATTCTATACATTTCTATTTTAGTCTCTACTTTATTAAACTAAAAGACCAATATACCCTTCACTAATACCCACTCAACCCACTTGCAAACAATAAAGTAGGGGTATTTAAGTAATTCTATTATCTACCCCACTTGATTTTCTTCTACCTTAATTATCGTGTTTTGGTCAAACGTATAGAATCAAACGGAATGGAGGAAGTAGTGTTTAAAGACTATTTTCTCATTTCTCTAAGACAAAAGTCAAAATAATATTCTCATACAGAAGAAAATGATAAGAAAGAGTCAATGTAAAGTAGCCACACACAAAAAAAAATAATAAAAAAAATAATTAATAAAATGTAGAAAAGGACAAAGTTTGTTCCTCAGACATACATAAAATTAGGGTTTTTTTTTTTTCTTAGGTGTTTTTTTACTGATTTATTCTACTATTTGTATAATATAATATTATCTGAAATAATTTATCTCTCTCTTTATTTATTATTTGGGTAGATTGGAAGATGGTAGAGATGAAGAAAGATCCAAATTCTCTTCTTAAGATTTTGTAATTATTTTAATCACAGGTAATTTCACTTATTTTATATATGTGATCTCTTGATAATTAATTTTATAATTCTTTTTAGGTGATAATTAAGTTGATTTTATATTTAATTTTTAGTAAATTTTAGCTATTAATTTTGACGAGTCGTTATGTGTTGAGCCCATTTTAAATAAATATTTGAGACTTGAATTTGTAAATAAAATATTTCTTCATAAACTTATTGTTAAACAAGTTATAAATATATTAATAATTTTCTTTTTTAAGAATGATATATGATTTTAGTGATGTTTATCACATATATAAAATCTAGTATTTTATTTTTTATTTTAATTTATTATTTACATTTGTCTTAAACAACATATTTTAGAGTAGTTTCACTTTATAAGTTATCTTTCTTATTGATAGTGACATAGTGGCCATTTTTTACTATACATGGCAAAATTTATCCCATTTTCTAACCCTCTTGGTTAAAACTTACAAGTTAATTAATCTCATTTTTGTGATGCATATATGCAACAACAAAAGAAGGAACACAAGAGAGAAAGAAGATAATTAAGAAGAATTAAAGACATATAAATCAAAATGTTTCAACCAAATATGTTTGAGTCACACCATTCACTACTAGACATGGGTGGTCACAATGACAATGAATTGGGGAAGATTAGAGACGATGAATTCGAGAGTAGTCGGTCTGCGACCGAGAATTTGGAGGGACTTTCGGGCGATGATCAAGATCCGACCCAAAGGCCTAAGAAGAAGCGATACCATCGGCACACTCAACATCAAATTCAAGAGATGGAGAAGTAATTTTTCTATTCTTATTAGCTACGTACTCCTGTACTGTCTGTATTACTCCCTCAGTTTCAGTCACTGAATTTTATGGATTAAATTATATTTGCTTTCATCTCTAGAACAAATAGTTAAACAAATAACTGAATCAGATAGAAATTACCGAGTAGTTTGTTTATTTTTAAGTAGTTATTTAGTTATTTATTTTGTTTTTGAATGTGAAGTTTCTTCAAAGAGTGCCCTCATCCAGATGATAAGCAAAGGAAGGAATTAAGTCGTAGGTTGTCGTTGGAGCCTCTTCAAGTCAAGTTTTGGTTTCAAAACAAACGCACTCAAATGAAGGTATTCTTATTGCATAAGCATGCCCTAATGTACTAATTTTCAATTATATATTTGGTTTTTAAGCATAAATAAAATTGTCTTGTTATTATCAAATTTATACGACTAATATTCTCGTTATTGCTGGCGGTGTGTACAAAAATATTATAAGATCGTATGAAAATTAGTGAATATAATACAAAGTTTTTATTTAGTTTTTGTCTAGTTTGTTGTTATGCTTAAATTAGTGCCTGACATTATAATTTACACTATTTATAGTTCTTATACTCGATCTAAATCTTTATTTTTATAGTTCACAAAACTATTTTAAGGTACTTTTGATATATTGGATTCTTCTACATATTTTTTATAAATATCCCCCGTAACAGTCAACTTAGAGGGTTTATAAGACTAACAATACATAATAAGAATATGTCTTTATTTTACATCTAGACCATTTTACGTCGATTAAAAAAGTGTTGTTTTAGTCGAGGTGTCGATCTAATACGGAGTAAGTTATTAACTTGAACCATGGATGAAATGAAGGCACACCTTGAGCGAAGTGAGAACCAACAACTTCGGTCAGAAAACGAGAAGCTTAGAGCTGACAACATAAGGTTCAAAGAAGCCCTTAACAACGCGACATGCCCTAATTGTGGAGGACCTGCTGCTATTGGCGAGATGTCCTTTGACGAACAACAGCTTCGAATTGAGAATGCTCGTCTTCGAGAAGAGGTATATCCATTGCCTTACTCGTACACTAGTCCATATAATTAATAGCTAGTACAGCTTCTCATCATATAAGACGGAGTCACGATAACCTTCGTTGATCTGAAATGAAAAATTACTTCAAACAATCAAAACATATATGAAGTACATATATATCATTTATGATCATAAATATTACATGATCATATCTACATGTAATCTAATGAATTTTTTTTTATGACTATCAACAGATTGATAGAATATCAGCCATAGCAGCAAAGTACATAGGAAAGCCCTTAGGAACAAACCCTCACCTATCCCCGACCCTAACTTCTAGGTCATCCCTAGACTTTGGAGTTGGCGGGTTTGGGCCGCAATCAAGTATGGTGGAGACAATGTTCGGCGGCTCATCATCTGGGGACCTCTTTCGGACGATTGCACCGCCTAATGAGACCGACAAACCTATGATCATTGAGCTAGCAGTCGCGGCCATGGAGGAACTTATTCGAATGGCTCAAGCTGGTGAACCCTTGTGGGTCCCTAGCCCTGATAACTCTGCCATGATTTTGAATGATGAGGAGTATTTTAGGACTTTCCCTCGTGGCATCGGTCCTATGCCACTCGGGTTCAGGTCCGAGGCTTCTAGGGATTCATGTGATGTTATTATGAATCACATGAACTTGGTTGAGATCCTCATGGATGTGGTAAGACTATTATTGCTTTTTTCAATCAGTTAGTTAGTTTCATTTGACTTTTTAATTACGAATATCTGACTTGAAATCAATCGAAGTTTATTTATTTATATACTACTAATTGTCTAATTGATGATTATATGTGGATCTAATGATTTTTTGGTTCAATTTTTATACATGATTAGAATCAATGGTCATGTGTATTCTCTGGGGTAGTATCAAGAGCTATGACAATAGAAGTCTTATCAACAGGAGTTGCTGGCAATTACAATGGTGCTTTACAAGTGGTAATAACTTTACTTGAATTAAATTGTATATTCGTCAACATGTTTTTCGTGTATCGTAATAATTACCTATGAAAATTTGATATTAATTCTAGATGACGGCTGAATTTCAAGTGCCTTCACCACTCGTCCCAACGCGTGAGAACTACTTTGTGAGGTATTGCAAACAACACGGAGAGGGTACTTGGGCTGTTGTTGATGTTTCCTTGGACGCGTTGCGCCCAAATTCTATTCCAAGGTGTCGTAGAAGACCGTCTGGTTGTTTAATTCAAGAGATGCCTAGCGGTTACTCCAAGGTAAATATCGTAAAACCCCTAGATAAAAGTATACATTTTCACTATGTTTAGTACTCGTATGCAATGCATAACTTTACTTCCTCAAATTATGTACTAACCGTTTTGAGTAAATACCGTTAATTCAATCATATACTCCATTTAATTTTAATCTGATTTTTGGGTAAATAGTTAAATTGATGAAAATAAATACGAGTATGTACTAATAGCTAAAGTGAATTGTCGATGAAGGTGACTTGGGTAGAGCACGTAGAAGTGGATGATCGAGAAGTGCATAACATATACAGGGCACATGTAAACTCAGGGTTAGCCTTCGGAGCTAAACGATGGGTTTTGACTTTGGATCGACAATGTGAAAGGCTTGCAAGTGTGATGGCTACTAACATTCCCGCTGGAGAAGCCGGTGGTAATTCTTTTATAACCTATCGTCTTATGCAGTAACTCTTGTCTCGAAGTACCTTTTCTTTTAAATCTAACAAGTAATAACCAGTTTGATAACCCGATCAACTAAATTTATCGTTTATAACTAGATGTTGGTTAAACTTTGTTGGACTGATTTAAATGATAAGACCGTCTTAAGCAATAATAGGTTGAACAAAAAACCCTAATAATTTGTACTACCTATGCTATTAGTGTGTTGATATTGTGGGTGATTATGTTGTGGACAGTTATAACAAGCATAGAAGGTAGAAAAAGCATGTTAAAACTAGCAGAGAGGATGGTGATGAGCTTTTGTGCCGGAGTTGGAGCATCAACGGCTCACACATGGACTACATTGTCGGGAAGTGGAGCAGACGATGTTCGTGTCATGACTCGAAAGAGCATGGATGACCCCGGCAGGCCTCCCGGCATTGTGCTTAGTGCGGCTACTTCGTTTTGGATGCCCGTTCCACCCAAACAAGTTTTCGATTTCCTTCGTGATGAGCACTCTAGGAGCGAGGTACTTAATCTTATATCCCATCATGCCGCTAGGTTAAAATCTCGTCAATATGATAATTACCTTTACGGCTTCCTTAAGAATTCATTTACAGGGTACTCCATACCATTTATGCCCGTACTACTTGTATTTCTTGTATTTTTGTGAAGCATAATAAATAGTGGGACATTCAAAGGACGCTTTTTTCTGTTTCGTATATAAATAAACCGTCTACGTTTGACATCTTACGTCTTTAATAACCATGTTTATAATAGTGGGACATCCTCTCAAATGGCGGACTAGTTCAAGAAATGGCTCACATTGCTAATGGTAGAGATCCAGGGAATTGTGTGTCCCTACTTAGAGTGAATGTAAGTACTACTCTTCTCCTACAACTTAATTACTTGATTTCTAAATTAAATTATCGTCTTTTCAACTAAAAAAAAATTATGTTTTAATTGTAGAGTGCAAACTCGAGCCAAAGCAACATGTTAATACTCCAGGAAAGTTGTACGGATACAACAGGCTCATATGTTATATACGCTCCAGTCGATATAGTCGCTATGAACGTGGTCCTAAACGGTGGAGATCCGGACTATGTTGCGCTTTTGCCATCGGGCTTTGCAATACTGCCTGATGGGCCTACACCCTCGGGTCAAAATGGCCCGCCAATGCCAAACTCGGGCTCAGGAGGATCGTTGCTAACGGTGGCCTTCCAAATTCTAGTTGATTCGGTCCCTACGGCTAAACTGTCCCTTGGCTCCGTGGCTACCGTTAATAGTTTGATTAAGTGCACCGTGGAAAGGATTAAGGCCGCGGTTGGTTGTGAGAGCACTTGATTGTTGTTTCATTTGCCCATTTAGTGATCGGTAAGTGTCTTTTACTCTTTTATTTATTTAGTCAGAGTCGATAATAGTTCGATATTAAAATAAAGAAATGGATCTTTTTTTTGAAATTAATATACATAATTACAATACGTTATACGTGTCCAATTGAGTACGAGTACATTACGTACATATGAACACAAAGGTATTTTGACTTTTGAGTAGTACATTTGATCATGGACCTCTTGGTAGTTGGTACGGAGTATTTATAACTTTTGCACCTATTAAATTTATATTATATTAATGTCTTAAAATGAACATATTAATTTTATATACCTAATTCCCTTAATTTTCAATTTGAGGAGTTGTAAAATTTTTAATTTTTGCCAAATTTGGTTGGGCGGAAAGACTCGCATTAATATATTCATAGCGATGGCGAAAAATGCGTGATTTTAATTTATGATATATAATGACTTACTATTAATATTTCGTTCTCATAAATTTTCGATATAATTTTAGCCCTACAAATTTTAAATGTTGGCTCTCTTACTTGCAATAACTACTATGTGCCCATATATTTATGCTAGTAGCTAGGTTTATTATATATAAAAGGAAAAGACTTTTATATTGTTTTTTTTTTTTAATTCATGTAGGAATTGAAGAACCACAAAGGAGGAAGTAATATATTATGGAGTAATATGTAGGAAGTCAAGAACGCACCTGTTGAGATCCTCGCGATGGCGGAAATTTTCGTAGAGATCGTATTAATGGTGGTCGAATGGGTTCGGGTATTGACTTCGTCGAGAAAATTATAGTAAATTTAGATAACATTTTCATAGAAGTGTTTTTGTTACAAGTAATTTATAATGTCAAATTTAAGGACACAATCAAACTTATTAGACATCTTTGAATCTTTGTTATTGTTGAGTTTAGAGTGTTTTGGTACTCTAGGAAATTGTATGTTCTCTAGTTTAATTTGTTTGTCGATTAAATTTGGAAGTATTCAAATGTTTTACCCCGTATTACTTAATTTTAATTAGATTGCCTAATAAACTGTTTTAAATTGTCAAGAATAATCCGAATTAATCCTCTTATTCCATAAATAATCCGAGCTCAAATTAATCCACGAATAATCCCAACTATTGAAATAACATTCCAATAATGTACTTTGGTCAGTTTCAATCGACTCTAACACGTCAAAAAAAATGGTGAAATCGACTCGAACTTTGTCTCACTCTTATTTTAAGTAAAATTCAAACCGTTTTCACTTCTTTTTTTATTGATTAAAGCAAGTTAAAATTGGTCAAAGTATATTATTGGAATGTTACTTCAATAGTTGGGATTATTCGTGAATTAATTCGAGTTCGGATTATTTATGGAATAAGAGGGTCAGTTCGGATTATTCTTGGCAATTAATCCTTATATTTATTGTTCTTGGTAATAATTTAAGTGTTCTTTGATTTGTTTTTAATTTATATTTTTTTTCATCCTAAGATAAGTGTTTTATTTCTATTTTTTTTCAGTATTAACAAAAGATTTTCAATATTGTTTATCATTTCCTTTACTACACCTTAAATCTACCTAAAAATAAATACAATGACACTTATTTCGAGATAGAGGTAGTAGCTTTTTATTTTTTACAAGGTAAAGTCCTGAGACTATGAGAATTGTTTAATGGATATACGCGAGAGCGGATCTATTAGATGGACTAGTCTTATAGCCATAGCCCAATTACGGGTTTAGCCCACTACTCCATATATTGTTATGTTACTATATAAACAATTCTACTCTAATCAATAAGATAAGCTTTTCCCTCATTCGATTCATGTATTTTCTCTAATACAAAGTTTAAAATAATTAAAAAAAATTAAAAAAAAATTAAAAAAAAAAATTGAAAAGAAAAGAAGAAGAAGCATCGGCAGCCATGGCTGACCAATGAGTTCCTCGTCTATTTTCACATTCTTAATTACATTCAAGTTGCCAACTTTGGCATCAAAACCAATACATCTTCCCATTTCTTTATTATTTCTTTATTAATCATGGCATCTTATCATGATTTTGCTCATAACTCTGCGGATGAATGTCGGCCTGTCCTTTCTCCTCTGTATTTCGACTGTGGTGATCGGGTTTCTGTTGTTCCCGCGAATGTCGTGACCGCTGGGGTCACCACCAACTCCGTTCTTACCTCTGATCGCTTACATGGTATGTGTAATTGGATTATTGACACCGGGGCCTCCAACCATGTTACCGGAAATCTGTCATGTCTCGGGGATCGTTGTGTGATTTCTGCTCGTCCGGTTGGTCTTCCTAATGGCCAACAGGTCGAGTCGACTATTATGGGCACGGTTTACATTAATCAATTTCTTACATTACGTCATGTTCTGTTCGTTCCGAGTTTGACCTGCAATTTGATATCTGTCTCACACTACTTAGATGATGACTTTGTTTTTGAATTTGCTAAGCGTACTTGTCTTATTCAGGATCATTCTTTGAAGACGACGATTGGAGTCGGTGAGTTGCGGGATGGTCTTTACTGGATTCGTGCTGGTGTCAAGTCGTCGGTGGTAAATCAAGTGTCTGATACGGGCTCTCTTGACCTTTGGCATCGTCGACTCGGGCACCCGTCAGATAAAGTCGTCAAATTTCTTCCTTTTACTAGAGGTCAGCGTAACGATAAACATTATGTCTGTGATGTGTGCCACTTTGCCAAACAACATCGTCATAGTTTCACTTCAAATGACAAGCGTGCTACAGATATCTTTGAATTAATACATTGCGATTTGTGGGGACCTTATCGTATAGTTTCCTCGTGTGGTGCGAAATATTTTTTGACCATTGTGGATGATTTTTCGCGTGCGGTTTGGGTATATCTATTGCTTGACAAGACGGAAGTAACTGATATGTTTATGCATTTTTTGAATATGGTTCACACGCAATTCTCTAAGACTGTTAAAATCGTCCGCAGCGATAATGGGAATGAATTTAATTGTATGGCGGGATATTTTTTTCGTCATGGGATTCACTTCCAAACATCTTGTGTTGGTACGCCTCAACAAAATGGTCGTGTCGAGCGCAAGCATCGCCATATCTTAAATGTTGCGCGGGCACTCATGTTTCAAGCTCATTTACCGACGTCTTTTTGGGGCGAGTGTATTCTTTCGGCTGCATACTTGATTAATCGCACTCCCTCTACTTTGCTTGATCATAAAACTCCGTATGAATGCTTATTTGGTTCACCTCCATCTTATGTAAACTTGCGAGTTTTTGGTTGTCTATGTTTCGCTCATAATCAACACACGAATGGTGACAAATTTGCAAAGCGAGGCCGTAAGTGCGTCTTTGTTGGGTATCCTCATAATAAAAAGGGGTGGAAATTATATGACCTTGACACGAAAAAATTCTTTGTCTCCCGCGATGTTACTTTTCACGAGACCTTCTTCCCCTTTGCTTCATGAGGCGGCGTACGACCAGGTCTCCTTCGGCTGTCACTTTTTCACCGGATACTCCATTCTACGGTCCTGCCGACGAGTTTGCCAACGACTATCATGTCACGCCCACTGTTCCCGAGCCTGCTACGCCCCCTATTTCGCCCCTCATGCATCGACTTGCCGCCACCTGCCGTTTCGAAGCTGTTCGCCGCCGCAACTACCTTGTCTCCTCCTGTTGCCGAGGCTGGCCGCTAATGAGCTCTCTTGTCGGAGGCGCCTCGGCCGCGACCATCGCACGGTTACCTAATTCGTACGGCACGCATTGACACCACCTCGAATCCATCCCCGCAGCAGAGCACTCCTTCGTCGCCTTCAGGTACGCCCTATTCCATTGCGCATTATGTTAACTGTCATTCGTTTTCGGAAAGGCATCGACAATTTCTTGCCGCTGTTACTACTGGGATTGAACCACCCTCGTTTCGAGAGGCTATTCGTGATGACAGGTGGTGTGACGCTATGAAAGCCGAAATTGACGCGCTAGAACGCAACGAGACGTGGGAGCTGACTACTCTTCCGCCTGGAAAAAAGGCCCTTGGTTGTCGCTGGGTTTCTAAAATTAAATACAAATCTGATGGGACCGTGGAACGATATAAAGCTCGTCTTGTCGTCTTTGGAAATCATCAGGTCGAAGGGTTGGATTACGGGGAGACTTTTGCTCCTGTCGTTAAGATGGTGACTGTACGTGCCTTGTTGACCATTGCTGCTGTCAAAAATTGGGAATTACATCAAATGGACGTCCATAATGCTTTCTTGCACGGCGACTTGGATGAGGAGGTTTACATGCGGTTACCTCCCTGATTTAGTCGCGGCAAGGAAGGCAAAGTCTGTCATCTGAAGAAGTCGCTATATGGATTACGGCAAGCGCCCCGATGTTGGTTTGCAAAATTAGCTACTGCGCTTCGTGATTACGGTTTTCAGCAATCATATTCCGACTACTCCCTATTTTCCTATTCCCAGGGGGAGGTACGTATATTTGTGCTCGTCTACGTCGACGACCTTGTTGTTGCTGGTAATGATAATTCCGCGATTTCATCCTTTAAGTCGTATTTGGGACGTTGTTTTCATATGAAGGATCTTGGTCGCCTTAAATATTTTCTCGGCCTTGAGGTAGCGCGGAGCGCAGAGGGCATTTATCTTAGCCAGCGAAAATATGCGCTTGACATTATTTCAGAGACAGGACTCCTCGGTGCTAAACCGGCGACCACACCGGTTGAACAACATCACAGGCTTGGTCATGCCGAGGGAGCCGTTTTGACTAACACTGAGTCGTATCGTCGTCTTGTTGGTCGTCTTGTTTACCTTGCTGTTACGCGTCCTGATTTGTCCTATGCGGTTCATGTTCTTTCCCAATTTCTTCATCAGCCGCGAGAAGAACACATGGAGGCCGCCTTACGGGTTGTTCGTTATTTGAAGGGGAGTCCTGGACAAGGCATTCTTCTGCGTTCCGATAGTGAGCTGGTCATTTCTGGTTGGTGCGATTCCGATTGGGCTGCGTGTCCTCTAACCCGTCGTTCAGTTACAGGATGGATTGTGTTTTTGGGTGGCTCTCTTGTGTCGTGGCAAACCAAGAAACAACATACCGTCTCTCGTTCTTCTGCTGAAGCTGAATACAGGTCGATGGCTTCTGTCGTTTGTGAGTTAAAATGGCTACAAGGGCTTTTGCGCTGTTTCGACGTTTCTATTTCTCTTCCAATGCAGTTGTTTTGTGACAGCCAGTCCGCGTTACATCTCGCCCGCAACCCAGTGTTTCATGAGCGTACGAAGCATATTGAGATAGATTGTCATTTTGTTCGAGATGCGATTTTGGAAGGCTTGATTGTGCCATCCCATGTTTCTACACATTCACAGCTTGCAGATATTTTTACGAAGGCCTTGGGAGCGCCTACTTTTCTTTCTATCATTCGCAAGCTGGGCATCCTTGATCTTCATGCTCCAGCTTGAGGGGGGGTATTAGATGGACTAGTCTTATAGCCATAGCCCAATTACGGGTTTAGCCCACTACTCCATATATTGTTATGTTACTATATAAACAATTCTACTCTAATCAATAAGATAAGCTTTTCCCTCATTCGATTCTTAACAGGATCCTCTGTCTCATTTTATGTTATTGGTGTCCCATTACTTCATATAGTAATAAATCCTTAGTTTATGTAATTACTTTTGCATTAATCTTTGATAATCAATGAGATTTATTACCATTTGTAGTAATGGGACACCAAATAAAACATGAAAATGGGACAGAGAATCTGAGAGCGGATCCTCTGTCCCATTTTATGTCCCATTTGGTGTCTCATTACTTCATATAGTAATAAATCCTTAGTTTATGTAATTACTTTTGCGTATATTAATCTTTGATAATCAATGAGATTTATTAGCATTTGTAGTAATGAGACACCAAATAGAACATGAAAATGGGACAAAGAATCCGCTCTCAATATACGGAGTACTTAATTCCACACGTTTTGGATATATGTACAATAGTAATACGATATGATTTCGTATATACGATTTTAAAATCGTGAATTTTAAATTGTTACGAAATATGTATTTTTCTATGTTAGTATCCTAATATTATAGATTTATCAAATTTTAAATTATTACATCTTGTGCTACATATGTCAATTATTTTTAATTAGAATCCCAATAATAACAATAATAAAGGAGCTAATTTTATCAAATATTACAAATTTATAAATAATACTACTGTATTTTTTTTGGCCAATTTTATTGCGACAAATGTCGACCGTAGAGGCTACAACTTCAACTTTATATATATTCGATATTAGATAAAATGTACACAACTTGTAATTTTGTTACTCCCTCCTATCCAAACCAATGGTAACATTACCCACTTGCACATTTGCCGAGATCAAATTATTAAATATGATATACTTCATCCAATTTATCGGGATCTTATCGTTTAGTTAGTTTAGATGGCTTAATAAGACGTTACCTCATATAAATATGACTTCATCCGATCTGTCGGGTTCTTATCATTTATATATGACAAAATAATTAAATAGTGGTTGGGTAAATGGTGAGATCCACCTTTTGTTTGATTTTTGTAGGTAAAAAGTTACAAGTGCTAAAAATGAATAATCGTCCAAATATAAGAACTAATTTTTTATTATGTGCATACCATGCATACAATAAGAGTAACTAACTTTCTTATTAAAAATGAAAATAAATGATTTTTCATATTTCTCTCTCCTCTTTTAGTTTAGAAAGTTATTATAGAATTATATTTTTTTTATTAATTTTCACCCTAAATAGAAATATACAGTATGAATTAGAGGGATATCAACCATCAATGCGATACATGTATGAATTAATATTGTTATATTATTGGGCCCCTTCCGCTTTGGGCTCATATTCCAAGAACATATAACACCCGCTAAATTACGACTTTGTGCACATAATTAGACCTTTTTTCGCATGTAACTAATTATAAGGATTATAATCGCATGTAACTAATTATTTATATTTAAGATGTGATCAATATTTCTGTCTTGGCGTAATGGTGTATATTATCCAATTTAGTCTGAATTTGAGTTGGACAGTAGGGTAGGATCACAAAGGATATAATATAGTCATAAATTTAGGGAAGTAATAGTGCCACGCATAAATGGCTACTCCACGCGATAAAGAGGGAGAAGAGCAAAAAGGTGGGTGGGCCCCACAAAAAAATACACAAGAGAAAATGTAGGGTGTCGATTAGCTATTTTATGCGCGTGGAAACATGAGTGCCCTAAATTTATTAAACAATGATTACAAATTCTACGGTGAGACCGTCTCATAGTATGAGACACTAAACGCATGGTTACTTTTGAAGAATAATAGCGTTACGTTTCATAGGTAATGCAATTAAGTTTGAACACAATATCTATACATTGACAGCAACATACATTGTGTACAAGTGTTCAACAATAATATGGTCAAAACATGATATGGGCATGTGTTAAATAAATCATGTGACTAGCATTATATGGTCAAAAAAAATATGAAAGGTGATAAAAATACAAAATTAGAAAAAAAAAACGAGATAATTAATTAAATTAGGGCTAATGATATTATTGAAATGTGGTCGCCCGATTCTTGATTTCTTGTAGTGTATGGCGGTCTCATAGTAGATAACAAATTCTAGTATGAGGATGTCTCATACAATAAGACTTCTTATTAATGTCACATCATCATTAAAATATTAGCCTTTAATTAAAAATAAAACTGATTTCTCTCTCATATTTTCCTTGCTACCACAATTTCAACCATGAAATTAATTACACAAGTATAAATTTAACAGCTTTTGAAAATGTCAATTTCAGGCTTTGATTGTGTTTTCGAACGGAAAAGAATGCATTTTTATAAAAGTAATATCTAAGAAGTAATCTTACTTTCGCTCACACTGTACTGCTCAAAAGTAACATTGTTGCTCAAAAGTAACATTGTACGCTAAAAAGTAACTTTGTCGCTCAAAAGTAACATTGTACCGTTCAAAAGTAATCTACTTATATTTTTAAAGTGACATAATTATGTTAGATAACAATAGTTATGTAAATCACGGACGACTAAAAGAAAAAAAAAAATTCACGATTCTCAATGTGATACTGCCTCCGCCTCTACACACCTTTACTACCGCACTCCGCCCTACTACTACCGCCAAGTATCAAATCAACACCACTAATGACCTCGTCAAAGGCCTTGTGAGCATCTTCGATTATCTTTTACTGCGTTGGGTAAGTAGTGGCTCGATTGTGTGAGCTTCAAAGAGAAGAGGTGTCTGACGAGATGGGTAGAGGATGAGAGATCACCGGATTCCGACCAAAACCAGTGGCACTGAATAAGGCTAAAATCGTAGTGGTTTTCGCAAGGCAGCGGTGGTGCTGGGCAACAACAGAGGTCGGTGCGTCGTCGGAAATTGGCGACTATGGAGAGTTGGTTGAGGGTTCGACGAAGTGAAGAAGTCGATGACAATTATAAAAGGGTTTGAGCGTGGTCACTTGCACTTTTGCAGTAATTATGGTGTGATTGGGGTTGATCCAAAAAATTAAGGTTTGGTTATACTTTCATAGTTTGATGAATTGTTTCTGATTTGACTTTTTGTGAGGAAAAAGTCAAATCAGAAACAAACGACCGGCATATGAAGACTTAATTGAGTATGGGTACGTAGATGTATATAGGTGGAGAAATTGATGTTGATTTATACTACGAGGCAGTCTCATAGTAGAACTATTCATCGCCGGGACGGAGTACTCCATTATACGGTATGATTTATAAGGCTTTAATTGAAGAGTTTGTAAAGTACGGGAGTAGATTGAAAATAAATAAAAATAAGAGTTAATTGAATATAACCCCTTTTATAACATATTTTTTCAAAATAACCCCCTTATATGTTATTTTTATAACATAACCCCTTTTAAGACACTTTTGTTTTTAAATCACCCCCAAAGTCGAAATATGCTACTTAAAAATAGTATATTAATACCTTTAAACAAGGATTTCTCAAGAGGTGTCGATATATTTTAGACATTGGTGGTTCTAACTTGAAAATGGCATACTATATAATGTCTTTAATTGCGATTTTTAAGTAAGAAAATTCGACGTTGGGGGTGATTTAGAAAGAAAAGTGTCTTAAAAGGGGGTTATGTTATAAAAATAACATATAAGGGGATTATTTTGAAAAAAAGTGTTATAAAAGGAATTATATTCAATTAACCCTAAAATTTTTTAAAATGAAGCAGAATGCAACAGTAGTATCAGGTGACAGATGTTTATTACTCCGTACTTAATTTTAATCAGTAATTTTCAGAGACAATTTAACAGTCCCACTGGATGTCAGTTACTCCGCTTATTGCTTCTTTATAGTTGACTGCCTCCTACCCACCTGATCTCAATTAATGATATCACGATTCACACATGTTGCCAAATTTCGAAAAATTAGCTATCGATCGATACAGCATTTAAGCCTCGTGTGAAATCGTTGTATTCTTCATAATAAGTTCTCCATTTTATTCATTTAGCTCCGTGGCTCTATTATTAAAATGAATGTAGTAAGAGTATAAACTAAGGTTTTTGGAATCCGACATCTAAACAGTTTGGTTTAAAATTTTAAATTGACATGACAAGTTTCTGGTAGATTAGGATCACGGGTCGGGTTAGCTATCGAGTTGGCTCGAGTTGATATGGATTACGGGTCATCATTGGGTTGGGTCAAGTAGGATTTTGAGTCGGACTTTATCGGGCAGTGTCGGATCCATCGGGTCAGGTGATCAGGTCAGTTCGGTTTCGGGTCAATATTTTTGAGTCCTATCAGGTCGAGTCAAGCATGCCAGCTCTAATTGGCCGCCCCAGTCCGGCCCTCCCTAGATACAGACCCAAGCTTGTCAGGCAAGCCCAGCCCCGGCCCATGGCCACATCTACGCGCAAGTATAATTTCATTACGTGAGCTCCATTGTAGTTAATGAGTCGATGGCAGATTGGCAGTGCAGATACAACAATCTCATGCAATACTTGCAATCACAGGGAAATATATTGAAATCAACCAAAATGAATGACAGCAATACTGAAACTTGATTGTTTCATTAACATTAACTGGGGTACAATAAAGAACAAAAATCATGGAAGATGAAAACAGAAGAAATTACAACTTATGCTTTGATGATACAGAAATGAGACTATTCGTCTCGTACTCACGGAACTTCCCGCAACACAAACTCGGATCATATCTCGACTTGATCAATTCTGGTTCCAGGATCTATCGGTGCTTAGTTTTCCTGCAGTTCATGTACAGAAAACCATATACGCGGAACATTCTTCATGTCTTCAATTATGCACCAAGTAAAGTTGCAACAAAATCGATATCTTTTAAAAGATTTTTGGAACGGAAAAAACAGATAGCGTTTAGCAGCAACAGCGAGGCACAATGATCTGCATGTCTGATATCTTCAACTGTATATACATGATTCTGTGACGTCTCCACTTAAACAACGTCAGTAAAGAAATTTTGAACAGACGGGGAAAGGGGAGCAAAATGGTAAGGACTACAGAGTAATATCTATTACTAACAACTCCTCGAAATAATGTTACAGGAAAGTCGGATATCTAGGCCGATAATTTACTCCTCATTTGTATCCTTTCTCTACCTTCTTCGCAACCCCTGAACATATATCGTAAAGATGTATATCAAAACACAATGACGTTCGCATTTAAGATAACAAATCATCATAGAGAGAACCACTATCATCAGAGGTACGACAGAAATTTGACAAATGAAACATGTAATCATCGTAGCACAGACATTCACATGAACAACAGAAGCAGTAACAGTAATTCCACTCCACGATAACTTACAGATGACATCCTACCATCCTATCTGAAGGAAAATACTAGGGGCTTATGGAGAAAGAACCGCTAAAAGCTTTGTTTGGATATAGCGATTACGAAGAAAGCAAAATAGTAAGACGGGTTTACAACATGAAGGGGTCCATTTCCATACTAAAGTAAAATCCTTACAACTTGTCGCTGAAACAAGAGGCTTCTAAAATTGCTCGAGTGAAGGCATCATCAAATCCCACTGCCGCTACATCTCAGCAAATAATTCATAAGTAGATGCATCCTTGCTAAACAAAATCAATTAATAGGCACAGTGAAATCAAGACAAATAAACACAAATAGAGGTAGATGCAAACATGTTACCAAATCTAATTTGAGAACTTAACATCCAATTCGCAATAAGTTTCTAACAGCGCCTATATATAGACTCTAAACAAACATCATAAAACACGCTAAATCCAACGACTTTCGGATTTGCTGGGCAATAGATTAGTCAATAACACACAGCATGAAACCATTTAGAATGAGAAAGCAGCCGATAAATTCAATTCGTCATACTGAAAAGGAGAAGAAATAAAAAGGTCACCTATTTTGCAAGGCCAAAGCGTCAGGATGGAGCAGTCGTAGACTCAGACCTACATTTGGCATGAACTATTGGGCCTAACTGAGATCTGTCCATGCCTAACGCTGTTCCATTATAAGGTGTGTTCAAGTATATGGCTCCTCTGTACATCCATTCTTCGGTCTCATCACTATAAAAATCTTCGAATGGTTCCCCACATAAAGCACAGGTAGTTTGATCCTCATCCGCTGGCACAGCCAACTCTTCATCATCCTTCTTTTCAACAGCAGTCTCAGCAGGCAAAAACCCAGGAGTCGCATCGACGCCTAAAGACTCCGTACCACTGAGCCACATACTAGCACTAACAAACCACTTACGAGAAGGGTTGTGCTTACGGTTCTTGGATATCCTATTTTTTGTCACATGCCAATCCATGTGCTTACTGTGTTCATCTTGGGTCTTGAATCGTAGGCCACATGTGGTACATTGCCTGGGAAGATCGTCATACAGAGCCCTTATGGCTGACTCATGGCGCACTTTGATGAGATCTGGATCAAACTCTACTCCGACAGAATCCTATACACATAAACAGGTAAACATCAACATGAAACTAGAACTGGAAAAACATTTGGGGGAAAACAATCAAATACGCCGAAATAGTGTCATCACCGACTTACCTGTTCAGTGGGCTGTTTCATTTGCGGGAAGAGTCCTTGAGCGACCAGAGAATTCAGCAACCCGGAATTGAGCAAACCTGATAAATTGACGGAACTTGGCTGGTTGGGAACGGATCCACCAGTCTGGGGATGAGGGAGAATTTGAGAGTAAGGGCGAGGAGCAGTAGGGATCGATGGTATTGGACCTCGGAATTGCATTGAACTATTGGGGGTGTTCTGGAAAGGAGATGGATGAAAGGCTTGCATAGGATTATTTCTAATATTACTGGTTGAAGTCATATGGCCCTGCTGAGGATACCCGAGATTAGGCGGTCGTGATAATGCAGGTGTTGCAGTAGGCAACAGATTGTGCCGAAGTTCTTGAGATAAAGGCAATTGCTGCGGGAAGGAAACTAGTGGACGCGGCTGATGAAGAAGAGGGGTAAATCCAGGCTGAGGTCGTTGAGGTGGATTTATAGAAAACGAACTTCTAGTATCATCATTCTCGGTTTGTTGAGGGCCTTGATTCAAAACAGTAAAAGTAGAATTCATAAACTCGAAGGACGGCCTTGGCTGTTTTTGCGGCGGATAAAGCGTTGGCAAAGGCATCATGTTGTGGAAGCTTGTCGGAGGCCGTAAGCCAGCTGATACTAGTGACCCAGGTGAAGGAGCCCTCATTGAAACAGATAGATTGGGCTTCAAATGACTTCCGTAGTGAGGCGCTCCATTTATGTTTAGCTGAGGGGTATGTTCTCTACCCGCAGCAGGAAGGTTTTCTAATGGTGCAGCAAGCGTGCCCTGCAAATTCAAAGCTACCTGCAAACCAATAGAATATAAACATTCAAATGTCGTTTCAAGCACATTAGACATTGCAAGAGCAAACAATATACAAAATTGGCTCCCCTGTGCCTACAAAGATCATAAACAAATCAAAATAGAAGGCCAAAGCTATCAGGGCATGATTTCACGAAAGTTTCACAAGAAAAAAAAAAAAAAAAAGAAAAAGAAAAAAAGAAAAGGAATGACCATCCGAAAAAAAAAAAAAAAAAAAAAAAAAAAAAAAAAAAACGGAATTAAATAAAAATAAATAAATGAAAAGATATAAAAAGCGATGTAGTCTATTTAATTTTACAATATACGGGCATCAAGAATTTTTCTATATAAGACGACTGTGAGGACTAGACAGAAAACAAATAAAATGCATGTTATCTGAATCAAGTAATCATGGGTATGAAGGCCATACATCCGGAATCTGATTGCCATCATCATTAGCTGTTTGCGGATCCTCTGTCCTCAAAATCTGTGCAGAATTTTCCCAGGTGCTCCTGGAACCAAGACCAAAGGACCTCGGGAGAGGAACCCTGGTTGAAGGAATAGATGATTGAGTGAAGTTAGTGGACTTTCCATCGGCCAATGTTGGGCTCATATCTTCCCAATCAAATTCTTCCTCCTCGGTATGTTGCCACGAGTTCTCACCAAGTTTTTTAGTCACCGTACCATTCATGATTCCTATTCGCTTCTTATTTAAAGACCTGTGCCCATCATCATGTCCATAAGCATCGATTAAGGCCCTAGGCCTATCACGGTCAAAATCACTACTTAAACCGAAGGCAGAAACATTATCACGACCATGATTGAAATCACCCGACCGATGTCTTTTCTGCAAGTTGACAATCTCGTCATCTCTTGCTCTCACTCTACGCCCATAATGAGAAGGAGACTCCCTTTCAAACATCCTACCTGGTGAGTTCGAGACTGAGAATGTATCAACTGAAGGCGATAATGCCCTACCAGAACCACCAACCGATGGCACATGGTTTCCTATTCCAGTCGAGTGAAATCTTTGAGCGTCAGAACTTTCTCCGTGATCATAATCAAAATCCTCATATCCAACGGTATCCTTCTTACTAAGTGACGCTAGGTTAGACCCTCCTCTTTCAAGCTGGATGTTCTGAAAGATAACCAAATGAAAAGGAAATTAAACAAATTTATCTTGATGCTCACAATATACCAATATGGCTTTGCTTAGCAAGGTTACTTTCACTGTTAACAGTAAAACAGGTCCCAAATTTTGTCATTTATGTTGAAAATCTTTCCCGATTAAAATTATGGATTCTTTGAAAATGAACTCCAACGCTTAAGAATCCGAAGTTTTTTCACACACGGGTTGACGAGCACTAAATAGATACAGCTCAGAACTTCATTATAACGTTTTCTACTTATAATCAAGATAATTATGTTATCAAATCAAGAGGAGAGCTTTCCAAGGCCCTACATCTCATAATAAAAAGTCATCATACTCATCACAGTCATCAGTCATCAACTATCATCACTAGATGCACTAAGCAGGAGTATCATAATTTTAATTAATTTTCCTATCACGAATCAGATAGTTGAAAGCCTTAGAGAAGTCACGCTAATGATGCCATACAAAAAAGATCTTAAATGTTCACATTTAACATGTGCACACTAAAGTGTTTGAGGTATCACTCTTCTAGCATAGACAGTCTCATCCCCTAGTAAGCTACTGCTACGTAATTTTCTATAGCTGATTGCAAACCATAAGTATACTTCATATTCACACGCTAGTGAAAATCCAAAACTAGGGGAAAGAAAAGCTAACGATATGAAGTAACATAGCAAAAAACTAACAATACTTACATTCTTCACTGAAGCATTATCAAACTGATGCCGTGCTTTCAAATATTCTGGGTTCACATGTATGCCATGCGAAGGACGAGGGGATTCAGAAGCTCTTAAATTAGCTAAGCTCGAAGATGGTTGATTTCTGGGAGAAGAGAGCTGCAATTCATCCTCAATTAGACGAAGCACTGATGACGGAAAAACGGTCGACCAGGTGCCAAACAGATGACGCATTGAAGCATGCATATTTAGTGGCACTTGTCTATAAACCTCACAGAATACCTAAACCACGAAAAAAAAGGCAGTGTCTTAATTAAAACACTAGAACAGAGACAATCTAGGTTGATATCAATTTTACAACATGAACTCAACTACATTGATCAAGTGGCGAACAATATTGATGGAAACATCTCTTAGGGGTTGCCTAATAACGTGCACTATTATAAAAGACTAAAAGAGCAGATAATGTTACATCAGAACTAAATGGAGGAAGGTAATGGTGGCAGTGTAGGGAGGAAAGAGAAGGTGATGACGGAACTATTAATCGCACATATGAACAATGCCTTAATCTACTTGGGAGACGGGTAACATATACCCCATTCACAATTTCACATAGCAACCATAGTCGTCCCTTGAAAATATCCTCATCATAATTACCACCGCTGTATTATTTTCCTCCATTATTTTCTTCTGCTGACTTTATAATCACGATAAGAACTACTCTCATTATAAGTGAGCTCTTAAGCAAAAAGATAAAAATATTACTAACATTCAACAAACTTTCCATCTTTTTTGCTTGAGACAGAAGGGAAGGGGAAGTATGGGAATGGGGTGATCCTTCCAAATCGTTCCTATGTTGAAAGGACTATCATTTGCGTAACAAAAAGGAAAATTAAACCCTTCAATTCTCTGTCGTACATTTCTCTCAAACCCAATTTACAATACAAACAAGGAAAACTGCACCCAAACAAGGAGTTATGGTCTAGAACTACGGTGAGTCGAGAAAAAAAAAAAAAACAGTGCCTACAATTGTCTTCTAGCAATCTACCAAGTCGGGAAAAATACTCACCACAGGCAAATCAGTAGCAAAGTGCCTAATATAGTCGCGTCCAATATTCTTGACAATGCTATCCAACAAATACAAAGATGGCAACTTTTGCTCTACTGGAACCTGCATAGGGTACATAACTAGCAATGAACACCGCAAATAGTCGAAAAAAATTACTAGGCTTTTTTTTTTTTTTTTTGCTGAGTACATGAAAGAACAAGCTAAATTTGCCAAAACTAAAAGAAATCAGAAGAACTTAAAGCAGAAATTAAACAAAAAAGAGGGAGATTCGAGAATACGATAGTCGTCACTGCTATGCACTAGTACATTGAATTACAACCTTACAAATTCATTAGAATTGCAAAATTTACTGAAAATTAGATTACAAACTTACAGTTACAAAAAAAAACAAAAAAAAAAAAAAAAACCGAATTAAAACCCTAACCCTAAGAATCAATCGAATAAATTGATTCGTTCCATCAAACTGTACCTCTAAAATTCTAGCACAAATACAGTGAGCAATACCCTCAGCATGTTCCCTAAAATCACCAGCAATAATCGTAAGATCAGTAATGATTGGCTTCGAATTAATAGTGAGTTCCGACAAAACATCCTCGTAAATCCGAACGAACTCCTCCGTCGACGGCGGCGGAATGACGCCGTCGAATTCAGCGTCGCCGGAAAACCTAAGCTCGTTCTCTCTCTCCTTCAAGAGCAGGCGAAAGCGGTCGAGAATCGGCGACGAAAGTGCCGATTTTGGGACGACGTCGTTAGGCATTTGAAGGGCAGTGATTAATTTGAAGTGAATTGAAGGAGGAAAAAAAGGCCTAATTTGGGGATTTTAGGGTTAGGGTTAGGGTTTTGGGGGTGAAATTGGGTAACTTCCATTGATTGATTTTGTTTAGCCCGCCATTTAACGGTGGCTTTTTTCTTAGAGAGGGGAAAGCAATGAGTGTCACTGTGATTATTTAGAGGGACAAGTCCTCAATTGCCACCTCCTCAATTTGGGCAAAATCTAAAATGAAACTATTTTACGGTTTAACGAGTTATTTATAATGAAAATGAAAGATGATTTATTTTTTCTAATATATGAATTTTATATACTCCGTATTATTTTATTGTTAATATATGTTCCACTAATCGCAAGTGTTTTGAAATCTAATCTAAACCGTGAAGGAAATAGGAAGATTGAAGATTCCAAATCTCAAATTCTCAAATGTTAGAAGTTATTCGTTTTGAAATCTGAAAGATGATCACATCACATTATGTGTTAAAATAGTTACTTTTAATATTAACGTAATCACATTTTAGTCACAATTAAACCGTCATATGCGTGTAAAAGACTACAATAGACTCACTCTTTAAAAAAAGAATCATTAAATTAGTTGTACAAAATAGATATTTGAAAAATAAGTTAGACCAAAATTTATATATGGCTAACAGTTAATAGAAAATTAAATTATATTAGAGTATTAGGATATATGAATAGACTTATAATTAAGTTTAGGTATTATTACTATTAAGTATTGTGTTATTTATGAATGACTTTTGTTGGTTGTAATAATGATCCTTTGAATCATCATAGCCGTAATATGAAGTAGTAGCATTGGCCTTCCCCATTTCATTGTGTTCATGTGTATGTAGAGTGTTCTCGGCCTTTATCTCTGCCAAACATTTTTTTTTAGGCTTGTAATTTTGGTATTATGTTTAATCCCATCGGTGGGCACTACAAATTTTAAGCCCACCGACATGACATCGAGGAATTTGTAGCGGTCGCCTAGTTCTCTACGATACCACAAGTTAAGATATATAGGAGAATACATTTTAGAGAAATAGAAGATAGATTATATTATTATGAGTTGATTATTATCCTCACAAATGAGAATATTTATACACAATAGATGGTAACTCAAAAGTCATTCATAAATAACACAATACTTAATAGTAATAATACCTAAACTTAATTATAAGTCTATTCATATATCCTACTCCAATACTCTAATAAATTAAATAGTTTACTTTTATCATATTTTTTAATTTTCTTTATATAAGTTAAGCACGCTTTAGTTACGAGTAATTTAAATTAATTTTAAATTCATTACAAAATTTATCTCATTACAAAGATTAGCACAGAGAACTTTGCAATGAGCCAATGACCATAGTTGAATTTGATTTGTTAATTGTTATGTTAAATACAATGGCAAAAGTAAATTTACAAAAGTACAAATGTGACAATTTATTCAAATACTTCCTCCATTTCATTTGATTCTATACATATTCCTTTTTCGGAAATTCCAATCAATTCTATACATTTCTATTTTAGTCTCTACTTTATTAAACTAAAAGACCAATATACCCTTCACTAATACCCACTCAACCCACTTGCAAACAATAAAGTAGGAGTATTTAAGTAATTCCATTATCTACCCCACTTGATTTTCTTCTACCTTAATTACCGTGTTTTGATCAAACGTATAGAATCAAACGGAATGGAGGAAGTACTCCGTAGTAAATAATTTTGCAGTCAACCATAAAAACTAATCTGAAAAGTCAAAAGAGTGAGGGCTTAATTTATCTGAATAAAATCGTAATATAACCGTTAAATTTAAACGTAGTTAACCTAACAATTAACAAATATACTAAAGTCATGCAAATTAGCATCGAATCATGCTTGCATAACAGTTTGGTTTGGCATTAAACATATCTCACTCCATACTGGTTGATTGCGTGTTCGATTCATGTCATGTTCAAAACTTTTACTATGCTTGAGAAGTACTCCGTAGGTGGGACGGACAAAGATTGTAAGCGTAAATACAGTAACCCAAAAAAAAAAAAAAAAAAAAAAAAAAAAAAAAAAAGAAGTTACAATTACTGACAAATTTGCCGATTTACAGTCAGGAAACAACCCGATTAACAAAACAAATTACATGTGTGAACTTTTCCATTCTCCTTTGACCTGAAAGTCGTGTCATTTTGAGCTCTACCCTTGCGTCACCTAAAATTAGTGAATAAGAGTAGATTATCTCTGTTAATCGTGTACCTTTGACACGTCTCTCGACACCCAAGGTCGCAAAGTATCTCTCGGACGAACATGGTCTTTTAGTATCAATAACCTCAAGTCATGCACAGGCTTAAAACGGCAGCCTCTCTCATAGAGACGGGCAACAAAGGTGGCCTGGTATTCTGTACAATGGCATCTCGACATCAGGAGGTCCTTGAAATAGGGATCGCTTTGTTCCTCATGTATTGGGCTCCATACGACGCAGTGGAAGCCACTGTTGTAGAAGCGACCAGCCAGCTGCACAAAATTACGAGTATTAAGTACGATCAGCTGTGCTTCTACGCCCAAGTTCATGTCAAAAACCCTACACAGGATTTCAATGAGTTCTACGAGAGTACCTGAGGTAGTTTATGTACACCTGGGTTTCTGAGTTTCCGAGCTCAGGTTGCAGGAGAGCAGCAGCAACTAGGATTAACTGGAATACTGTATTTACCTATTGATATTCAGGCAGCCAATGAAATTTAATTAATACGCAGCTCATATGTGCAAGAACTAATACATCATATGTACACGAATTCTCTAAGAGGCAAAAGTTTATGAATTTACCATCCTAGAGACTTTTTACCCCAAGAGTTATTATCATACTGAAACTCCACGTGATTAGACAATTACTGCTTGATTAAATTCCGAGAAACCAAAATCTAAGAAGTCAGAACTCACCTTGCTGATAAATAAAGGCTCGATCTTCTCAGGCCGAGTTCCGTCAAGGTTGAAAAAGTCATACCAACTCTCCCACTGGGAATTATTATCCATTAATAGGCAGGAAAATAACAAATAATCAATCAACCTAGTTGATGACACGCACCTGCCAACTTAAGCTACTACCTCGCTTGTAAACAGCACCACCAACGAGCGTTACATCCCGAAGCACAACCAGTCCAACAAGTCCAGCTTTGTATTTAAAAAAACAAAAATAAAATTAGTCCACCGAAGATATAATCATAACAGTCTCATTCAGCTTGTCTTTATCAATTACGGAGTAGTTATTATTATAGCCAACTCTCGACATTTTAATGTTCAACAAACCCTCAATAGACTGACGAGACTTAAACAGAGTGGATTGACAAGCAGACTAGGAAACAAACTCAGATTGTATGAGAAAATCGAGCTAAAATACAGCCACAAGAACACCACCGAGCCTTCTTTCAGAAATGAATTGGGGTTGGTGAAAATGATTCGTCCCTGAAATCGGGCACTAAAATACTGAATTGAGAACAGAAAAAGGAGTAAAAAAGAAGTGGGAAAGAGGGAACTACAAGGATATAAAACATACGGAGTAGTACATTGATAAACTAAGGTGCTGACAAAAACAGAAGAGAAAACCTTTTGAAAGAGACCAAATAGAAGATGTATACGTAAAACAAGGGTGAAGAGAGGAAAATAAAAGATAAGAAAAAACCGCTCAGATGAGAGCAAAGGAGAGTCATCCAAAGAAAAATGATATTCCGAAACAAACGTAAGCAAGAGTGAAAGAAATCAAATGAGGTGCGAAGTCAAGCCCAAGATTCCTCATTGAAGTCTCATCGCTCCATCCAATCCAGCTCTATGTTTTACATGATCCCAATAAATAGACGCATATTCCTCCCACACCAGCACTAGGTTCTCTTTGATCCCAAATATACAAATCACTCGTAACCATCCTTATCCACGATTTTAGGATAGTCTCCTTGTCTCATGGCTTTCACAATCTTATCATGTCAGCAAAATTGATAGTACCCAATTTGGCCTCCTTTTCACATGACTAAATCAGTAGAAAATACATCCATAGAAGCATAAGCATGTCTATACATGAAAGTGTCAAATCCATCGATTCAAAATTGCAATACTACTTTATTGACCAAGAAAATAAGTGACAGAGAAACAGCAGAATTAAGATATCTATGAATTTGAAAGAAGGCTACTGTTTGTAAGCAAGCTGCAACGTCGCTTCAAAAGCAAGTTGGTGGTGGTGTACTGGTGTTGTATTTGATATTGGTAACTATCTATTCAGTTAAATATTGTCAACCACAATAGGCATATCACTGGAAGCGAAAAAAGCCAAACTAAAGAAAATACACGCGTTCTTTCTAACCCACAGCTGGATACTTACGGTGTAGAAGATTATTTTCCACCATTGCCAAAGCAACACATCCAACTAAAACCTGTACGACCAGAAAAGTACTCATTAGTCATGAGATTTACGACAACCCTTGCAAATGATCTAGTATCCACCTTCCTAAAATATAAAAACAAGATAATTACCTTATCTGCAAGAGGATCTAAGTAGGAGCCAACAACGGAATTAATGCCCATCCTCCTAGCTAGATACCCATCTAGCTAAAACAATAATATCATGAGAACAGGAACCGCACCACAGTAATGTTTGAAAAGAATATTGCTGTAAGATTATTTCTCACCCAGTCACTGGCACCGGATATTGCAAGCCCTACAAATGCAGGAAGATACCATTCATTCACAATCATCCTGCACCAGATTATCACACATGAATTTTAGAGACATCTTTAAAATCAAATCGACTCTAACCATAGATTCTACTAAAATCAGGAGACATGCAGGTCCTCTAATCCATAGTATATCGTCCAAGAAGTAGGCACCATATACAAAATGTATAAGATTCAAGGAGTACAAAATCATAGCTATAAATATGAATATCTTAGGGAAAGTGGGTCATTTTTGAAGAATAATGTAAGTAACCCCCAACGACCAACGTATTTGGAGGGTAACTGTTAAACAACCAAAAATGGCTAAAGGACAGATCAATATGACTCTTAATAACAGAAGTTTGAAGGGTAAAAGCTTATAGCCACAATACAAAAGATAGACTGAACGACCAAAGCTCAAGAGAAAAGCACACAGTTCAGTGAACATCCATGCCCATAAGTCTATGAGACTATGACTACTGAAAAGCACCAACTTCTGTAAAGATCCATTGCCTATGAGTCTATTACTGAAAATTTTCAATATGAAGGTTCCTATATACTAAAGCAGTAAAGCCTAGTGACGGCCTTAATTGAACACTTAGTTTATAAAAGGAGCGCCTAAGGCACGCTTTGGATGAGGCACTAGCCAAACGCCTCGGTGCATTTAGGTGCGCCTTTTGGACAAAGCTTAATTGACACTCTGTAACGTTTCAATTAGATCTTTACTTAAGCCGAACCTTTTTCTCTTTATTCTCAATTTTTATTCCTTTTCATGTTTGATAGCTTGAGAACTCAAGAAAATGTTTTTTTGCCCAAACATTTTACAAATAAAATAGGGAGCCTTGCGTCTAAAAGGCGCGCGCCTTCGCCTTGCGCTTTGCGCCTTCTCGCCTCAGCCCTCTTAAGGCCTCGGTGAGCCTTGAGCCTCTTCAAACTAAGAGTTGAACATGATCTATTCCAAAGGGAAAGGGCTTTTACCTCCATAAACTAAAGCCTAATTACTTCCAGCAAATTTCTCCTCGAAAGTCTCATTCTTCTCACAAAATTATATACGGAGTATGAAATTATCAAACCATTTTCCAGATGTACAATTGATTTTACACCAACCAATTATATCATCTGCAAATTTCCTAATCCGAGATTTATCCTTCAGTAGCACTATCGATTTTGTACTCCCTCCATTCAATGTCACTTTTCCCCATTTGCTTTTTCACACATATGGAGGCACGTATTATAACACTAATATATATATTTACACTAAAAAAAAAAATCTATAAAATAAGCACAAAAAGTTTATATTCTTATTGCACTCATGAAAGTCAAATCAAACATCTCACATTACAATTTTATCTCTTATATATCGTAAGAAATTTCGAAAAATTTCAAGATAGATGAACAGTGTCAAAAGTTATACTTCCTACGTTTCATTTGGTACTATACATTTTTCAAATTATGTTTGAAGGAAAATGTATACAATCAAATGAGGCAATTGGAGTTCAATTGGAATGCCTCTTTAGTGTACCACTAGATGTAGCAAATTATTGTGATTGTATCTATTTCCGAAAAAAACACATACTCAAATCACATTTTATGAAGTTAAGTTCATCTTCAATTAAATGAAAACCTAAACACAAACTGATCAATTCTTCGATTTCACCAGAAAGTCAAGATCAGCTCGCTAAGGCAATGAAACCGAGTTTTAAATAACAAACTACAACAAAATTTTCTACTCTCTCCATTCCAACAGGTTGTTATCATTTTCAAAAATTCCTCACGCATAATTTCAAAAACGATAAAAACCTATTGGAATCAAGCGAGTATCAACTAATGTAGTTCGTCAAATGTAATTCTTACGCATATCCTTCTTGCTCCATAAGACATATATGACCAATTGACCATGAGCTAAAGTGTACTACGACTTCGTCGTGATAATATTGTTTACCTTTACTTTTGGTTATTCTTTTCGCAATGACTAGTGAAACATGCTGATCAATCTATGCATCAGCTGCATTTCTGAAACCGAAAGATGAACAAATGACGGATACACTCATACACCTAAAAATGATTAAGCTCTACTACATCGTATCGACTATCTTAAATACGTACGTCGAAACACGAACATCGAAAGGATTTGATGGAAAACCTTACCAACCGAGGAACGGTCCAGAAACCATTCGACTAACCGAGACGAAATTTGGCCAATTAACAAAACTCTCGACAAATCCACCACTTTCGCGACTGTTCACTTTCGTAACGTTTTCAACGACAGCAGCTTTAACAGCACGCGCATCACTCTCCCGACTATCATCACTCCGAAACCCTAATTTGATCGGAAACCTCAATTGAGTCTTCTCGAAAATTCGCAACTTTCGGGGCAAAACGACGTCGTACTGGACAAGCGTCGGCGTGGCGGACTGAGAGAGCTGCCACGGCGGAGACGAGAGGAAGAGGGGCCCACCGGGGGCGGCGTCGGCGGTGGTGGTGGCGGAAGAGAGAGGAGAGAGGAATGGGGTGCGGTGAGAAAGGAGAGAGAACTGTTTGTGGAAACTTAACAAGGTGGTTGTTGCGGCGGTGGTGGTTGATTTAGGGTTTTTGAGGATTGTTTGAAGACATCGGAAGATCGCCATTGATGAAATTATTCAATTGTTTTGGGGATGATCAAGTTTGTTCGATGAATTTCAATTGATTTAGTTGGGGAGGGGAGGGGAAAATTAGGGCAAAGTACGAATTAAGAAATGGGAATTTTCTATGGTACGGAAGACTATCTTTATTCATAGAATACACTCGTCTCAAAACTAAACTCTGTCACCTTAGCTTTCCACTAACTTTTCATTTTTCAGACTCAGACTCAAACACCCTTAGACTTAATGAACCGATATACTTTATTCTCAAATTTATTTCAAACTTTGTCAACTCAATTGTCCTCTTATATTAATGGATTTTCAGACTTAATGAACAGACTCAATTTTCTCAAATTTATTCTCAGAAATGGATTTTTTGGTTAGACACTACCTTATATTTAGGTCGTGTGATGAACTACCTCACATTTTATTTTTTTGTGAGGAACTACCTTACATTTTTTAAAATTTGTGAGACACTACCCAATCGTTAATTCTGTTAAGTTTTGGGGTTTGACCGTCATTGACTGACAGAATTTTTATTTGTTTCAAAATTACCTTTTATTTGAAATTTTAATCTCCATTATCTCTTCTCCTCCAAACTCCACCTTACTTTCACTACTACTCCGTACTAATTAAAACCCAAATTTCTTCCTATACTTGATCATCATTAATTTTATCACTTCATTATCACTTCTACTACTAATTAAAATTCAAGGTAGTACCTCACAATTCGACCAAAATATAAGGTAGTGTGTGACAAAAATCCCTATATTAATTTTATCACTTCATTTTCTATATTTATTTTAGGGTTTTTTGTCAGACACTACCTTATATTTTGGTCGAATTGTAAGGTACTACCTTACATTTTATTTTTTGCGAAGAAGTACCTTATATTTTCTAAAATTTGTGAGACACTACCAATCAAGCAATTCCGTTAAGTTGTGGACGTTGACTGTTAGTCAACGCAAAAGCTTTATTTCTTAAGTGCATTTCTCCTTATTTTTTTCCTTCATTCTTAATTTCTTTAAAGCTTATATCTGATTTACCATTGTTTTCTTAATTTACAATATTTTTTAATTCCAAATCATACACAATTCTTGAAAAATGTAAAGTGAACAAAAAAATAAAATAATAAACAATAATATTTTAATTTCAAATTTAGTAGTAACAAAGAAAGGATTGAAAATTGAGAACTCAACTTCTTCTTATGGTATCGGATCGGATACGACGGCGAAGTCGATGGAGTGTTCGAAAAAGGGCTTTGGTATGATTTTTTTGCCGACACCGCTTCGACAAAATTAAATTATCATCTAGTCTTTGATAAAGGGGTGATTTTGAGCTTGCAATTGAGATATGAATGATGTAAGTAGTGTTATAGTGATAATGCTAAGGTAAGTTTTTGATTAAGGAAAATTTAATATGAATAAACCATCCTATTAGTGATCATCCATTAATAAACCAACCTTTTGATTAACTCTCAATAAACCAACCTTTACACCTTATCTTCCAATATTAGACTATCCCCATTTTTAAACGACTATTTAAGGGTGAAGATCACATGTTTTTCCCATTATTTCTCTATAACATTAATAATGGAGTGAAAGCATGTGTGTTATAGTTTTCGTTTTACCCAAAATGACAAGTTTAAAATCGAGATAGTTTAATAATGGAAGATGGGGTGCAAAGGTTGGTTTATTCAGAGTTAATCAAAAGGTTGGTTTATTAATGGAAGATCACTAATAGGTTGGTTAATTCATGTTAAATTTTCCTTTGATTAATGGTATTAGAGGAGGAAGAAAGAACATTTTTTTTTATCATTTAATAAGAGGATCGATAGAATGAAATGGTAAAAGATAAATATATATGAGTACTACTTTAATTGATATTAGAAGTTTGCTTGCAACCACAATTTTTTAGCAATGGAGAAAAATAACGTCTTAATTTCAGATCCGATGATGATAATGATGATGAAGTATAGGAAGAAATTTGGGTTTTAATTAGTAGTAGTGAGAGTAAGGTGGAATTTCGAGGAGAAGAGATAATGGAGATTAAAACTTCAAATAAAAGGTAATTTTGAAGCAAATAAAGATTTCGTCAGTCAATGACGGTCAAACCCCAAAACTTAACAGAATTAACGATTTAGTAGTGTCTCACAAATTTTTAAAAATGTAAGGTAGTTCTTCACAAAAAATAAAATGTAAGGTAATTCATCACAATTCGACCTAAATATAAGGTAGTGTACTCTGACAAAAAATCATTTATTTTATGATAACATATTTTTCGATTAATTAACTCCGACAATAAAAATAGAGGAGATGAAGATTTTTTT
Source organism: Dianthus caryophyllus (assembly GCA_023091065.1). Classification (NCBI taxonomy): domain Eukaryota; kingdom Viridiplantae; phylum Streptophyta; class Magnoliopsida; order Caryophyllales; family Caryophyllaceae; genus Dianthus; species Dianthus caryophyllus. Next base: position 9,632,130 of record CM041523.1, on the reverse strand, counting down.
TTTTTTTTTTTTTTTTTCAATGTGACTATCATAATACAAAATAATACTCCGTAACCTTTTTAATTATATATATATTTTTTTTACAATAAACAATTTTTATCTTATTTATATGAATAGAATACACACTTTATATTATCTATTCAACATTGATATTAATATAATATAAGATTAACACTATTTATGAGTCTCAAAAAGATGAGTATGAGGGTGAGTCTTGAATTTCCAAGACTCACTTTAAGACTAGTTAATAGTGTTTGATCTATTATTTTATTAATTTATATTTATATTAATTAATTATATATAACAAAAACCACCTATACAAATTTTCCCTCCAATTTTTCCCTCCAACTTTCACATATTTTAATCCCTTTTACTTTATTTTATTTTATTTCCTTTTTGACTAATATAAGTAATAAATCAATAATATCTTCTAGATAAAATGGAGTATATTCTTTTTTTATCTCTTTAACTATCCATTTTTATTTAATATGTTTCAGTATAACATTTTATCTCTTAAACTATCGATTTTTAGTTTATGTGTTTTCAATAACATTCTTAATGCATATTACTACATTATTATAATAAATGATAATTTATTTTATTTCTTTTTTGACTAATATAAGTAATAAGTTAATATCTTCTATATACAAAGGAGTATATACTTTTTGTGTTGAGATTCACAGCAATTAGTGCATATATGCAATTACTTTTTATTTTATTCAAATCTTTAGATTGTATTTTATTTTGATAATATATTTTTTACTTAAATAAATGAATGGCTGTGATTGGAGGACTGCACAACTGCAATTAAATGACAACTGCTGTGAATCCTCTCCTATTTTTTTTATCTCTTTAACTATCCATTTTTATTTAATATGTTTTCAATATAACATTTTATCTCTTAAACTATCGATTTTTATTTTATGTGTTTTCAATAACATTCTTAGCGCATTTTACTACATTATTATAACAAAAGATCAATTTTAAGACAATGTATTGCGATATTTGATCGATTTTTGTCACATTATGATATATTTTAAAATAAATTTATAATTATATTTGTATAAAAAAAATGTTCCATTATTCTAATTGTTTTGTTACAATTTTCAACGTCTCTATCATCTAAATTTTGATAGTTAATTAAGAAAAATTAAAATTGACACTTCCAAACTTATTAAACGGGTTAATTAGAAGACAATTACGGGTCAAATGATTTAAACATGCTTTAAACAAGTCATATAAGCGGGTTAGTGGGTTACATGTTAAACAAATACGCAGTCGGGTAAAATACAGTTTGTTGTATTTTGGGTCTAAAAATAGATGATTATTTAAGTTGCGTTTATATTATTATTACGAAATATTCTTATTTTAATTTGGTTTAGATAATAAATAGATAAAAGAATGTGTATTACTTTATATAGATAAGATACAAATTTACTTAACCAATTAATTAAATTAAAGTGAAATTTAACTTATTATATTTAATTTATGGGATATTTATAGTGCATAGGTTTTTGACTTTCTACACAGTACTACTTTTTCAAAAGCATACATGGTACCTAAATATTGTCATTATTGGTAAGTATACAGAACTTTGTTTTGAAAATTAAACTCAATTTTAAGCGTTAAATGATTACTTGACGCATAATCTAAGCTTAGTTTTTACTCACCCATGACCGATAGACTCTATTAGGCTCAATATCCACCTATAACCTAATATATATTGGTAAATATACGATAAAAAATTTGATGAAAAATAATTTATTGTTTTCCTATAAAATTATCACATCTAAGATAAATATTGAGCCTAATAGAGTCTCTCGGTCATGAGTAAGTAAAACCAAGCTTCATTATGCGTCCAAATAATCATTTAACACTTAAAATTGAGTTTAATTTTTTGAAAACAAAATTCAGGGGTATACTTACGGATAATGACAACATTTAGGGGTACCATGTATGTTTTTGAAAAAGTAAGGGTACCATGTAGAATGTCAAAAAACTGAGGGGTACCATATAGAATATCCCTTAATTTATTAAGTAATAAGTAATGTGTATAACAAAAAAAATTGTTATTGTAAATATAAAATTGTCGGGTTTTAATTAGTACTCCGTAATATAATTTTAAATATACAAATATGTCGATAATTAAAAAAAAAAAAAAAAAGTTAGAAGGTTTATTTTATGTCCGATTTATATAAGCGAAGAATATTTTATAATAAATTAAATGTAGATATTGAAGTACTAAAATAAAAATAAAGTAAAATAAATTAAAGTAAAAAGTTGAGGTGATAAAATCTGAAATGAGTTTGTGAATAAAGTGTATCTTTTCACTCTGAGAATGTATCATTTCTAATTGTTGTATCCTGCTCTTTATTTCCACAGACTTATTATTCCCGAGAGACCCTGGGCCCCACGGCTCCGAAATGCAAGGTTGTATTCTGATCTTTGATTCATATATCCGTATTTGTAATGGGATTATGATATGTTTATTACGGATTCCACTCGCTATCTTATTAACTAATTAAGCATTGTGCTTTTAGGTTGGATTGTTAACTAAGCAGCAGCTCATGTTCGTCTTTTGTCAGTGAGGTCATTCACAAACTTTGCTCGTGTCTAAAGCCGTAAAAACTATCTTTTGTCGTAGGTTTGGTGTGAGATTGTGAGATCTGTATATGCTCCTACGTAACTGACGATTGTACATCCTGAGTTTGGCTTATAGTTAGCTTCTTGGGTTTTGGAATGCTTAAGGGTTCTATTCTACCCATAGAGTTCCGCTCAATTGGCTAATCCAAACCAAAATTAAACCGAGATGTGCCATAATAATTAATGACTCAAGATAATGACTCAACCTGATCTCATGTGACAACCTCATAATGTTTTCGAATATTGATAAGGAAAGATTTTCTTAACATTAATATTTGACGAACATGAGAATTTTCTACCGATATACTTTTAGATGACTTAATTGCTTAATTGATGACTTGATCTAAAACCGACCCAATGATTTGAACCCTACGCACCTACCCAACCCAATGAATGATTTTTAACCCGATAAAACCAAAACCCATGTGATCAAATTAACCTCGGCCCAAAATAATTAACCTGAGTGATCAGAATCTTCAAGATCATTAATCCCAAATGTGGATATATAATTTTTTTTTTTTTCCTCAAAAATACGTTTAACAAAAAACAAAAAAAAACCCACAAAAGTTTGAGAGCTATAAATATAGACAGATCATCATAACAACCTTTCATAACTACCCACATTCTCTAACTAACTCATAACTACCCTTTTTTTTTCTCTGTTTTTCCACCCAACTGAAAACCCTCCTTCATTTCAATTTTCGATTTCGACACCAATTTCAATTCCATCTCTGCCATGTCGAACACTCCAGGTTCCTCCATGGCTGGACCTTCACAGCAAAACCCAGATGAACCTTCTCGAGAATACACGCCGATTTCTTCCCTTGATAATGTCTCGTCTCTGATGAACCCTCCCGACAAAAGCGTCATGTCGTTTAGCTTTCAGGTGAGAGCTGCTCAAGAACTGAAAGAGGAGATTGAAACTCTGTGTGATTCTGGGGTCGCAGTCGCTAAATTTCATGTCAGCGAGCTGGGTTTGGAGATTTCGGTCGCCAAATTTCATGGAACTCTGTGGGATTCTTACTGGAAGCCGGCTTCTGATTTGATTAACTTCCAGTGTCGTAGGCCGAGCACCGAGCCCCTGGTTGTATATTTGCTGCCCGTTTCTTGGGTTTTACGCCGTGTTCACAATGACGATACTCTCACCGTTTATAAACTTGATGGGTCCAATAATCTTTCCATCATGTGCGGTGAGTCTCTTCTTCAATATCTTTCGTAATCACTGAATTTAGAGGGTTTTTCGAGCATATCATTGTGAATTTTACAGCATAATTTCGATGTTTCATTCAAATTCTGTTTAGTTATCAATTAAGTCTACCTTTTTTTTTCGATTTTTTTTTTTGATAATTTATGTTCTGGTGGGTTTTTTATGATAATATATGTTCTGGTGGGTTTTTAATTTTTTCGATTTTATTTTTGGTAGTTTCGATTTTATTTTACAGGGTTTTCCGAGTGTTTTATTCTGATTTGTCGTCTGTGATTTACGTTTGGCAAAATTTCCGTCATCACTTTCAATTTCTTGTTGCTGTAAAGTTGATAACTTGATATCGTTGTTGCTTCATTTTTGTCCTTGCAAGTTATGAGTTCTTTGGGTCATGTTTTCAATGTTTTAGCGCAATATAACTTCGGGTTTGATGGGGTCAATCTTTGAGTTTTTCTATGTTTTCTGATGTCGGGAATTTTTATGTTGTCTAAATGCCGAAGTTTTCTGTTGTTCTGAGTGTTTCGATCTTTTTTCGTTATTTTGTCATGTATTCATCGATGTTTCCTGTTAATTTTCGAAGTTTTCTGATGTCGATACTTCTTGTTTTTGCGTCTGCTTGCGCAGAAAGATCCAAACCACGCAGCAGGTTATCGTTCAATTTTCCCAGCGTTGATCTGAACCTACCACTTGAGCCTGGTCAACAACTAAACCAGCCTGATGACAACATCAGGTCATTTAGTTTTCAGCCGTGGCGTGCTCGAGTACTGAAACAAGGGATTCGTGTTCTGTGTGATTCTGGGGTTAACGGGCTCGGTTTGGCCTACATTCATGCTGACGACAATGGTTTCCAGATCACTGTCGACACCAAAGAAGGTTGTGCTGGTGTTTTGTTGTTGCCAGCTAAAAGGTTGCGGAACTTCCAGTGTAGTAAGCCCAGCACTGTCGCGCAGATCGTTAATTTGGCGGAGGTTTCTTGGATTTTGTCTCCTGTAGACGACGAGGATACTGTCACCGTGTATCAAGTTGACGGCTCTAATCAACTTTCCTTCATGTTTGGTGAGTAAACAAATCCATTAAGTTGTAAGAACTTCGATGTTGTTTATTAGTTTTTCAATGTTTTCTGATGTCAAACTTTTCTTTATTATAGAGTTTGGGTCAGCGCAAAAGTCTGTCGCAATTTTATCTACCAATGGCTACAACTTCCCTGGTTTTCTCGGAAAGTTTCCTCAGATTGCAACATACTGTGAGGGTCGAGTGCTAGCCTTTGATTTGAGGTGGACAATTCAAACATATGCAATGGAAGCTGACGACGGATGTCCCGTGGGTGTGTAGTCTGTACATCCCTTCTCATCGTTAATTCCGTAATTTCGAGTCTGATTTTTGATATTAATGTACCCTTGTTTCACTAATGTTTGTATCAGTGTCGATCGAGATAGGGGACGACTCAATCGACGAGCCAATCTTTTGTGCTATGGATATGGGAAACTGGAATGCCGAATTTCAACGGATCATGGTAATACTGATACGTCGGTTTTGGAGCAAATGTGTTACTCCGTATCACTTATCAGTATATATTTCTGTATTTATATGAAAGTGACGTTGATTTTATTATTATGTGCAGGACCTGGAAAAGAAAAACCCAACAGGGCAGAAATATCGTGTGTGGTTTCACTGTAATTTCGTATCAACTTTGAGGGCGGCGTGTGACGAGCTTGTTGACAATCGTGCTGAGGTGGAGGTGCGCTTCTCGTTGGTTCCAAAAGGGCACGTCGTGTTTCAATTCAACCCCACAGAAACAGGGACTGTACTGTTCTTGAAGAGAGCACTTGCTTTCTACCCTGATGCTGATGATATCGAGTCTTTGACCACAGTGCTTGGACGATTTAAGGTCACGTACTAGCGTAATTGATTTCGACTTTGGTTGTAGCAATACTGCTTTGTTTTGGTTCAGTCTGCTACTTTGCTCAGCAATTAAACTCTGATACTTTTGTAACTCAAATACCTGAGAGTTAATGCAGGATTAATATACAGTAAAATCTGCGATCATAATTCATAATTCTGTGTACTTAAATCGGGTTTTGTTTGTTTTTCTAAGCCATGTCTATAATAGGAGCAACATAGAAAGTTAGAAGTAACTATTTGTAGATCTCGAAGATCAAATTTGGGACGACGCAACTACACAAGCACAACAATACCTGTGGCTTGTGTGTTGTTCCGCTGACTTTCGGGTTTTACTGTCGGAGCAACCTGCAATCAGGTGGATGTCTAGTGCTTCTAACTGAAACACTTGAAGTCTACCCTCGTGCACCACGTTAATCTATTGGAGAATTCTTAAGCACCAACTCATGATGCTTGTCTTATGATGCTTAGGTCATTCAAAAACTTTGCGCATGTTTGAAGCCGTACGTATTTTCTTATGTCTTAGATCTGATGTCAGTTGTGCGTTACTCGGTTACTGATAATTATGAATATACGATGAATGATCGTAATTAACGATTCTGTATTCTAGTTACTCAGCTACGTGTAATTGGTTAACTCAGTTTGAATGCTTTAAGCTTCTGTCTTACGAGTTACGAGTATAAAATTTTGCGCATTGGTCAGCTGATGATCGATGATGACTAGACTCGATAATGATATTAAACCTGAGTTCGAAACGACTTACTCGGGAACCCAATGTCGGGCAGCTGCCCAAGCCTGCCCATAAATATATCTCTCTAAATAACAAACATAACTACCCTTTCATAACTACCCACCGTATTTCTAACGAACTCCATTTTTCATAACTACCATATTACTCAGTTTTCCCGCCCAACTAAAATACCTCAAAATTTCCGAGACCAATTTTGTGCCATGTGGAACTCCTCGAATCCCGCCACGAAAATGTCGAATTCTACACCCCTGTGCTCCCACTGGAGTATTCTCGCCAATTTGCACAGTCCTCAGTGGATGTTCCTGAGAAATCCATATTTCAATTTGTTGACTGTCATTTATGTTCTGCGAATTTCTATATCCCATACTTGTTTTTCTGATTTCTTGTTGCTGTAAATTGATAATTCTACCTATGTTTCAATGTCAAAATCTTGGAGAAAACAGTATTAGGTGAGTCGTACGTAAAGAAGTTAATGAACGATTTTACTGGATGAAATTTGTTCATATACATACTCCGTATGGCCTTAAGAGCTATGTTTGCTTTCTTTGCATCATCAGGAGTTGGAGAGTTTCGATATTTTAGTAAACGTGATTTGACTCATACGCAGTACGGAGTCTATGTGATGATGAATTCTCATTTTTTTTCGATATTTTTTGTTGTTCCTTACTAGTTCTGTCTGCAGTTTTTCATAGTCGGTTGTATATCGATGGTTTTGTTGCTCAGAAGTGAACTGATGCATTATGTTGCCTGATGTCATAACCTTTACTATATTTTCTGATGTCGACACTTTTTTCTTTCGGCCTGCGCATGAGCAGAAAGGTCTTTCCACTCCCGAGGGTTATCCGTCAATTTTCTCAGCTTGAGTAACAACATCGGAAAGCATCCCAAGATCGACTATTACTGTGAGGCTACTGTAAGCTGCGTTGAATTGAGGCGTATAATTGAACTGCAGTCACGAGCAGCTGCTGTGAGGCGTCTAATTGGTACGTACTCAGTAGTCTGTACATCCATTCTCACTATTGTTTCGCTACTGTCAGCTGCGCATTAATGTAACTTCACTTTATTGGGACAGATCGCTTATGTAGTCTGTACAGTAGTCTGTACAGTTGTAAAAACAAACAGTCAATGCGTCCATCTGCTGACTGCTAAAACAGAACCGACAGATCGCTTACGTAGTGTTGAGTACCGAACACAGCTGTTTCGTGTTGAATATCGGACATAGCTAATTGGGACCGAAACCGCTCGCTCTGTTGACCACCTCTAATTAAACTCGTCGAACTTTTTTCTGTAGGATTAATCGCCAGAAATAATCCAAACAGATCCTCTTATTCCATAAATAATCCGAATTCGAATTAATCCACAAATAATACCAACTATTGAAATATCATTCCAATAATGTACATTGGCCAATTTTAAATTGTTTTAATCGATAAAAAAAAGGTGAAATCAATTTGAATTTTACTTAAAATAAGAGTGAGGTAAAGTTAGAGTCGATTTCACCATTTTTTTTACGTGTTAAAGTCAATTGAAATTGGCCAAAATACATTATTGGAATTGTTTTTCAATAATTGGGATTGTTCGTGAATTAATTCGAGTTCTGATTATTTTTGAAATAAGAGGAACAGTTCACATTATTTCTGGCAATTATTCTTTTTTTTTTTTTATTTATTTTGAAATCGGCAATTATTCTTTTTAATTAAGTATTGTCGAAAAATCTCACAATGTACATTCAATATAACAAAAGTTAGTTAAAAAGGCTTAAATTCCAACACTAAAATTAAATGAACACGTTTAATTTGGCAACCATTTTAAAATTTAATATCGTAAAATGTTGATGGTGTGATTGTTAATATGACAGTAATTGGCCAACTAATAACCAAAAATAAAGAATATTTATTCTGAATATGTCCTCTCCATAGTACTAGGTACAAAATCAATCAATCAATTATTTTTATTATTATTATTATTATTATTATTATTATTTTTTTTTTTTTTTTTTTTTTTTTTTTTTTTTTTTTTATTATAAAAACTAAAAAGGGCTTTTATTGATAAACAAAAACCGAAATTACATGTTAAATGTGGGCACCCTAGACACAATCTGGACTTTTATTTATTATTATTATTATTATTATTATTATTATTATTATTATTATTATTATTTATTAAGAATATTTTGTCAACTTTATTGCATGGTCGTGCATGCAATATATAGGTGATCATTGTAACACAGAAATTTGCAGGCCATTAATATTTTTTTTTTTAAAAAAAGATAAAATTAAAAATAGAATAAATTATATAAAAAAAATATAAAAAATGAATGAGATATAATTAAGGAAGCTATTTTTAAAATGAATGGTTTGTGATAATTGCTAAAAGAGGCAAATTAATTTTGTGTAGTTGGCTTTTTGTTGAAGAGGGGGAGATCAATTTGGGAGGAAATGAGTAGTTTCCTCTCATGTTGCAGGGCTGATTTTCTCGAAGACGACGAACGTGGTGGTCGGAATATCAGCCCTGTAACACCGAGGACACCGACTAAAACGAGGAGAAGGAAGCCTAAGAAGAAGAAAATGAGGGATTTTAGCGACACCAAAGTTTCCATCTCGACTGTTGTTAAGACGCTTTCTTTGAGGTCTGCGGCTAAAGGTATGTTTTTTAAATGAGTACCCTTGTTAATACGATACGAGGTAATTTCTCAGGAATTGCGACATAATAGTCCGTTGAATGATTTATTAGGTAAGAAGAAGCAACAGCCACAGCAGCAACAGCAGCAGCAGCAGCAGAAGCAGCAAACAATCGAGGATGTCGAGAAATCATTGACAGGTCAAAAGATCTCAGCTCAAGTCTTCACCTTCAGGCAAATGGCTGCTGCAACCAACAACTTCAGCATCGAGAATCTCGTTGGTGAGGGCGGTTTTGGCAGGGTTTATAAAGGGTACATCCCAGGCGTTGATAAGGTAAAAGGCCTAAAAGATTTGAAATCGACGTGTGAGCGGAAATCTTATGTGTTGCTGTTCAGAAAATTGAGATGATGATTTCGATGCTGACATTCTGCTGGTTTTATGTCTGTCAGCTTGTGGCCATCAAACAGCTCGACAAAAACGGACTGCAGGGGAACAGAGAATTCCTTTCGGAAGTGTTCATGCTTAGCCTTGTTGATCACCCAAACCTTGTGAATTTGATCGGGTATTGCGCAGACGGTGATCAACGGATCCTCGTCTATGAGTACATGGCAAACGGATCTTTAGAAGATCACCTCCTAGGTAATACAGTAAAACCGAACTTTTCTGAACTTAAATTTTGATATTATGTGTTTTTGTCGTATTTATACCTGATTTTATCAAAAAATTTAGATCTGCCACCGAACAAGGAGCCCTTGGATTGGCACACAAGGATGAAAATAGCGGAAGGAGCTGCAAAAGGGCTCGAGTATTTACACGAGACAATCAACCCACCTGTGATATACCGTGATTTCAAAGCATCAAACATTCTGTTAGACGAGGAATTCAACCCGAAGCTCTCTGATTTCGGCCTGGCTAGGATTGGTCCAACAGGTGAAGAGGATCACGTCTCGACTAGAGTCATGGGGACTTACGGGTACTGTGCGCCTGAGTACGCTATGACGGGTCAGTTGACGACTAAGTCAGATGTGTATAGCTTTGGTGTTGTCTTCCTTGAGCTCATTTCCGGAAGAAGAGCCATTGATACTACCAAAGATACCGCTGAGCAAAACCTCGTTAGTTGGGTAAGCGCAAATTTTCATCGTCAAACTAAGGACACGTTCTCCTCATCGTATTTTTTCTTAACTTAAAAAGTTTACAGAACCCTTCCTAAACAGTGGAGTATAATTTTCAGCAGTTTCTTTCAATCTACTAGACTTACAACACGTGATATGAAAATTTCAGGCGCAACCATTCTTTAAGGACAGAAAACTGTATGCTGAAATGGCTGATCCGTTGCTCGGAAACAAATTCCCTGAGAAAGCCCTAAATCAGGCTTTAGCTGTGGCATCGATGTGCTTACAGGAAGAAGCCAGCACACGACCATTAATCAGCGACGTGGTTACTGCACTTGAGTTCCTGGCAAAGCCAACAAATTGCGAGGAACGTCCACAATTCTCGATCTTCGAGGCCGACGACAACCACGACAATGACAATAACAACGAAGATACAGATAAAGAGAAGCCAGGGTATGTGAGCTCGTTAGAGTCAACAACGGAGCACATGATGTGACCGGTCTGACGGAGAAAGTCAAGTCTGTTACTTACTATGTTTCACTCGATAAGCCCCCATTTGACTTTGTTTTCCTAAATAAATCAGTCAAATGGGTTGTTTCATTAAGTGAAACGGAGAGAGTACGCTGTAAATTTGAGATGCGTAGATGTCGGACGAGGTTATGTATCTATGAAGAGCTAGAATTTGTAGATGTAGAAGAAATCCCCCTTCAAATGATCCAGCATTGTTGGCATTTAAAAATAGCTGGGCAATTGCTTCATGTTTTTCTATAAAAGGATTTCAATTCTTGTTATGCATCGAGTTTATTGATTTATTTGCATTTCCATCATCGGACAAATATATAAAACCCGACAAATGGGTCATTCAGGTCGAGTCAGAAGTTACGTTGGATCATTTTTGAGTTTAGTCACGTAAGCATAAAACAGGTCAAGTATCTTCCACTTGCACATATTAGACAAAGTTTCGCATCTTTCCAACACCTTTTTGCTTTTGTCTTATTCAAAATACTTGACCCGTCTTAACTTAAGACGGATATAACTGTTTTATATGTTCGGGTTATTTAGGGTTGATTGGGGTCACTTTAGGTCATGATTTTGACTTGAATTAGCCATTTAGAGTACAGGGTTGAGTCTATCAAGTCAAATTCGGGTCAAGTCACTATTGGGTTGATTACCACCGCGAACAAGTAAATGGGTATACTTAAAGTTAATTGATTCTTACAAATATGATTAAATTCCTGTGATTTTCTGCTGAAATAGATGCTTTTCAGCAACTTGATTTGCAGTTGATTACCTGCTTAAACCTGTGATTTTTCCAACTTTTTGAATTTTACCACCTAATTATTCGTTCTACTCATGTGTCAAAAACATCTTAGTCGCTAGGCTTGAACGAATGGTACGAAACAATTCAAGACGTGTTTTTGGATTTGTAGAAGTTTAGCCGAACAAAATTGAATCAAGCGGAACTGAAATAAACTAAATTTTTAATCAAATAGAACTGAACAAATAAAAACTGAAATTAAGTCGAAAAGCAAAGTAAAAGTTCATTCTAAGGAGCATTCTGAAGAGTCAAATGAGCTAATCGCAGAAACTGAACCATAACAGTCAACATTCACGACGAAGGTCTGATGTTTGAGCAGAACAATCAACATGGTGACACATCACCCGTATTTGTTCATCTATAAATTGATACTTACACACAGCAAATTCTTTTTACAAGCTCGGAAAATACAACCATCTAACGTGTAAGACCATCCTACAGTAGGACGTAATGAAACTCGCCTCAAAACCTTATTCTTACTGTCTCAGACTGTAGGACCAACTTACCCGAAATTCTGCCTTCAGCAAATCAGAAAAAGACGATCAAAGAGTCGACGAGAACATAACCACAATCTAAGGCCTTCATTCTAATCACTATTTAAATCAGTATCAATGTCTGATTTAAGGCTCTTATAACTATACCCTGGAATTCCCCCAAACCTCTTACTCTCTGCTGCGCAGACGTCCACAGCAGAGCACATACTCGGCAAAAACCTGCCACTATTACTCGTACTCCCACCCTTCCGCTTCCTCTTCCAACTCAAACTCAAGAACGACCCTAGAGTCGGAATTGCAGCAGTCTTTGCACGACTGCCAGACGCGTCAACACTCTTAGACACACCAACATACTTCCTAGGAGCGTGTTCAGGGCGGTGTAACTCAAGTTTCTGAAAGTACTCGATTTCCCGTCTGACGAGGGATCCTATGGTGCCTCTAGTACCTATGGCTAGTGGTGCTGTTGAGCCCATTTTTGTTGGTGTTTTTTTTTTGTTAGGGTACTTGACTTATATAACAAGTGTTTTAGTGTTTTTGTGGGGGAGACTTGTGAGTGAAGCACACAGTATGATCAGTGGTGGTTATACATTGCTTTGGTGTACAGGCATGTCTTTTGCTTTATAAAGGTGTGAATGTCTGCTTTTTTTTTTTTTTTATAGCAAAGAGTGGTGTATAGGGAAGTATTTCTTTTTCATGTGATGGGGACTTTGGAATAATTAACATTCGGGTTTAAGAAAAAAAAAGTATTCGATGAGGGAAAAGACGGTGTTGATGTTGACGGGTTTCAAATGGTAGTCACGCAATTCTAGACGTAGAATTCGGGCTTAAACTCAAAAACACAAAAGCTATCATTTGTTGATTGAACAAGTTAAACTGAATTGATGTGAATTAAACGTAATCAAATTAGTTCCCCGCTCATATGATCGGTTAGTGAATGAGACAGGATCAAGTTGATCAAATACAACCTACAATAGTTAGAATTACTTCCTCAGAAGAAAGATGGATGTATAGCCTACAATTGATCAAAATTTAGTAATTTCAAGTCGACATCCTAAGATAGACAAACCGATAAAATGGAAACTACTGAGTATGTCGTAAGACTCGTAATAACAACATGATTCTCCTTAAGACATGACTCGACACAACATAAACCCATTATTTCAAAACTAACAACATAATGACGTTTACAGTAGTGTTACATGTAATAACTGGCTCAAACACTTATATCCGACATTAACAACCGAGAATGATTACCAATTTACCATAACAAATATGTCAAAACTTTTCAAGGTAAAAGGTCAAGTCAATGATTAAGGATGTGTAAAATAGAATAATATTAGAGCAATAAAATCAAAGCATGCATGATGATTAATTAAGCACACTTTAGAGTAATAGTGGTCACTATTCTCTAATCCATTAGGTTTAATGTCTAATATCAATATCAATATCAATATCAATATCAATATCAATATCAATAGTGGGAATGTTTTAGGTAGGTACCCTTTATAATGGAAGTCATCAAGTGAAAAGTACATAACTTCATTAATTAACTAATTTTTTACCGTAATTGATGGTGCCATTAATCATTTTGTTTCAACTTTTTTTTTTTTTTTTTTTTTTTTGGTCATAAGAAATCAAATCATGTTATTCCTCCAATTTTCTTTTCACGGGATAAAGTAAAGTCGACTTACCAAATTTTGTGCACTTTTTTTAGTCGTAAAAAATCATTCACTATAATTAATGTTCATTGAATTTTGATGTATTATGCACGGTAAAATTGGGTAGATTAGCTTCATTTACTCACTCAAGCAAGTTATGGAAGTCATTGACAAATGAAGTCCTAGCTTTTTGTATCTTTCATTCTACTTCAATTCTTCTGAATATGTAATGATTGTTCCATTCGTTGTGAACCTTCGATTCGTAAGTTACACTGCTATCGGTTTACTTCAAGATCTCGAAGATGTTCAGGTCAAATTATCAGATGTACGCAATTTTAATTTCAAAACATATACTCAAAACATCCCAAGGTGTTAGGCAAGTCGAATTCCTTTATTCTAAAATATATGTAAAGTCATAATGGTGGGGTAGCAACCCAAGTCCCACATTGGAGAAGAAGGCCATCACTTTATTGGTATGAGGCCTTTTGGGAAGGAGCCCAAAAACAAATCCGTGTGGGCCTTGCCCAAAGCGGACAATATCATACTAATGTGACGGTGTGGTGGAAGCGGCAGTCGAGTGAGTTTTTTAGTTTTAAATTCCCGCTTAAATTAAATACAAAAAAAAAATAATAATAATAATAATAATTAATTAATTACTCCATATCATGTTTTACCTTCAAAGTAAAAGTCTATCCAATTTAATAATACACTATTTGGCTCATGCTATTTGATGCTTAAAATGCTTTTATAGTGAGGGGCTCACAAGAACACTTCACCAGCAAAAGCAATGTAATAACTCAAATTTCAATAATGAAATACTCCCAAGAGTACAGAATTTACACTCATCATCATATAAAATACACACTTGTGATCGACCCACGTTTATAATATTTGGGTCACGTCATCACCTCAGACCGTTCAGTATTGGTTTCGCCAGTGAACAAGACCAAACAAACAAAAGGCATATACGGGGCAAGGGCATGATTCTGTCCACGATGGACCGATTTCGTTCCATCTAAAATGACTTAACTATGTTTGTTATGTTACTATACACAATTTCAACATAAATTAATTAAGGCATAGTTGGAAGATGGCATGAATACCTTAGCTTCCTATGCGATGCCAGAGCGCTTTGCAAAGCCGCATGCACGCTTGCTCCTTCACGGAATAATGACTCGTAAAAACGGCAAACTAATCGAGACAGTTCATCTTCCTCGTGGTCGCAGAATCCCTTGGACGATTCCGCAGTTTTCTCGATGTCACTATCTTCCCAGTCGCTGATAGGACTAGCTGGTTCTGCTTCTTCGTCCTCTGCTTCTTCCTCTCCAAGTTCAAACTTCCCGTTCGCTAAGACGTCAAAATCGTTGGATTCATGGAACGGGGTTGATATCGTTTCGGGAGGTTCAACAGAGGGACATATCACGGCTTTAGCACCAGCATCTAGGAAGGCCTTAATTAAATTCTTAACAAACCCGTATCTTCCCGTGCAAAATACAATCCGATCCCTCCAAGCTCCAACCTGAGGCCAATAAATGGCAAACGCATTAGAAAGAAACAATAAGTTTTTGTTTCTAACGAGTCAACTATGCCCAAAATATACAAAATTTATGTACCATCCAGCGAATATCATCAGCCACAAGATGCATGGAAGGGACTGTTCTTCTAAACATATAAGCGCCAATTTCCTGATCATCTTCCATAACCTGCAGAATGGAGCAACTTATTAGAGTGAGTCTGAAGCTTTGAATAAAACACGCAAAAGTTGTAAATTTGGTCCCTCAAGTTTCGAGTTAATTTCGCACTATAGTAAAAGACAACAAAAACTTCCCGAACGGTCTCTCAAACTAGTGAAAAAGCCTCAAAATCCTTATCGCATTAGGCTATAAAAAAATCACTTCAAAAACATCTCAAAAAAATATAGCCTGACATATTTTGAAAACCAATGTTCAATAGTTAGGTATATTTTGAGATTAATTGAAGTTAGGCGTATTTTGAGAAGACCAAACATAGTTGAGTATATTCTTGTGAATTTGCCTTTATTTTATTGTTATGTAGGTAAAATCACACTGAAAGTTACCTAAGTGAGAAGTTTCAAACTTCAAGCTATTGACGGGGAATTCACCCAACTTCACAGTACCATTTACCAGAACCTCAAGGACCGTTGTGGAAATAAACCAAGAAGCATCAGGAAATGCAAACAGCAAAGTTATACCTGAGTCTGGCGCCCTATGTATCGATGGACAATGCAATCAATTTGGAAATAAGGCTTATAAGCAACCAAATCAGCAATCGTTGTAATAGAATTCAGTTTTGACATCTCCTGTCTACCCCGAACCGTAGACAACAAGCTGAAACGTACACTCTGTAAGAACTTATCGGCTAACTCTCCAGGTTCAGCAACCACAAACACATCATTCTGCCAACTGCAGATATATTTGACCGTATTAGAAGCTACATTTAAAAAATTCAAGACATGAAAAGCACCAGCTATGTTACTTCGACACTACACATTCAGGGCCATACCCGTGGCAACACGACGTGACAAGGATATGGGTATGGATCCCGTACCCGACACTTAATAGTTGCAAACCTCACCGGTAATGACAAATTGCAGCCTAAGTAAATGAAAGACTTCTATAAAGCATCTAGTATGGTTTTAGTCAATCTTATGACTTGAATTTCACTTTTATCAATATTTAAGAACTTAGGGATATCTTACTTTCATTAAAAACATCCTCTGTAAAGACATGACCATGTACCCGTATTCCTTATTTTAGGACATAGATAAAGTCCCTCTATCTCCAAAATTGAGTCATGGCGGGTCCGACACTCATACCCAAGTCTAAGTAACTTAGTGCAACAGACAAGAGAAGACACATGAAAATTAGAGAAAGATATAGATGTTGACCTTAAAATAGCACCAGTTGTGTCACTCTGAAGCGCTAAATGGACAACACCCACTTGAGGTGAGTTTTGTAGCTTATGAAACAATGCCTGCACAGGTAGAGACAGCTGCCTGGGTCCTAAAGGAGACATTTGAGGCGGCGAGTTCAATTTTAAAGGTTGATGACCATCCAAGCTTAAAGGCGGGACTAAGTCGATTCGACCAACTTTCTGGGTAATATCTGGACTGTACAAAAGCGGGCTAGATGGAAAACTTCCAGTAAACATAGGCGAAGCAAATGGCGAACTAATTGAGGTGCCCGGGAATGGCTTTGAGGAATTCGGAATTCCAGTCACGATTTCCAATTTTATACCGCTATGGGAACAAAATGTTTCAAGGGACCTTGCATGATGCAAAATTCTTCCAGAGTCTGGACTATTTGAAGCTTCCACAAGAAGTACATTACGTCTCCACCCCAAAAAAGGGCTCCCGTCATCTGGCAAAGCAAAAACATTATAGGGTTTAAAGAACATGCAGAAAGAGGACTCAACAATTAAATAGAAACATGAGGCTAAACGTCGTAAAAAAAAAAAAAAAAAAAAAAAAAATTTAACACAGTGACTTCACTGAATAATGCCATAGTAATACATTTTGTCTTCTTTTCAGGGAACCACCTCAAGGCTTGACGCAACTTCTACGAATCACCCACCATAATGAATATCCATTTAGAAAAGAAGGGATAATATAATTGGTTTCAAACATGGCCAAGACTTATTTTTTAACCTTAAGAAGTAAAACATATAAAATTAACCTTTCCCATCAATGCAAACTGATCAATGTGATCATCCATCATCAAAGGTTAGCGATTTAGCATAGTGGCGTTCAAAATTAGTTCCAAACAGGCAACACAGAACACAACAAATGGTAATACACACCTAAACAAAACCAATCCACTAGCTTTAAAATATATTTAAGTACCATTTTCAGACTTTGGCCGGTACAATTGCTGAGATGTTGCGCCATCAAAAAATCTGTCTTCTTGTTGGAATGGCAACACTAGCTTCTCACAAGCACTTTTGAAAGCCTCAGAGTTCCTTTGGATGTATTCCTCTGTGGCAGTTTCCAACCTCAACCAACCAGCAGGGTCGGTTTCATCAAGGTTCATGTCACAACGATCATCAACTGTGAGAAAAGTACAGGAGAAAAGCATTCTAAATGAGCCTCCATTTCCATCCAACCGTTATAAAGATAAAACCCTTACACTCAATGAATTAAAAAAAAATATGTATAAATAAATAAATAAAAACCTTCAAATACTAACCAGGCTCAAATCGGTAATAGTGTACATCAGGAAGCATCGGCAACAAGGTACTTAAAGCTTCCTCAACTCGCTCCACCGAACAAGCACTCTCAATTAAAACAGGTACAATATCCCAAATAAGCCAGCCACCCTTCCGAACCTATAGAACAGCGATAAAAAATAATAATAAAATAAGATTACTGCTCATTCAGATATTTTGACTCTTACGTAGTTACATATCTTATTAAAACCAACCTTTGGTGGCACAGAACCAGATCCAATGGACACCAAACAATCGATTTTTGTGTCAGGCCACAAAAGTTGAGCCTCCCTTATGGCAAAAATGGTAGGGTTATTAGCTACTATAGCACCATCTTGCCATCGATTGACGCCTGCAAAGGGAAAAAAAAAAAAAAAAAAAAAACGACACAAACCATGAGAAAGAGGTAACAGATGAGTGGAACTAGAAATAAAAACTAAAGACCATCTCTTTTACCATCTGAAAAGTCATCAAGATAGTAGGGAGCTGCAGATGATGCTCTTATAGCTTGCCACACTTGATGTTTACAGCTCCCTATAAATGCACTACGATTATAGCCAACTTGCGCACTAGCAGTGGCTCCAGACATGCTGATAGCTGAACTCTCGGAAGGAGAAAGATACATCTCTGGAGTACCTGCTGGATACTGGAGTAAAACACTAAGAGTTTTTCAAAAGCAAATTATAATCACGGATTATGGACTATATAAGTGAAGAATAAGTTGTAGGGAAATGTATGAAATGGTAAAGCATAAATGAAAGGTAGGTTTGTCACCGACCTGATAATTGCGGAATACGAAGGGCTGTGCAGGGGCAACGCTAACTAGAGTTGACATCACAAAAACTTTAGGCGTTCTTTTGACAGAGGAATCTATTAATAAATCTCCATCTTCATCAGCACACATCTCTTTCAACAATCTCTCATATTGATCAGCACTGTGCTGCAAGAAACAAAGCCATTGATTTTGTTCTTTATTAATAAATCCAAATTCAATCATAACAGAAAAATAGTAGCGCTTGAAAAAATACATGAAAAACAACACATACTTTAGCTCCATGTACAGCATCTCTAACCCTCTGAGAGGAACTCTTGTATATTTGATCCATCTTCTCTCTCCAAGTTGCCGCCTCATTATCTTTTGAAACAGGGACCGCAAAAACAAGCTTACCTGATCAAGCAAGTCAGTCGTAATTCGTAAACATAAATAACAGGTACATATCAATATGTCATATTCAGTAGTGTTCTAAACGAGTGAGATCCTCTAGAGTTACTGAAAAACTCTACATGGTAGAGTTTACCTAGATTAGTAAAGATTGTATTTTCTTCACTTTTCTTTGCAATTACAAATATACTCATATCTTATGCTTATATTCAATTATGGTAAACTCTATGAACTCTACTAAAAATTAACTCTAGAGGAACCTATCACGTTCTAAACTCACCAAGTTTCTTGTATATTTCCTCACACTGCTCCAAAGTCATCAACTTGGTCCCTAATGCCACCGCCAAAGATACCACCAGTTGATGTACCACAAATAAGGTCAAACATCTCATGTATCTGTCTTCCTGAACCTTTTTCCAATTCCTTCAACATTTTCACAGTTGCCAGGCCCTTCATTCCACCACCATCCATAGTGAGAATCCGAACCCCTTGCCGTGCCACTGGTCTAACTCTGACTGCACGCCGAAGGATCTCATTTTCCTCTAAACAGGGAAGACGACAGTCATTTCACTGAAGAATCTAACATTTAGATGATCATAGGTCTTAGAACAAACCAAGGATCGCCAAAGCTCGAGCTGCAGCTTTATTGACTCGTGGTTCAGCAGTTAATGTCAAGCGCATCAGAAGCTCCCGCAAACTTTCAGAAGTAACTAGCTTCTGCCGATTCTTCACGCAAAATGCCAGATTTCCAGCCGCCAATAAAGCTAACCTTTGAACCTACAAAATGCAGCGTGTTGATTGACTTTCGTGAGCGAATAGATTTACAATGGGCCACAGGGTCAGTGATGTGTCATTAAGCTTACCTCCAGATTCTTATGAGCACACAGCAATTTCAATGACCTCAATATATCCTTAGATAACAGTCGCTCAGAGACAGCATCAGATGCAAAAGCAAGATGTGCCAACACTTTGAGCACAGAGATCAATTCCTCTTCAACAGCTGACTTTAGAACTGTTTCAATAGGTTTCATGATGTCACATTTCATTAGCTGCATTGCAACAGAGACATCTCCAGCAAGAGACGACAGGGCCGAGCATGCTTGTTCTACCTACCACAAAGAAACATGCGTCAGAGAATGCTACATTGCTAGAAGACTACGAGATAAGAGTAAAGCAACAACTGCCTGACATACCACATGACGGTTCTCACTGCTGATCATACTAATAAGTTGCCGGACTGCATTCTCATCTTTACCAACAAAGGCACGGTTTTCCTGGTCATCCATAATTTTTGCCAGAGCAGAAGCAAGTAGAGGATGATGGCAAGAAGAGAAACGGAATATCAGTGAGAAAAAGGCACTCAGCTTGTGTTTAGATGCACCGAAATAGGAAGTTGTCTCCGCCTATAATCATCACAGTCAAGATAAGAGGCCAACACGACACACTCATGGAGAGCTTCAAGGGTCTCGAAGTACATTATGGAATAACAGACTCACTCAGTACCTCTATTTGCACATTCACTGATCTCAAGTATTCATCAGCGACAATTCTGATGTTAGCAAGAGACAGATGACGAAGTTTCTGTAAAGGCAATATCTCAGGTAGAAACTCAAGCGGGTTATCAAACAACCTTAGAACACGCAATTCAGCCATTGCCCTGCCATTTCATTGACAAAGACACCGCTTGAGATACAAAATATATGTTATGTTACTGAAAATGTATGACAAGTAGCAGACATTGATGTGCAGTCACTAATCAGTTGTGTGAAGTTACCTGAAGTCTAGCAGGGGTCGTACAAGCTTGTTGTGTTCCAATGAGAGCTCCACTAGCCCAACACACTGCCTCAATTCCACTGCTCCAAGAGTGAACAAAATTACGAAATATGCTACGAACCAGACCTTTTTATTTACACACCTCTCACTATACCATACTAATGTCAAATCATTGTTACACATGAGAGTTGAGACAAACAAATTGGACTAAACTGATGGATAAAGATAAAAGAGAGCCCTCACCAGGCACTGAAACTAACAAGTTTTCGTCAACTCTTAGAACTTTAAGGTTTTTAAGCTGACCAATTTCAGGGGGTAAAACTGAGAGCTTGTTGTTGTTAAGATAGAGCTTCTCTAGTAGCGGAAGCTGTGTAACTTCTACAGGTAATACCTGAATTACACGGAAAAAACTTAAAAATTAACACCAAATACAGAAGAAACCACTACACCAGAAAACTAAGAAGCTTTTTACGCTAGGTATAAAATGGTAAAGCTAAAAAGGAACCTCATGCTAAACCACGCTTTGGGTTTTAACATGCAGATTGAAAAGTGCAAACTTGGCATCATTTTTACTTACAGTTAACAGAAAAGAGGTAGCAACCGTATGATTATTAATGATTATTCCTCTTTAGTCTTTGATAATCTTGACTCAGCTAGAAAAGACGCATACAAGTATAACTGTACTTGACATGCAAACAACATGAACCTCATTGGGTGATTAACCTATGCCCCTATGATTGATTCTATGGGGTCAATAGACGAGATCTTATAGTGTCAGCCATATACACACGTTCATACAAAGTTCACCAAAACTGCGAAACATTGTAGAATCAAATCAAATTTCCTAACTAATTGAATACCCAAAGTGAAGCCAAGTCCTTTTGAAACTGAATTGGACTTACGCCAAGTTCTTCCCTATACAATCACATTCTTACTTCAATTCAAAACAGTGCAGCTCTAAAAAGTCCCGAAAACTCCCGAGCATTAGATTTGAATTAAGCCTGATAGAACTAAACTGCAAACAACAATAATTTGGAGCTGAATTGAACTGAAAACAACCGATCTGAACTACGAAATCTCATCAGCAACCTAACATATCAACCAAAGTTAATGAGAAAACTCACATAAATCACATCAAACAAATTAATCAGCCTCAAAAGCCACAGAATCAAACAATATCATACCAATAATACAAAGCGAAACACACAACATTCAACGCATACAGCTCGAAAAACCGAAGAACACAAAACTCACAGAAATACCACAACCACAGAGACTGAGCACAGTGACACTGCTCCAATGCTCCACCTTCGACCTCAACAACCTCGTCAAAACCCCAACGCCGTCACTCTGCTGCCCTGACCCCACCGCCTTCGCCATCGTAACCACCCTCAACGATTTTTGCTTCTTCACCACCTTCATCTCCACCTTCACATATTCCTCATCACAGCAAAGTTTACCACATTCATCATCAATTTTATCATCATCATCATCACAACAATTCAAACCATTTTTTTCATCTACAATTACACTATTATCACTTTGATCCACGCCATTATTGAAATTAGTGAGCTGGACGACGACGGTGTCTTCCGGCGGCGGAATCGCGACCATGAGCTTTGACTGGAGGCGCAACGCCACCTGATCCTCGTCGTCTCCGGCGGTCCACTCCATCGAAACGGCGTCGTTTTGATCGTTCACCGCAGAATCGTCGCCGAAGTGAAGCGTGAGGTTGAAGACTTCCGACAATCTCTTCCACCCTAATCCCCATGACATCGTCGATCAAAACCTCAATTTGATCGGAGATGATCGACTTGATTGATCGATTGAATTGGGGGGAATAAGTGAATTAGGGTTTATAAGATAATTGAACGATTAGTATGATTGCTGTGACAGTCTTTAACTCAATTTCTCAGTTGAAGATTCGTGTAATGGAGCTGTTCAACTCAATGGTAGGTTGTTGACTCGTTGCTCATACAATGATATCTTTTGGTCAAAACAAAATAAGCCTTAAAAAAAACGGGTATGTCCGTCTTAATTTAATACTTCCTCCATTTAAATCCAAATTGCAAGTTTCTTTTTTCATATTTGTCAAGACGACTTTTGCGAGTTACATATCTTTAGCTACGTTTATTCAAAAAATATAAAAAATATATTTTAATTTTCTACTCATAAAGACGAATGAAACAAGATCACACATGAATATATCTATATTTACGTATCGAGAGATAATTGAAATTGAACGTCTAAGAGTGAATAGTGTACAAATGAGAAACTTGCAATTTGGATTTGAATGGAGGGAGTATGGTTTTAGTATTTAGAATAAGACAAAATTAAAATTAAAATGTATAATAAAAGGAAAGTATTTGTCTAATATTAGCAAGTAGATTAATATTTGACTGGTTGTAAATTTAAAATGGATATATTCGTATTAACAGAGAGAGAGTTATTAATGACTATCATAATCTCATCTATTTATTTTGGGTTTTTATTTTGTTAAAATGTATCAAACATTTACGTTAAATTTGTGAATAGCACCTAACATATCTTTTTGTGAAAAAGTATCAATCATTATTGTTTTATTTGTCGAATGGTATCAAAATCAATTTCCGTCCAAAATTTCGTCAAAACTAACGGGTGGTAGTTGACGTGAATATCATTTTTTTTATTCTAGGATTGGAGAGTAGTAGTTCCCTCCAATTTTGACGAAAATGTTGATTTTTCTCTTCAAGATCCGCAACTGCCTGCACCGCTTTGGTAATTCTAATGAAGAATACATGACTTTATTGAGGTCGATATCAATTATGTGAATAGTGAATGAATGAAATTTGTAGAAAAAAAGTATGGCTCAAATTATATAGGGAAAATGGAGAAATAAGTGGGCATTGGGCCGGTGCGCAAGAAAAACAAAATTCGAATTAAACTTGTGATTTGACATTTTCGATCGTTATCACTATAGTGTAATACTCGTCTTGTTTGTGCGGAGTATATTGTTAATGGACCTTTAATTTAATATTGCAAATAACATAATAATTCGTTTATAATCTCTAATACTCGTCTTGTTTGTGCAATACAAAATTGTTTTAACGAGTTATATCGCTTTGAGTATAATTTTAAAAAACTTTATATGGTTAATTGCCAAGGCTAGTTCAAACTCGCTGTGAGCACCACCATACACCGCCTCTACCACCCCTAGCCGCTAGCCCCAAACACCTTACACCACCTTAAATTTTGAAATTAAATTAACTAATTAAATTATTAACAAAATTTACAAAAACAAGAAATTACTTCTATATGAAAAAATTATAGACTTGTATTATATTGTTCATTTGGTGGTCTTATTGTAAACTAATGAACATAAGACAATTTAAAAAATTTGAGTAGAATGGTTTTTCAATACACATATAAAGAAAGACAATAATCTATTACAATATACCAAAAGTACAATTATAAATTAATGATACGGAGTATTTTTTTTTTCTTCACATTTCTCAAATTAAAATGCATTCAAATAACTATATAATGTTATTGAGCCCGTGAATCGCAAGGATTTTAAAAGTAGTTACGTCTATATTATTGACATCATTTGAATTAATAATTATTTAATTTCTCAACAAATTATAAAAGAATTTGGTGTATTTGATCATTAAGCTTGAATGAATATAATAAGTGTGAAAAAGAGAAAAAAAAATTGTTAAGAAATGGCAAATATAAAAAAAAAAAATTATGGCATAAAAGAGTACAATTGAGTAGAGTTTAACAATAACAATTAAAAATTCTGTTAAAGTGACGTGGTTATACAAACTCAATAAGTCTCACTTAAGACGGAAATATCAATCTTAAGCATAAAACGGGTAGAGTACCTTCTACTTAGAACACGTTTCTTTGGACTTTTTAGAGCTAAATCCAGAATTGAGCCGAAATGAAATGGTGGTGACCCAGGCTGAATGAGGCTAAACTGAACTGAAATGAATGAAGTTCAATTAAATAATATCAGATCTTGAATCGAATGAAGCCGAATCGAATCGAATCGAATCGAATCGAATGGAGCCCAGGCGAATCGAAGTGGTGGCCGAATGAAATGAAATGAAAAATAAGTTGGAAAGAACAGGTCCCTAAACATATAAAACAAAATTTTACATCTTGGACAAATAAACCCGTTTATAATCGTCCCACTCCACGCCTACGCCACCTTCGTCGACATCAATAAAAGAAATATTGCGTAGGATTCATATATGAAGGAGGTCTCTGCTTCACAGCCTGTGAAAGTTACTGAATGTGGATAAAATGTGATGGTAGTTGTCGTGGTATCTGATGTGAACTGGAATCTGTAAAACAAGGAATACATATGTTAGTACTCGACAACAACCCCATTTATAACGATAACACAATTGCTGTACTGACCTGTCTATTTCGATGACGACAGATGATGCTACATGCTTTAAGCATGACAAACAACGGCACCAAATTTCTGATAGTCCTCAACATCATCAACAGCTACACGTAGCTCAAGATAACTCAGTCAACGTGTACTTCACAGTTTTTGCAGGATAAGTCCATGGTTTCGTAGCATGAATTTAAAGGCTGGAAAAACTCAAAAAGGGTCACTCACGGTATACAACATAAATGAGTATTCTCCAGCACCAAAGAGAATGATAGGGAAGGGTATGGCGTAAAACCAGGAGAACTGCAAACTACTAGCAAACAACGGAAACAACACCTAGGTCATTCTTTGTGACCAGTACTGGGTTATCAATATACGAAAGTCATGTAAAATATCAAGAAAGAAGCAAATTCTGATGTGCAGCAGATGCGCAAACTAAAAAAAAAAGTATATGGAAGGGGAAAAGAATACTATTGTTGCTATTATCCGGCTACAGACAATGCTTGATGTGGGAGCTACGTAGTCGAAGCTTTGATCGAAAAAGTGATGTTCAGCCGCGTAGATGGTGGTTGAATATATTGCTCACCCCACGTTAATTCCCAACCTATGACCTGTTTGCTTCCTATAAACTCTAAAGTTGTCTAAAATTTGAAAATTTTTAAACTTTTCTAAAGTACTCATTATTTTTATTTTTGAAACTTAGTGTTTTTGAAGCAGTCAATAACATCGCGTTATATATTTTTTTTTTTTTTTTTTTTTTTGAAATTTAGTGTTTTTGAAGCAGTCCATAGCATATCCTAAAGTTTACTGAATTGTTTGATAAGTTAAGAAAAAATGAGGACAACACTTCCTTGTACGCGCCATGATACTGAACGAAGATTTGTAAATCACTCACTTACAGCCCCAATCACCGATAAGAAAATACAAGAGACCATAACCAAGCAAGCAGATTCTACAATTTCACATAACATGTCACATATTTGTTTGATATTGGGCAAAAACTGTAATTTGTCTATGCTCACAATGGTAGATATATGCGAAACATAACTATTTCATAATGCAATTATATTTAACAGATTGATAAACATGAGCTCTTGGAGATGAGAATCAATCGTGCAAAGTTCCTACTTAGCAGCATATTTTGGAGCTTCCTCTCCAACCTCGTGCACTTCTTTTTCCTCTGCCAAAACAACACCATTACAATCACATTCAAATAAAAACAACAATACTGCAGTAACTGGGATGAATACCAGGACTATTTCGTCAAAACATCAACATAACTTTTATAAAATTACATTCAGCACTAAATGATTAAACAATACAGTAACTAAGATGAATACCTCCAACGATCACTTCTTCTGCAGACGCAGCAACGTTACTGGGCTGGGGCACTTTCAACAATTCTTTTTAGAAACCCTAAAGTTTCAACCCTTATAAAAACCCTTTATATCCCCAAAAATTTCAACGCCGCTCAAAAATCATAAACCCTAACTTTTTCTACATTTCAAAAATGGTGGCTTTATCAAAGTTTCGACAAATTATACCGTTAATTAAGCAGGCCATACCAAGCTCATTTAATTTTGTGCGTTTTAAGCAGTGTGGTCGAGAAAATGGTGGGGACGGATGCTGTTGCTAGTACAAGGCCAAGAGCAACCGCATACATGATGTGCTACTGTGGCTTCCTACCAGGAAGAGAATGCTTCCCCCGCCATGGATGATGGTATATGTATACACGAAAACATAGAACAAGGTGAAGTTTCTTGGTTTTTACTTATTTGGAAAATAGCTCGTTCCCACGTTTATCGCTAATTTCTAAAGATTTTTGCAGCCATGGTAATACTTACAGGGGTATACACTATAGGACCTACGACTTGGTTTATACTTTCAACGCGGGATCAAAAATAATTATGATTACAGGGGTATACACAAGAAAAAGTCATTCTAATTACCACAAGAAAAATTTATGCCACGAAAGAAAAAAAATTATGTGACAAATAATCACTTGTGCCACAGAAACAGTTAAAATAGTGACAAAAACAGCTATTTAGCCACAAATTAAGTCACGTATGTGGCAACAACATCTATTTATGGCACAAGAGAAAAACATTTGTGGTAAAAAATCACTTGTGCCACGGAAATAGTTAAAATCGTGGCAAAAATATCTATTTTGCCACTTGTGCCACGGAAATAGTTATTCTTGAGAAAATCTCTCATCGACTGAGAATCGATGTAAAAGCCAACACATAAAAATTCAAATATTCGTGGAAAGAATTATAGTGACTATGGATCTTAACCAGATTAAGAGTTTTGCCAGTTCGACAATATAACAAAACTTGCCAAAAGTCGACGCCGGCAAACTTACAGTTGCATCATAAACATCGGGTTCATTTTCGATAAAATCCAGTCTAAATTTAATCAATCCACATGAACTCCGAAGGCAAGTATTGGTTAACTCAATGAAAACAGGATCAGGCTACGGGAAAAAAACAATAAAATTAAAACAGACAATCAAATTGAATGCAAAATCTAAATCTAAATCTAAATAACTATAAATAATACCTTGTCAGCAATTATGATACTGTGGCAGATTATGCTAGTTGCATCACCCATTTCTTTGGTCCTTAGGACTCCAGCATCATAAATCGAGACCTCGTCTACAAATAACCATATTAATAAGGCTACGACTTGTAAAACCGATAAATTGCAGATTAGACTCGACGAATTGAAGCTTGGACTGAGGACGACAGTCAAAGCAGAGAGGAGAACGACATGATGACGACGCACGAGGTGAGAGGAGGATTTGATGATGATGATGACGACGACGATGAGAATGATGATGATGAAACTAATGTTGATGAAGATGATGATGATGATGAATGAAAATGATGAGTGTAATGGTGATGATAACTATAGTGAGGGTGAAAACGAAGAAGAAAAGAAACAAAGGGGGGTTATACTCGGTTTTACCGAGTTTAGTAGTCATAAGTTAAGGGTTTGTTCATTTACTTTATGTAGGCTATTATTGTCATATAAACTCGACTTACGAAAATAATATAAAATCGTATAAGGTCGACTTAAAATATAAAACCCATCTTAAAATATGAATCTCTCTTATAACAAGATACGAAAAATACCGAGTATTACAGTCTTCCCTCTTAAAAGAACTTCGTCCCGAAGTTCAACTATTTTCGACAACTCCACAAGTTAAACTCGACATATAAAACGTGACATAAAAATCGTGTGCATTCATAAATCTAACTAATCATAACAACTAAAACAATCTCATTTTATAACATATTAACGAAACTTGACACCATACAACATTCTTTAACCGAGTGAAAAACAACAAACATATATACAGAACAATGAATAAAACATGACAAAAACAAGCGAATTACCTTCTCCAGTCGCAGACCCAGAGAGCAGAAGAATCGATTTCTTCAAGAAATGACGCAACGTCATAAATACACAGAATTTTTCCTCCCCCGCTCTTCCCAACAGATCTACAGCAACAGTAAACCTTCTAGCCATGTGAAGAAACTCCAAATTAACTTGACTCTCCAAATACTTAAACCAAGCTTGTTGAGCCGCATAATGAGTCCTATGTGGACCAATATGAGAAGTCGACTCAAGATGTAACGGAAATATTCGTGGAAAGAATTATTCTTGAGAAAATATCTATTTTGCCACTTGTGCCACGGAAATAGTTATTCTTGAGAAAATCTCTCATCGACTGAGAATCGATGTAAAAGCCAACACATAAAAATTCAAATATTCGTGGAAAGAATTATAGTGACTATGGAAACTAAGAATTATAGTGCCACGGAAATAGTTATTCTTTAACAATATATTTATCCTAAATTCATTATTTTTTTTATATTAATATTTTACTTTTTGTTTAATTCTATATATTAGAATTGGAAACTAAGAACTTAATGTATTTTTTTGCTATAACTCCACTTTTAATTTGAAATATGTATCTTTAAAATTTATTTTAGTTTTGTTAAAAAAAATATTACCCTAGACTAATTAATATTTGCTTATTTTAACATTTTTAGTTTTTCATTATATATTATCTAATCAAAAATAAATATTTTAACGAAATTTTGTACATAAAGTCTTAGAAAATAAAATTATGCAATTCATACTCCCTCCGTTTCGGTGATTTGTTTACATTTACTTTATACACATTTATCGATGTGAGGAGAGAGGTAAATAAAAAAACTATAAAAATAATAATATAAGTACAAAGTGGGTAAAATAAAACAATGTGATTGGTTAAGGAAGTTGGGTCCACCTCCACAAGTGGGTCACCATAGACATTTATGGAAAGTGTAAACAAATGATCCGTACACCCATAAATAGAAAGTGTAAACAAATGACCGGGACGGAGGGAGTATATGTTTGTTATTTAGAATATACTCCGTATATTTATTCGTACTAAATTTACACTTGAATATCATACGGAGTATAAATTAACATTTTATTATTTTTTAATAGATTTATTACTTATAATTTTATTAATTAAAAACAATAATTCTATAGTTACCGTGCATTGATGCACGAGATCTAAACTAGTTAAACCTAATACATTGTTCATTTAAATTGATAGTAAATTGTGTATAATTTTTTTTTTAAATCTACAAATAAATAAACTTACAAATATGTAATTTGTTAATGTTAGTTAACTTACCACTGATTCAGCATCCGACATTGAGTTAATCCTTAAGTTTATTGTGTTTTTACTTTAGATTTTAAGTTTAAGATTATTATTTTAGTTGATTTTTTGGGAGAATAAGAGGGAGAAAGGAGAAAAAGAGAGGAATTAGGAGAAGAGAGAGTGGTGAAAAATAAAAAGGCAAATTTGATCATATCACCAAAAAACGCCGTCGATTCTATGTAAAACGTCGTCGACAAAAATAAACCCCCAAATTAATCCAAATTTGGGCCAATTTATCCAAATTTGTGGCCAACCCACTTAATAAAAAAACCCACCCGAAACCACACACTAAAAAAAACCCGAAAACCCGATGACAAATGGAGCGGCCAACATGGGTTCACTCATCACCAACACGCTCTTATCAACTCTCCGGCGAACTGTCCGCCGCTTCGCCGGACCTCCGACCAATCTCCGGCGAATATCACTCACTGCCCAATATCTGTCTCCTGTGAGGGGACAAAAATGGTGTCACACTGTTTCAAGCTTAAAATCTCAATCTTTTGCTTCAATCACTGCTGTTGATTCTACTTCTGCTGTAATTAGGTAATTTACAATTACAAAGTTTTAATCTTTTTAATGAATTATTTGTTGGGTTGTTGCTGTAATTTGCATTTAATCTGCCTGAATTGTTACTGCATGTGTTTTCCCATTTGTTTATATAATTTTTGCTGTTTTTAGGTAATTTAAGTTAAAAAGTTTCAATCTTTTTGATGAATTATGTTCTGGGTAGTTGCTGTAATTTGCATAAAATGTCTCTATAAATTATCCTCTTACCTCTCAAATTGCAAGACAGACTATAAACAGAAATATATTAAGTGAGTAGATTGAGTGCAGAAGAAAATGGTTGTGTAACAGTGTATTTTGAGGGTTTGTGTAATCCAATATGATAATTTGGATAATTTTATTCTGTATCTTTTTAATATGTTGCTTTATTTTGTCATTTTAGCTGTCATTTGTGGCTGTTTTGAATGAGGTTAAACTGTTTATGTCGAAAATTGGTAGAGTTAATCATAGTAGAAATTGAAAATATTGGTAAAACTACACTTCCTTGAGTGTAACACATTTCTAATTCATCTTTGAGATTGAATTTTTGGCTCATTGTAAAGGATTACACATTATGGATCCATTTGTGAGGTTGAATTTAGTTTTTACATTTTGTTCGTACTTCGTAGTATAACAAGAATAGCGAAACCTTCAAAGTCCTCAACTTTCAGCAAAATCTTTTTTTAGGATGGAAGAGTTAGGAGAGAATTAGCATGGGATTTGTATGATGGTGCACATTGCTTTTCGCCACGTATGCAATAAGCACAACTACGGCGTCTCGTGGTCTTTTGACGAGCGCCTCAATTGGATTGAGAATATTTTAACTTGTCTTTTATTTCACTAGGTTGATGGATAACTATGGAACTGATTCTGTTGTAGTTTTCCGCAATACACTCGCCTCCTACCGTGTCCGTCAACAAACTTATCACCTAGAATAGAACACTTAGTTGTCTTGGAGGAAACCTCAGTTGGTGAATATATCAGCAGATGTTTGAATCTCCCTCCACTGTAAGTGATACCCCTGTCATTGTATCATAGCATCCGTAATTTTTTTTTTATTACTTATCTGGTGTTGTTGTTGAGGTGGGAATTAATTCTTAAAGGTATGTTGCGGATCTCATTCAATTTGGAGCCGTGTACTATGCACTTGTCTGTCCCGTGCCTCCGGTGACGGCTACTGATGAGCAAGTTCAACTGTATAAGCAGTTCACATCACCTGAACTCTTAAAGCTACGAAGCTCAATCAAGGGAAAAACTGTACGTGAAGCGCAGAAAACCTTCAGAGTAACTTGCGTCGATGAGCGTTTTGAAGTAGGAACATACCTACGCATACATGTACACCCAAAACGCTTCCCTAGGTAATTGAGATTTTACTTCTGTTATTGCTTGCATGGTGTTTTTTTTACACTGTATTTGCTACTTAAATCTAATCTCGGACAGGTGCTATGAAATTGATTGGAAGTCGAGAATTATAGCTGTTTCTAAATCCTACGTAGTTCTGGACAAACCCTCGGGCACGTCTGTATGTATTTCTTGCTAAGACTTCATTTCTCTATCGTAGACATGTAAATTATGTATATATTCCTTGACAAATTTTGATTTCCTTGAGGCATGTAAACTATGTATATATTCTGGTAATTTTGTCGTATATAGGGGCATTTGAGGCACTGAGTAATGTTGCTGTTTACGATAGAAGCCATAGTGCGCTAAAACTTTCTGTAATAGTGCTAGTTATCAACTTTTCCTTGTTTAGGTTGGAGGAACTTCTGATAACATTGAAGAATCCTGTGCAACTTTCGCCACACGTGCTTTAAATTTGACGTCTCCACTGTATACAACACATCAAATTGATAATTGCACTGAAGGATGGTAATGTACAGATGCGTTGAGGTTATTCACAACTTATGTTGGGCGAGATTGTTAGTCGGTAATGTTCTTTTCTCGTTTGCAGTGTTGTGTTGGCCAGAACCAAGGAGTACTGCTCCGTTTTTCACAAAAAAATTAGAGTAAGTAAATTTTATGTGGATGTTTTAGATTATTCTCATTTGCAGGACCTCATTATAGTACCATGCAGTCGTATCCTACATCCATGTTTCCAAAAATTCTTAATAATGATCTTTGTTGGTTCTACATAGCGTCATAGTCGTCTTTTACGTCTGCAGTAATGTATCCTTTTTGTATGAATATTAGGTAAAAAGCGTAAAGAAGCTCTACCGTGCACTTGCTGCTGCTCCAGTTACATGCGGAGTAATGACACATTATATGCAGCCTGCCAAGCTTGCTCCACGTCTCGTTTCAGAAGGTAACCAACACTAGGGCTAAAAATGACCGAGATAATTTACGTGTTATGGTGCATGCCAATATTGTAGAAAGAAAAATACGATAGTATTGCTTATGGCTGTTCTGACTTCTGACAACGTAATGGTTTCGTCTTGTTTGGTGCAGTGTATTCGGATAAATGGCTTTTCTGCCAGCTAGAAGTTCTGGATTGCAAGGAAGTTCCGTGGCCAAACTCTTCGATCAGAGAGAAATACCAAATTGAAGACTGTGGATGGCCTGCAAAAAATGTTGCGTATGAGTGTACTATCAATCTTTTAACTGGCCGTACTCATCAGGTGCAATAATTTCTCTTTCAAGGTTTTTTTATGTTTTAACTTCAAGAACGAAAGATAACAAGCGAGTGGTTCATATTTTCTAAGAATGTTGAAGGTGGGATTTTGGTGGCGTTCTTGAAATTGACATTGCTATTGCCACGTGCACAGTTCATTTCATTCTTATTTCCCCGTTTAACTCGATGTCTGCTTTGATCATTAGTCTCTCCGTATAATGGAATAAATACGTTCATATTGTTGATTTCCAAAGTTGCATCATTGTAAATGTATCTGTACTTTGTCTTGTCACAACCGATGGTAGTTGACTAAATTGCTTCCAGTGTTGGTGGTATCTGTTGGTTTTCGGCTTTTCCATTGTGGATATTCCCCCCTGAAGATTACATATTATTATTATTACTTTTTCTGCATATAAAATATTAAAATTATATGTTTTGAGCAGATTCGAGCTCAGTTCGCTGCATGTGGGGCACCTCTAGTTGGCGATTCAATGTACATGCCAGCTTCTCTTGCAGAAATAAAGAGCCCTGATATTAATCCATTCGGCAGTTACATCCGGGCACAAACCAGTGAAGACAATCAAAGAGTTGCCGTAGATAATTGGATTTCCCAACATGGGAAGGAGCCTACTGTTGGTATAGGTCTTCAAGCGTGTCAGATATCGTGGGACGATGGTGAGCATACCTACAAAGCTAGGTCACCTTGGTGGAGATGATGAAAGTTCATACAAAGCGTGTTGTCGACTGAATAACTATAATGCTATAATCAGGTTTGCCATGAGCCTGTGAAACATTCGGCCATCGACAACGATACTCATCCTCCCTTCAATATCAAGCTCATCAGCTGGCTTCAGTTAGCAAAGAATATAAAGCGCATTTCAGCGCTGTTTTCCAAACCCAGAATGGATTACGCTGTACTTGGTGAACTAAGTTCGTGATGTGGACTTCACTTCTTGGCTCTTGGAGTCTCGGCTAGTTACTTAAGTGTCAACGAGGTTGAACTCATCTTCATAGCTACCTTATTCCAATTATTTAGTTCGTGTTTTGGGGGTCAATAATCAAATTTCTTCCTGTATATACAATAAAAACACTGATGCATGTCTGTAATTCAATTTACATAATCGACAAATCATTTCCGAGACATATTATGCTTCAAAATGCAGGTTTCTATGTTACCATTGTTAATTTTTCTCCCCTTCAATGCCTCGACTGAACAATTTATCTGTCATTACGCAACAAAGATTCTAAATTCAATCAAGCATAGCAGAGAACGAGAAACTGAAAACCCTTCAAAAACGAAGAACGAAACATTCAAAATTCAATCGAGCATGCAGATTCATCGATAACGATCCTGATCGTTATGTATCTGTTCTATGTTCTAACAAAGTATTATACTCAGCAAGCATCATCATAGTCAAAACAGCAGACTAAAGTTTACTGATACGGTACCAGATCTAAGACGAAACAGTATTAGTTGCTACAAACACGGCCGAAAGTCGAAAGCAGTTACAGGATGTAATGGCTGAAGGTCATCATTGCCTTCTCCTGATGATACGTCTCTTAATTTGCTCTCTCAATTCATTGAAGTGAACAGCTAGGGATCACCTGATGTCTTTCTCTCTCAACATCATCAACGTTAGGATACGTTTTAAGTGTCCGCTTCACAATCAGCAGGTCTCCAAATTTAGCGAGGTTGAACTGAAACACGATGTCCCTCGTTGGAAGCCTGGATAAGCACACATGTACTTTAGTACTCAAGTAAGACGCCTTCCTCAACGCTTCTCCGAAATTCCAGTGAAACCAAGTACAGTACGTCTTTCCCAGTTCTTTATTCTCCAGTTCTTCATGGGACTGCAAAGAAACAGGTTTGAAGATTGTATCAATCAAAACTCGAGCCAAAACCAGTCCATTAATATGATTACAAAGAAATGGGTTGGAAGTTTTACCTTGAACAGGTCAAAACTGAGATCGAGACTGTTCTCGTCGATAGCATCAAACACTGCCTTGTTGTTCTCAATCTCGACCATGACTGATACACACATAGGAGTAAAGTGGGAAGGTACATTAATGCGCAGCTGACAGTAGCGGAACAACATTGAGAGCGGATGCACAGAGTACATACCAATCGGAGGTCCATGTGACCGCCGCTGAATTAAACGCCTCAATTCAACGCTTGTTAAAGTAGCCTCATGGTAATGGTTGATCCTGGGATGCTTTCCGATATTGTCACTCAAGGTGTGAAAATCGACGGATATCCCTCGACTGGGAAAAGTCTTATCTGCACACGCACACGCACACACCAAAAGAAAACAAGGAAAAGAAAAGGTCAAGGCGTTATGCAACATAATGCACCTGTTCAATTACGAAAAACAAAACCATCTATAATCACCCAACGAATATGATTATACTCTATCCAAGTCAGTAATAAGATTCTACGATCATAAATTGATGACATTGACGCCTTCTAACCTCGACTATGAAAAACAGCATACGGTACTAGAAAGACAACAGTAATCATAAATTGATGACATCAGTCAGAACTAAAACATGGAAACACACTACATTTCGATGATGCAAAAACAACAAACATAACTCATTTTCTTATTACTCACCAAAATTGCTTTCAACCACGAACTATAATAGTAAATACGGAGTATAAATTTACAGTAACAAGAAAGAACAGAAAAAACTGCTGATACAGAATTCGTCAAACATAACTGACAGTCGAAAAACACGGATATTACATGAGCACATCCACAGCAACAAGAAATTACTTGAAACCCGCAAAAGATAACAGCAATCAGAAATCAGTGACATCAATCAGAACTAAAAAATCGAAACACTCTCCATTTCGATGATGCAAATACAACAAACATAACTTATTTTCTGATGACTCGCCAGAAATTGTTTTTTCCAACTTTTCAACCACGAAATCTAACAGTAAATATAAATTTACAGCAACAAGAAGTAAAAGAAAAAACGGCTGATACATAACTCAAGAAACAGAAATGACAGTCGACAAATCGAAATAAAACCTCGAAAAACCCTCTAAAATAACTGATGAAGAAAACACCGAAGATAACTTCGAAGAAACCGCAATCATACAAAGAAAACAGGATTTGACATGAACACATCCACAACAACAAGAAATTAAACACGACATATTAACAACAAAGACGATGAACTCACTGAAAACGAAGGAGAATTTATGAGACCCGTCAACATGATACACAGTGATCGTGTCGTCATCATAAACATGAAGCAAACCCCGGTACAAATCATTCAAATTAACGATCTGCGCCTCAGTGGTGGGCCTACGACACTGAAAATTCATCAACTTAGAAGCCGACAGCAACAGAAGACCGGTAACATTATCCTTGGTATCGACACTGATCTCGAAACCCTTCTTGTCGACATGAATGTAGGCCAACCCAAATTCACTAAGGTCTCCATCACACAGAACGTTGACCGCCTCTTTAAGAACTCGAGCAGGCTTCACCTGAAAGCTGAAAGATCTGACGCTGTCGTCAAGTTTTAGCTCGTCCTCCAACGGTGATGGCTCGGGAACTGGTGTGTGAACCCAGATTCTTGTTCGTAGCACACTCTGGAGGGACATGTGTGGATTTCCGGGATATGCAGCCACGATAGCGCAAATCGAGGAGAATACTCGATTGGATTCGACAGGAATCTCAGGATCATCATCTGGGTTTTGCTGTGAAGGTCCAGCAATGGAGGAAACAGTGTCTTCAATGTCGAGATTCGAGGTGTTAGACATGGCGGAGATGAGATTGGTGGTCGGTATCGAAATCGGTTTTGGAAATTGAGAGGGTTTTAGGTGAGCAGTAAAACAGAGAAATTGAAAAGTTTTTTGGTAGTTATGAAAAGTGGAGTTAGTTATAAAAATATGATGGTTAGTTATAAAAAAGGTAGTTATGTTTGTTATATAGAGAGATTAATTCATGGGCAGGGCAGCTGCCCGATATTGGATTCCCGGTCAAGCTACGTCTAGTCATCAACTGACTATCGGATGACTAATTCAACGGGTTTTTAGGTTGTCGACTACTCTGTATAAATTAATCGTGTATTTTCAAGTTCAGACCCATATTTCGCGTATTTGAATCATTATTAAGCTAATATTTATCGAGTCATCAACAAGGTTTAAAAATAATCGCATCACAAGTCGGTTCTTAGTTGAGTTGTTTGAAATTGCGTGAGTCAATTTTTTTAAATTGGGTCACCTTTTGTAGGTTCTTTATTACGGAGTATATGTTAATTACCTCGACTGTCATTACTAGACGACACTTCAATCTAATGCAAACGTGAAGACATATGTCTGACACTCAACATGCACAACGTTTGTCTGAACTCTGAAAGCTGAGTCTGTATTCGGAACTCATATCTTGGTTATACGAAGTACAACAAAGTTCTACGAGTATACCGTTTAAGTATGCAGACATATACTCAACAGAATTATCCAATATCAATTATATCACACACATTTGACTAGCAAAAACGACAAGGCCTAAGTTCAACTGATCTATATCAGCAAGTTATGCGCTAAAAAAGTAGCATCCTCGAACTCTCCTTTAAATCCTTGATATGATCAGCAGGAGGGTGGACAAAAGCTGTTCTCTTTAAGATCTGTAGATCCCCAACTTCTGCAAGGTTGAATCGAAACACTACGTACGTTGTTGGAACTGAGGAAACGTAAATCTGAACCTCAGCAAGATTGTCAACTAGCTCACACGCCTTCTCCATTGCCGTTGCAAATTTACAGTAAAACCAAGCACAGTACTTCTCCCCATGCGCATTTCTCTTCTTGCGAAATTACATAAAGTGATAATTAGTTCCGTATAAATATATAGATAAATTTGTTTACTGAGAAATGGGCTGGACGCATTACCATGAATCGTCCACAATCGTTAACAAAGTCGAATTGTGTCACTAAATCAATCCTTGAGTTGCCGTGCTCTATCTCCACAGCGACTGATAGACATAGCAGTAAAACCAGAAACGTCAAAAGTTCAACTCAAGTTCATTGAAATACGGAGTAACTATGAAAAGGAATGTACAGACTACAGACCAACGGTAGGCCTTATGGCAGCTTCATGTAAAAATTCTCTGAATACACGGCTCACATCATGGCTTAGCATACGTCCCTTACAGTATGGTATGATCTCGGGAAGCTTTCCAATGTTTTCAGGGATGTTGTAAACACTGATAGACCACGCGAAAGACTTTTGTGCTGATGCACACGCCAAAAGAAAAAAAAGTTTGACATCAGAAAACACGGAAAAATAATAACAACATAGAATTTCAGGCAACATAGTGCATCTGAACTCAGTACCAGAAATGAAGGAGAGTGTATCAGAGCAGACAACATGAAAGACGGTGACAGTATCCTCGTCGTCAACAGGGGACAAATTCCATGAAAGCTCTGGCAAATTTACAATCTGGGCCACGGTGCTAGGTTTACTGCACCGGAAATTCGTCAACTTTGAAGCTGGCAACCACAATACACCGGTACAATACTCGTTGGTGTCGACAGTGATCTTGAAACCCTTATCGTTGACATGAATGCACGCCAAACCTTGCTCGTTAACCCCAGAATCACACAGAAGAAGAATCGCTTGTTTCAGAATTCTAGCAGGCTTCAACTGAAAGCTAAATGACGTGAAATTGTCATCAGGTGGGTCCATTTCTTGCAGACGCACAGCTGATAGGTTCGGATGACAGGTTTTGAAATTGATAGATAACCTGCTACGTGGTACGGATCTTTCTGCGCAGGCGGACACCAAAAACAAAGTCCCGACATCAGAACATCAGAAAACTTTTGATGATGGCTACACGACAAAAAGAACTTCTAGGGTGAAAGGAGCCTAACCGATTTTTAAATTTACAGAAACTGTAAATCAAAAGCGATGACAAAGAATTCGACAAATGTAAACCAGAGTCGACAAATCGGTATAAAAAACACAGAAAACCCTCCATGTTTAATGATTAAAAACAAAATAACCAAACATCAGAATACATAGACCGACAACCAAACAGAACTTTCACGATGATGACAGATGACAACTCACCACACATGACGAATTGAAATACAACACTCAAACACCCTAATCAAACTAGAACAGAACTTGAATGATAATGACAGATGAGAACTCACCACACATGATGAAAATTTCATCAGACCCTTCAACTTGATAGATGGTAAGAGTATCTTGATCGTCAACAGGTGCTAAACGCCAAGAAAAGGCCGCCAAATTTACATCAAGCTTCTTACTGGTCGGCCTACGACTCTGGAAGTTAATCAAATCAGAAGCCGACAGCAAAAGAAAACCGTCAGAAGTGGAACCCTCCTTGAAACCCTGCTCATCGACATGAATGTGAGCAACCGTGGTCTCAGAATCACACAGAGCTTGAATCGCCTGTTTCAGAACTCGAGCAGGTTTCACCTGAAAGCTAAACGACCTCACACTTTCGTCAGGAGGATTCAGTAGAGACGATGCACGATTAAGAGAGGAAATCAGCCTGTATTGTCGAGAACGTTCATTTGGGTTTAGGTGTGAAGGTCCAGCAATGGAGGAACCAGGAGTCTTCGACATGGCCGACACGGAATAGAAATCGAAGTCGAAATGAAAGAGGGTTTTTAGTTAGGCGGGAAGCCGGGAAAACAGAGAAAATCAGAAAAAGTTAGTTATGAGTTAGTTAGAGAATGTGGGTAGTTATGAAAAGGTTGTTATGCTGACCTGTACATCAATAAAAAGTTTGTTATGCTGAGCTGTATAAAATTATACGGAGTACTTCTAGTATTATATTCCCGGGCAGAAAGCGCAGCTGCTTGATAATTTTTTAATAGAGAAATTGGATTAAACCTGAATGGTGTTAATTTAATTTGAATCGAGAACCAAAATTTTAATGGGAAAATTCAAATTGGAATGAATTGTTCACTTGGATTTGGGTTTAGCCGAGCTAAAATCATTCATTCGGACGGTGGTGCTTGGGTCAAGTCTAAATATTTTCAAGTATTGTCGTAGTATCGTGTACAAGTCTAGTATTCTATGGTGATCAAATTAGGTTCAGTTATTATCAGGTCATAGGTCCTGTCGGATTTGATTCCAATTAACGTCTTCATGTTGGTTGTCGATGTCCTATTGACGAGGAGGTGGCACGGTCTGTTGGATGGAAGTGGAGGGTGGTTCCGGAAGTTCATCCATCACAAACAACAGAGAATCATCGGAGTCGTCACTCCTCAGTGTTAGACATGGTGGAGAAATGAGTGGTTTTCGTGACGGTTTCAGTTCGAGGAAGAAAGAAAGACAAAAAATGGGAGGGGAAAACAAAGAGGAAACAAAGTTAGTTATTGTGAATTTGTTAGGGAATGTGGTAGTTATGATCATACTATAAGACAGTCACACCGTAGAAAACCGTCATTTACGTTAAATTTCAAAAGAAAAAAAAAAAAAAAAAAGGTAAACAAATAACTGAAAAAGTATGGATATATTGCAAGAAAAAAAAAAGTTGCCTTATGGTATTCACAACAAGTAATATTTAACATGGACTGAAGCATAACAATGCCAAATGTGTAGGATAGCGCTTAGCACCTTCAGAAACTAAGACGCTAACTTTGTGACCCGAATTTTCAAAGTAGTATCGCGTGTTAGGATCACTGATCACTTATTCAGCACTAAGCGATTCAGCAGCGTAGATCTAACAACAGACCTCATATAAATGAAAGCACGTACAACTTCAAACATGAGCGAAGTTTAAGCGTCAAAAGACATACATGCAACACACATGACACATGACACAGGTTGCAAAAGAGAACGATAATTTATATTTTGATCAACATGGGGGACGAGGGTAGACTTCAAGTATTTTCATCATAAGTGTTAGACATCCTCCTGATTCGAGGCTGAACCGAAATCCGACAGTATTAGTTGGGTGTTTGCAGAACATCACACAAGACACAGGTTGCATACGATATGCTTTCTCTAGGGTTGTTATATGACTCCCCTTAAACCATGCTCGGTAAAAATCTCCTGATTCTCTCCCGATAGTGAAAGTATTTGCCTGCACTAAGCATTCTTTTAAAGTTTTAGACAACGTTTGGATGAATCCTCCTTCAGTGAAACAAAAATGGGTTAAAAATGAGTAAATTACCAGCTTAAACTCCAGACATTCGTTCCTCCATTTTCCCGCGTCTGTCAGTCCTATCGTTGCTTGGCCGCACTTTATCTCGACTGACACTAATACACTCACAGAATATGAAATTACATTAATATAAAAGAAAAAACAAACCGATTAAGCAGGGATAGTTCAAATATAAGAATGGAGGTACAGACCAACTGGATGTTCTGCATAATGCAAAGACTCGATCAAATTCTCAATGCCTGGCTTGTGGATGACACCTAGACAAAAGTGCTCGATCGGAGGTTGCTTCTCGATTCTAGGGGAGTAAATGTCGACAGAGAACCCTTCAGATAGTACATTACTCTCTGCTCATACACAGTCAATAAACTATGGGAAATACTGAAATGAAATTGTAAGAGTATTCAGTCGATGCCTCCGACCATCAGAGATTAATAAGAATTTAAATTTTTAGTTGAGT
Source organism: Dianthus caryophyllus (assembly GCA_023091065.1). Lineage (NCBI taxonomy): Eukaryota > Viridiplantae > Streptophyta > Magnoliopsida > Caryophyllales > Caryophyllaceae > Dianthus > Dianthus caryophyllus. The sequence continues at coordinate 9,590,402 of CM041523.1, read as the reverse complement.
TGGTCTTTTGATCGAAACATATGTTACTTTGGGCAGAACAAATGATAGCAACAGAACAAAACAGAACATAAGAGATGAGGACGTTGAACTCACCGAACAAAAAGGAAAGTTCAGTAGAGCCATCAAGCTGATAAACAAGGACAGTCGCATCATCATCTTTGACACCAGTTAGTTTCTCGGAAATTGTACGCAAGTACAATATCCGGGACTCCTTGAAATTGGGCTGACGACACTGGAAGTCAATCAAATCAGTTGTCGAAAACGACAGAATGGCCTCGTCACCACCGTTCTCTTTGACAGTGATCTTAAAACCGCTGCTGTCGACGTGGAACAGCGAGTGCCAGCCTGCGTTGAACTCGGGATCACACAAAACATTCACCGACTGTTTCAGTTTACGGACAGGTTTCATTTTGAAACTGAAGAGCGTGTTATCTGGTGAGTTCAGTATCAAGGTTGCAGCAGCATCAGCGGACAGGTTATCGTCCGTAATGTCATCAGGTTTAGTAATGTCGGTTAATGACTGATCGTCCTGAGACGGAGAAAATGACATTTGAAACTGGAGGGATCCAGAGCTTTGTGTCCAAGAGGATGAAGGTACAGCAACGGGGGAATTTGGTCTGGTGTTGGGATACAGTTTAGTAATGGAATAGTCAGGAACGTCGTTTTGGTGCGCAGGAAGGGAAATACAGTTGTAGATTTCCTGTCGACGATGAGGTGGCAGGAAATTGTCGAAGTCGTTGGTGTTAGACATGGCAGAGAATGGGTGGTTTTGGTGGCGGTTTAAGTTAAACAGAAAAAGAAGGAAGAAATTTTGGAGGGAAAAACAGAGAGAATTCAAAGACAAAGATGTCGTTAACATATGAGTAGTTATGTTTTGAGTGAGGTTGAGGGAGATTAAATTGAGGAAAATTAAATGCAATTAACGAAATGCAAGCTGTTTGACTTGGTAGAAACCGTAACTTCTGTCTATTTAATTTTAATATAAAAAGAATAAAAAAAAACAAATTATTTACGTCATATATGACTGCACAAGGTAGTCTATTATACTACTTTGCTTATTTAGTTATTTTCATTGAAATTTTCAATCCCATAAAACAAAACCGATACATATTATGCCTCTCACAAAGGCAACCTTCGAAATTATTTTTTTTTACTTAGATAATATAGGTAGGTGTTAAAAATATAAAATCGATCTTGGACTTTTAATCATTTATTTAAACATTTTCACGGTGTCAGGTCAATTAATAAACGTAATTGCAGTTCAATTATCGCTTCGATCAATTAATAACATATTTTAGGGCTAAACACTAGGTAAGTGTACCGAGTTTTCAGTAGAGACTAACTTGAGGTTGATTCAATCACACTGACCTCATCACTTTAAGGTCTACTAGTCTAAGTATAGCAAAAAAACCAAACTAGCAAAAGCACAGATTAATACTACACAGAATTATCGATTATGGTCGCAGATTTGACAGAATTATCGATTATGGTCGCAGATTTGACCGTATATTACTCCAGCATTCACTCTCAGAGACTTGAACTATGTACTTACTAAGTAGCATTATCAGAGTTTTATTGTGGTGCAGACTGAATTCTACTAACGTAAGACAAACCAGTACCGCAACAACCAAAGACGAAAGCAATTACATGACGTTGAATCGGTGAAGTGTTGTGCTAAAACACTCGATATTATCAGCAGCCGACAGTAAGAGAAAACCGTCAGAACTGGAACCCTTCTCTTCCTTGACGACAGTGATTTTGAAACCCTTCTTATCGATAAGAATGTGCGCGACCGTGGTCTCAGAATTACACAGAGCTTGAATCGCCTGTTTCAGAACTCGAGCAGGTTCCACCCGAAAGCTAAACGCCCTTGTAATACTTTCGTCAGGAGGGTTCAGTAGAGACGATACACGATCAATAGAGGAAATCAGCCTGTAAGATCGAGAAGGTTCATTTGGGTTTTGGTGTGAAGGTCCAGCAATGGAGGATCCGGGAGTCTTCGGCATGGCGGAGACGGAATCAAAATCCAAGTCGAAATGAAAGAGGGTTTTTAGCTGAGCGGGAAAACAAAGAAAATAAAAAAAAAAGTTAGTTGAGTTAGTTAGAGAATGTGGGTAGTTATGTAAATGTTGTTATGCTGACCTGCACATCAAAAAAAGTTTGTTATGCTGAGCGGTATAAAATTATACTCCTACTATTATATTCCCGGGGCAGGAAGGGCGGCTGCCCGATAATTATTTAAATATAAAAACTAGTTTAACTCCCGTGCACATGCACGGCTATTATAGTATCGTATATTGTTAGTTTTATTAAATTTAAATCTAAATCATATAATATTAATAGTGACTTTCGAAAAATTCCATGTAATATGGTCATTTAGTCTTAATTGGTAAGCAAAGAAGCTAAAACAAATGACACTTCAAATGAATATAGCTTAAGGGGGTTTAAAGATGGTTAATTTAAAAATGAATTTTCTAACCTATGCCCATATTGGGCATAGGTTAAGCACCTAAAACTACCAATAACTTCCTTTAATTCATAAAAAAAATTAATTAAACTTTTTTTTGTTATAAATGTGAAGTTCAAGGGTACATTATAGACAAATTTTGAAATTTAGAGAAAAATCATAGAAAAACCCAAAATATATTCTATGAAAGATTTGAGTTATTTGAGTATGAGAATTTTTATTTGAGCTGTAACAAATAAGTATGTGCAAAGATAACGTGATTAGTATATTTTTGATTGTTGATACTATTCTTAAGAAAATTAAGGATTATTTAGTTGATAAAGGATTTAATATATGTAATTGTTTAATTTAATTATTTAATCATAAAAAACATCATAAGTATTGTGGACAAGGGATTTTGATCCACGCGATGTTTTATTTCAAAAACATTTTTAATTTGAAAAGAGTCGCCACTAAATTTTTAAGGTGGAATTTAGAAACCAATTTTAGAGAAAATGAGTTCGTGTGAGTTTACGTGTTAGGAAGTTTAAAAAAATTTCATTAATTTAACGCCTAACCCCGCCCGTTACAGTAACGGTCTCTACTAAGTAAAATCATGGCTATTATGAGTACACATGCAGATATGTGAAGGTACCGGAAAGCGAGAGAAACCTGCTCGGCGCCTGCCTTGCGCTTGAGCCTCGCCAGATTCTTGAGGCGTAAGGCGGAGAATCGCCTCGAGGAAAAAGTGCAAGTTTTGCTAAAAATGGGGAGATCATTGCATGAATTTGTGATCAAAAAAGAAAAGTATAAAAGTCCTTTTTGAAATGTATTTACGGAGTCGCCACCAAATATTAAAGGAATTTGGAACCTATTCAACGCGTCTTGAAATACAAGACACGAGTGTCTCAGATTTCAAGGTGCGTCGATACCTAAAAATCTAAGGTTTGAAACCAGGAGAAGGGGTTCGGGTGAGGTTACTTTTGAAAGTTTTGACAAAATGAGTTTTGAAACAAGAATCAAAAAGCCTACGTAAGAGTAGTCTCTACTAATTTGAAAACATTTGCTTAATTTCGATATTTGGGCTAAAATGACGCTACGTACAAGTGCGAATAAAAATGACTCGATTAAAATGCATAAATAATGTAAATAGTCAAAATAATGACTTTGCTATAGGAAATGTACGTTAAATAATAATTTATTGACTAAATTATTACTATAGACGTTATTTTCCGACCTTATATTTAGAATTTATGGAAAACCCTCAGTTTTGACATGCTAAAAAGACTCTATGAAACGGTACAATTTAGTGTTGGATCCGTGATTCTAGTCGTTTATTTAACACATGAATGAGGACTTGCATAATTATAAAAGTGACGTCGGTTTGCTTTAGTGATATGGGGTCGTTTATTTATGCGACATTGGCGAGGTTTAGACGGATTATGAATCCGAATTGCTACAACCGTATTACGAATACGGCTTCGCTAGTGCCAATATCGGGTTTGGGGTTAATGTAACCCCATTGTCCGAGTCTCAAACGTCCAAAACGTAGGTAAAAGGTTTACCTTTCGAAAATGTAAAGACGGTATTTTTGAGTGGATTTTTGTGAATAGTGTATAAGTGTTAAAAACCGATTTTTTTGAAATGAATTAAGGGGGTTGGTATTTATAGAGGTTGGCTGATTTGAACGGGGAGGAAAATTAAATCGCCTGTGAACAGGCGATTTTAATTTGGTTTTGTTTGGAATTTTGTAAGAAAAACAAAATGGCGGTATTGTACAAAAAACAAAGATAATCGCTTTAACAGCGACGATTTTTACTGTCGCTGTTAACAGCGATTTTTATTTTGTTTTTGAAATTTCATTTATGCCGCCTTTGGTTTTTGGACGTATGATTGAGTAATGATTATGTTTTGTTCTTAGCTTAAGTGCTAAGTCTTTGTTGATTTTAGTCCGAATTTCGATTTTCGTGTTTCGGTTTTGTCGTGTTTTTAGGTTTTGGCTCGAAATAAAATAATATTAAAGTATATTATTTTATGGTTTTGTAATTTCTAGTTACGTGAAAATGTGACACGGACGCACTTTGGCCCGTTTTGCGGGTTGTGTTTTGGGTCGTTTTTGTAAGTTTGGGCCGTTTTGTAGCTAGTTGGGCTGTTTTTGTGGCTTGGCTTAAAAAGACGTTCCTATATTTTGCTCGTGTTATGCTCATAATGACTAAAATTGACATTCATTTTCATGATTATGCAAGTCCAAATTAATACGCTAAAAATGACCAAATACGTTTTAGACACTTTTGTACCGTTTCGACTCTTTTAAAAGCATGTATGACAGTCCTTTTCATCATCGGGTTTGTTTTGGGAATGCGGATACGGGTATCTCTGAGAGCCCCAGTTTGGTGAGCTTGGACAAGCGTTAGTCAAACTTAAAGATAATATCAGGACCATCACGGTCTCGATACTACCTGGCGGCGCTAAGCATGTGTCTTATGGGAGAGCGAGGACTTAGCGTCGGAAATGCGAGGAGGACGACATGTTTTTAAGGACATGGCGGTCCTACATGTTTAAGGGCATGTCGACTGCACGTGGCACGAGTACTTCGGTGGCGCTTTGCTTGTGTTGCTCCTTGCTTTGCTGGCGCTTGCGCTTGCGCTCCTGGCTTTGCTTTGCTTGCGCCTGCGGCTTGCGCTCTGGCTTTGCTTTGCTTGCGCCGGCTTGCGCTCTGGTTTTGCTTTGCTTGCGCCTCGGCTTGCGCTCCTGGTTTTGCTTTCTTTGCGCCTCGGCTTGCGCTCCTGGTTTTGCTTTGCTTGCGCCTCGGCTTGCGCTCCTTGCTTTGCTTTGCTTGCGCCGGCTTGCGCTCCTTGCTTCGCCGCTGGCTTGCGGCTCGCGGCTCCTTGCTTTGCTTCTTTGGGCGTCTCGTAGGAGAGGTAACGCGTTTTGGGGTTTGGTTCATAAGAGTGGTTTAGATTTTTGTGAACGTCTCGTGAGGAGGCTACGTGTTTTTCTCATAAAAGGTTAGGTTTTTATGAACGTCTCGTGAGGAGGTTACATGTGTTTTTTTTTTTTTTGGTTTTTCTCATAAAAGGTTAGGCTTTTATGAACGTCTCGTGAGGAGGTTACGTGTTTTTTGTATTTCTCATAAAAAGTTAGGTTTTTATGAACGTCTCGTGAGGAGGCTACGCGTTTTTCTCATAAAAGGTTAGGTTTTTATGAACGTCTCGTGAGGAGGCTACGTGTTTTTTGTATTTCTCATAAAAAGTTAGGTTTTTATGAACGTCTCGTGAGGAGGCTACGCGTTTTTCTCATAAAAGGTTAGGTTTTTATGAACGTCTCGTGAGGAGGCTACGTGTTTTTGTGTTTTCTCATAAAAAGGGCTAGGTTTTTATGAACGTCTCGTGAGGAGGTTACGTGTGTTTTTTTTGGTTTTTCTCATAAAAGGTTAGGCTTTTATGAACGTCTCGTGAGGAGGTTACGTGTTTTTTGTATTTCTCATAAAAAGTTAGGTTTTTATGAACGTCTCGTGAGGAGGCTACGCGTTTTTTGTATTTCTCATAAAAAGTTAGGTTTTTATGAACGTCTCGTGAGGAGGCTACGCGTTTTTCTCATAAAAGGTTAGGTTTTTATGAACGTCTCGTGAGGAGGCTACGTGTTTTTGTGTTTTCTCATAAAAAGGGCTAGGTTTTTATGAACGTCTCGTGAGGAGGTTACGTGTGTTTTTTTTGGTTTTTCTCATAAAAGGTTAGGCTTTTATGAACGTCTCGTGAGGAGGTTACGTGTTTTTTGTATTTCTCATAAAAAGTTAGGTTTTTATGAACGTCTCGTGAGGAGGCTACGCGTTTTTTGTATTTCTCATAAAAAGTTAGGTTTTTATGAACGTCTCGTGAGGAGGCTACGTGTTTTTCTCATAAAAAGTTAGGTTTTTATGAACGTCTCGTGAGGAGGTTTCGTGTTTTTGTGAGTGACTCGAAAAGGGGTGATGTATTTTTGTGAACGACTCGAAAAGAGGTGACGTATTTTTGTGAACGACTCGAAAAGAGGTGACGTATTTTTGTGAACGACTCGAAAAGAGGTGACGTATTTTTGTGAACGACTCGAAAAGAGGTGACGTATTTTTGTGAGCGACTCGAAAGAGGTGGCGTATTTTTGTGAGCGACTCGAAAGAGGTGGCGTATTTTTGTGAGCGACTTCGAAAAGAGGTGGCGTATTTTTGTGAGCGACTCGAAAAGAGGTGGCGTATTTTTGTGAGCGACTTCGAAAAGAGGTGGCGTATTTTTGTGAGCGACTCGAAAAGAGGTGGCGTATTTTTGTGAGCGACTCGAAAAGAGGTGGCGTATTTTTGTGAGCGACTCGAAAAGAGGTGGCGTATTTTTGTGAGCGGGTTGAAATTGTATTTGAAATGGGTTGAAATGGGTATTGGTAGAGAAAAGCGACCCAAAACAAAACTGAAACCCACGAAATAAAAATATAATCGCCTGTACACAGGCGAATTAAAATTTAATCGCCTGTGCGCTGGCGATTATGTTTTTGTTTGGTGTTTTTTGGTTAAAACACGGGAAAGCAGGGGTTAGAGTTCATTCATCCGAAAACAAAAAAACAAAATCGAAACCCTCTAAAACTCGTCTTGGCGATTTTCTTGATCAAAAATTGATTTTCCGACTCCTACAATTCGTCATGGACCAAGGTACGTACTCAACTCACTTGGTTTTTCGTGCTTTGAATTTGGTTTGAGTCGGTTTTAGCTTGAAATACCGTTTTCTAGGGTTTTGGTCGATTTTCGTTGGTTTGATTCGAGTTTGGCTTTCGTCTTGGCTTGAAAACGTTCGCCATGGCTAGTATAGTGCTTGCCTTGCTTGTCTTGCTGTCGTTGTGTGAAAACCCGGCTCGTGGTCTCGATTTTCGTGCGTTTTGTAGTGTAGGGGCATTTTGGTCATTTTTGAAAACGTCTCGAAAATGGCTCAAAACTTCAGTGTAGCTTACCCATTAGTAGTATATCGTGTTGGTAAGTTCGGTTTGTTGAAATGTGCGCGAAAAGTGGTTCGTTTGGGGTGAAACCGTATAAAAGGGGGTAAAGTCGGGGCTTGTGCTCTGTTTTTGTAGCGTAAGGCGATCCCGAGTGGCTTGGTTATTTCGAAAATGTCGTAGTATGCTAGTGTGAAGGTTTGGATGGCTTGTATGTGAAGAACGGCTCGAAAAAACGTCATTTTCGTGCGTTTTGGTATAGGGGCCGATTTTGTTCGAAATTTTTCGGTTCCGAAACTTGCCCGAATTCTCTGTACTGTGTTTTCATGGCTAGTATGGTACACATTTGGCTTTGTTTTGTAGGAAATGTATGGTTTGGAGGTGTTTTGGAGCGTTTTTTTGTATTTTAGGCTAGGTTTCCTAAAATCGCTCTTCCTCGCTTTTCGTGCCCTGTTTATGGAATGTATGGTAATGTGTGTCGTCTGTGTTGGTTATGGGGTTGTTCTGTGGGAAGTGGGGGCTTTTTGGGTTGAGTTATGGTCAATAAAAGGTCGTTTTTGTAGTTTGTAAGTGTTTGATAAAAGCTATTCAGTCGAGGTGTTCGGGACACTGTTTTTGCGTGAAATTTTTTGTACGTGCTTATTGTGATTTATGGGTTGGAGTGCATCTCGGGGAAAAGTGGGTTTACGGCTTTGTGGCGTTTTCCCTTTCGCTATTTTTAGGTTAAAAGGTGCATTTCTGCTGTTTTGGCCCATTCTCTGCTGCTTTTGCGCGTGCTTGCTCTTAACTTGACTGAGTAGGACGTATATATCATACACGTCTCATGGATTTTGGTTCCCTGTGCTTCTGCTCCGTTTTGGCCTTATCTGTCAAAAATGGGCCTATGGCTTGCTTTTTCTGCTTTGTTTTGATCTTTCTCGAATGATTTCTTTATTCCGTTGCCTGAGTATGCTTTTGAATCTTGTGCAGGTGATCCTGCGCCTTCAGTGCCTACTTCCAGCTCTATGGACCAGGTCTTGGCTGGCGTTGACTTTACCGTTCCGAGGGACGAGCAGACTCTTACCTCGGGTATACTCGCGCTTGGAGGTTCAGAAGGTCCGTCTCGGTCGGACTTGCCGAGAGCTTTTCCTCGGACACTGGAGCCTACGGCCTGGAGCTTCTACGGCCCCGGTGCAGTGGCGAGGGTCTTCTTTGGTCGTCTCGCCTTTGCGCTAGTGGCGCGGCGATCTTGAGTCGTCTGGGCCTTACGCTGGTGGCCTGGGGCGTGACGGCTGGCTTCTTTGAGTCACCGCTCTTTCGACTAGTGGCGCGAGAGGCGCTATCGGCGACGGGGTCTTCTATTTGGCGGAGTTGTTCGTGAGGCCGTTGAGGGTCTTCAGATTTTGACTAGAGATGACGCAGGGTGACGAATTGGCGAGCTGGCTCTTGGGTGGTGCTAGCGGTGGCGGGTGCTGCTGAGTTGCCGAGGTCTCCTGGGCCGTGGTCGAGGTCGACTCAGTGTTGCTTTCAGGCTCTTTGCGGCGCGGGCGTGGCGCCCGGCGTGGAAGGCGTCTGGGACTCTGTGGGAGGTCGTGGTAGAGGCGAGTGCGGTGCGGTGTCTTCAGCGGGAGGCGTGGCCGTGGTCTTCTTCTGCGAGTGCACTGGCTCCGGGAGGAGCCAGTGGTGGCGGCCGAGATGGGGCTCGGAGGAATCCGGCGGGGAAGCGTAAGGTGGATGAGGCCTCTGGTGAGGGCGATGGTAAGCGCGGCGTCGAGCTTCGAGCTGCTGCGGAGGGTGGTGAGCGGGGCGAGGTGGTCGCCGGTGTTGTTGAGAGGTCGGGCGAGGGGAGCTCTCGCGAGGTCTCGCGAGGCGTGGTCGTGCTCGGTCCGGAGCCGTTCACGAGACCTCTTCCGAGCCGGAGGAGTCTTGAGCGACGAGGAGGGCTCTGACGAGGCGTGGTCGAGGCTCTTGTCGAGGTCGGATCGCCGAGCCGCCGCCGCCGCCGACGCTTCTTTATTGCTGGCTGCCGCTTGCGGGTCGGTCGAGTTGAGGCCATGCTCAGAGCAGCCGGGACGGTTGAGGGAGACGCCGAGATCTTGAGGGCGAAGTGAGACGCGGCCGCGGATGCCGCTGGCCGCAAGCCGCTGGCCGCCTTGGCCGAGATCGAGGTCGCCATGGTTTCGTTCATGGGATGGTCGACGAGCCGGTATACGACCACTTACCCCAGGGCGCGTCAGTAGTCCCGAGTTGCTAGAGACCGGGACGGCGTGAGTTTGGTCTGAGTCCGTTGGAGCACTTGTCGATCCGGGTGAAGGTCGGCTTCCGTTAGCGGGATGAGGACCTTCTCCGGATTCAGACGGCGATTGATGTTTTTGAGGAGAGCTCACACAGGAGGAGCGGGATATAGTGCTCGGGGCGGCTTTGGGTCCCCAGTGCGAGAAATGGAGAGAGGTGCGGGGAAGCGGGTGAGCAGCGTCTCGGCTTGCTTCGGCGTTCTTTGGGCCGGGTTTGGGATACTACCAACACCTTTCACATGCCTGGTTACGAGGTCGGCGTGACCCCTTCCTCGTGGGCGTTGTTCTGGTGCCGCATGGTGAGGTTTTGCTTGATCAGGGGCGTGGCGTCCTCCTATTGATAGTCCGCGGGTCAGGCGGTTGATTAGCGACGGTTAGGTGCGGGAGAGGCGAGAGAAGACGTTTGACCGGACGATATGGTTTGCCGACTTCTTCGAGGAAGAGGAAGAAGAAAGGTTCTTCTCGGCCAGCGCCGAAAGCAGAGGCCCGACCGTGGTCATGGTGGTTCTTGACGTCCACCCATTTCGGCGACAAGGGGGAGCGAGCGTCGACGGCTGTGCTGATGGCGCTGTCGGACCTGACACGTCTGGGTGAGTTTGACTGGGTTACTCCTGCCCTGGGGTTGCTGATCCGATACTTGAGGGACGCGATCGCGTCCCGACCGGATCGACGAAGTCGGATGTGTCGCCAGGGCCCCGGTCTTCTTATGGAGGTAAGGCTTGATTTTGTAGCGTCCCGTTGTCTTGTTTACCGCTTTTCTTTTATGACATGTTCTCCGATTGCTTGCGGCTTGGTGTTATGCTCACTTCCCTTCTCTCGCTCCGAGCACGTTCCAGGTTACACGAGCGTAGGCCTTCCATGCGTCTGCGACAGTGAGCAGCGAGAACATTGGCCTTATCACGACGAGGCTCGTGTTCTCTTCAGCGGGATGGTGATGGATAAGGTGAGGTGATTGTGTTTTGTATTCTGGTCTTTTGTAGCTTGGTTTTGGTTTTGTGTTTGTTTTTAGTAGTTTATGATTTGGTTTTGTTTGTAGTTCGCTCGCGACCCTTGGAGGAATTTTATCGGCCCTCAGTCGATTGCTCGCTTTGGTCCCCTCGACGGACGGCGGTCAGATATCGAGACCCAAGACGGCCAGCATCTGCACTTGGGTGGCGTCTGTCTGCAGACGGTCGCGGGGCTTCATCGCACTCGCTCCTCCGCCGCTTTGTTTGTGGAGACGCCGATGCTAACGAGGCGTCGTGGCGTGTACCATGAGGTCGGTCAGATTCTCGCTGCGCCGGCCGAGGATTACGTGACTTGGGCACGATGCTCTGGCGATCTTTGTGATCGAGGTATGTTTGTTTATCCTTGCTTGTATAGGTTTTGGTTTTGAGAAGCAAAAATTTTACCCTATTTTTGTTTTGTAGCGACGTGATCCTCGATCTTGAGTTCGGCCTCCTCCCGGATTCGTCCGAGGATCTGCTTTGGTTGTTCACGGTGGTCGCTTCATTCGATCGTCTTTGCAGCCTTGTTCGTCTGCGTGGTCACTGACGCGGGACTAGAGAGTTGGGATCCGAAAGTGAAAAAGGTATTCACTTTTTTTTGTATAGCATGTGTATTATGTAGGATAGCCCCCAGTTTGAGTAAGATTTTAGTGTAAAATCATTAGTCAAACTTTGTTGGAATAGCTTCTGATTATAGCCCCCAGTTTGAGTAAGATTTTAGTGTAAAATCATTAGTCAAACTTTGTTGAATAGCTTCGATTATAGCCCCTGGTTTGAGTAAGATTTTAGTGTAAAATCATTAGTCAAACTTTGTTGGAATAGCTTCTGATTATAGCCCCCAGGTTGTAAAGCTAAGTGGACGTTTCGTGTTTGTTGCAGGTGACGGCGGACGTGCACAGGCGGCTATGGCGGGCAGCGAACCGGTGGCGGGCGGGAATGAGAAGGTGGTTGAGGCTGCGAAGGCGGAGAGAGAAAGCGACGCCGACTTGAGTTAACCAGGGTCGGTGAGAGGGGCGAGATCGCGTCGAGTTGGAGGCTGCGCATGCCGAGGAGTTAGCGGAGTCCCGGCAGAGGCGAGGGCTCGTGACGCAGGAGCTGGATAGAAGCGCGTCTTGAGATCGATTCCTGCGTCTTTGTCAATTGCGTCGTGACCAGTCGTCGTAGGCTTGGACTTGTGTATTTTGGACTTGTATTACGAATATTAGTATTTGTTTGTATTGGTTTATGTATTAGGACTTGTGTATGGTTGGTTGATTTTTGGTCTTGTGGGTGTTTATGGGCCTAATTCGGTCATTTTGTCTTGCTGCAAAAATGCATTCCTGCGTAGTAGCCGGGTCTAAAATCCTTGCGTATTTGCTTGCCGAGCCGCATTCGCAAAACATTGTTAGTCGTAAAAGCATATATATACGTCTCGATTGAGACTGACTTGCTAATGACTAAACTTAAAAGCAAAAAAGAAGAGCTTTTTTGAAAAATGCTAATTTAGAAAATATTTTAGACCCGTAAAAAGACGTTTTTGACATAGCCAAAATATGAGCTAAAACGACGTTTTGAGACGAAAAATGTGAACGTGAAAATCATATTTTGTGTTATTTTTAATTTTTGTGTGATTATTGTGTTTTGTAAAAGGCGAAAAACGAAATACGGGAATTGATCACGCAAATCGAGACGACGCGACGGGACCGTAAAAACGGTTTGGAGGTCGGTGAAAATAATATGGGGTAAAAGAGTTAAAAGGTATAGGGTGTAGGTGTGTAAGAGTTTGTAAGAAAATCGAATAATTTTGTCAGAAATAAAAATAAAATCGCCTGTGAACAGGCGATTTTAATTTTAATCGCTGCTCGAGCGATTATTTTTTGTTTTGTGGGTTTTTGTTTGATTTCTTTAATCGCCAGGCACTAGCGTTTAAATTTTTTGTGTTGTATTTCGTTTTGCACATCTCGGCTATAAAAGGAGGGCTAAGTTAGTTCATTTCACTCATCCTCTCGTCTTCTATTCTCGATTTTCCAAAAATATTCAGAATATTTACGGAACATTCGTCGAGTTATGGAGATTTTTGAAGGAAATTTGCGTCGTTGGTGTGCGTCCTTGTCGGGTGTTGAGAAGAAACTCTTGAAAGATTGTGGAGTTGGCGTATTTCGTGGGCTAAGGCAGGTTCGAATGGAGTATGAGTTCCTGGATGCTTGTCTTGAGTATTGGGACCCAAGTCTTCACGTGTTCCGTTTCCCTTGTGGAGAGGTTTGCCCTTTAGTTGAGGAATTCGGGGCCATCGGTGGGTGGACGCGTATGAGCGTGCCTGTATGCGTTAGGCAGGAGCTTGGCTATAAGAGGCAGGTTCAGAATTATCTCCAGATGACCCGTGACGAGGTGGAAGAGTTATTTGTCGGGAGCCGTATCAACCTCCATCGTTTGTGTCAATGGTTTAGGAATAATGAAAACGTGCATATCTCTGCTGTGGCCAGGGAGAAGGGCTTTGGCCTTTGCTCAGTACATTGCCATATGTTCCCTGACTGTGGTCCGAGGGGTTGTTGGAGATCCGCGTTTAATTGCCGTCGTGGAAGCGGATGGAAATAGGTTGCAATCCTTCTCGCTTTAATTACGGGCCGAGACGATCCTTGGATCGACGGCCGGCATGTAATAGGGAACATGCGTACCGAGGGTGCCCTGTGATCCTCCAGGTATGGCTGATGGAGCGTCTAAGTGTGTTGAATGACCTTGGCTTCGATGGCGAATACATCGCAGGAGGCATTACCAATCGTTACATGCGATGGTCGGGTCCAGACGAAGGCCCCGATGACTATTTCCGAAGCTCATGAGGTCATGCGCCATCCGTTGGTCGGTATCTTGGTGCGGGAGTGGTCGGCAGACGGCGAGTGCGATGAGGTGATGGTCCCTCCTGGAGTTCTATTGTGTGGGTTTGAGACGGGAGTTTACATCCATCCCTGCGGGTGAGGCGGCGAGATAGGGTATGCACTGATTCATTCCTGGCCAGGACACGAAGATACAGGACATGGTTGTGTTAAATAACCAGGTGACCGACGAGTGGGTCGATGGTTGGACTGGCGCGCCTAAATGGCTTGTGGGTCGGTACTCCCGGGACGATCCGGTGTCGAGGGCTTACTCTAAATGGACCGTTCTTTGAAAGTCTTTGTGGAGAGGGCTCGTCTCGCCGTAGAGCTTAACGAGCCTCCGCCGGCGTCCGCCACGACCCGATTCGCTGGACGCAATAGTGATGGTAGGGTGGTGCTTGAGCTCGCGCCCTTCTCGGCGGCTGAGTGCGTGTTTGGTCGTCGCCGTATTCAAGGGCCAGGTGCTCCGGATCGTCATGGCAATGTTGGGGGTCGCCGTAGGGGTTGAGGGTTGGTGCTCCCCTATTCAACTGAACGGTCTTAAGTCCGCTTTGGAGAATAACCTGGTTTTAGTTTATGTGTGCTTTGTTAATATTATGTTCATATTATGTTGTATTATGTAATATATTACCTATCCTAAACCCGATGTACATGCCGGGACTCGTATTGTAATATATAGTGTTTGTTAGTGTTTTTCTAAGGTTGTAGTTATGCTCCTACGTTGGAAAATCCAAAATGTAACCGTTCTTTTTAATGTTAATAAAAATCAGGTTTTTATTTACGACTTTGCCTCATTTTGCTTGTTATTTTGTGTGAAATTCCTTGACTCTAATCTCTTTTCAAAGGTTTAGAATGCAAGTGTGGTTTTTGTTTTTAGGAAGTTTTTGTGTTGACTATTCCCTTGGCCTTTTTAAGCTTTGGGTTTGTCGTTTTGTGTTGAATGTCGTCCTTTTCACTCTTAGGTTTAAAAGACGAATTTTTGTGTTGACTTTTGTCCTTGGCCTTTTTAAGCTTTAGACGTGTCATTTTTGTGTTGAATATCGCCTTATGTTAACTTTTTAGGTTATGCGGCGGTTTTTGTGTTAACTATGTCCTCGACTTTTTTAAGCTTTGGACGCGTCATTTTTTTTTTGTGTTGAATATCGCCTTATGTTAACTTTTTAGGTTATGCGGCGGTTTTTGTGTTAACTATGTCCTCGACTTTTTTAAGCTTTGGACGCGTCATTTTTTGTGTTGAATATCGGTTGCGCTTTTTGCAAAGCTGCCTACGTATCCACGAAAAGTGGAATCAAACCGGCGTAGTTCGGGAATGTATGTTTAAGGGCATACCGGCCCATGAATTGTGTTTGCTTTTTTGTGGTGAATGTGCACGTTTAGGGCACGCTACCATGAATTGTGTTTGATGGATGCATGTTTAGGGCATGCCGCTACCATGAGCATGTTTAAGGACCCGCGGTCCATGAATTGTGTTTGATTTTTTGTAGAGTGAGAGAGAGGGCACGTTTAGGGGCATGCCGCCCATGAGCATGTTTAAGGACCGCCAGGCCCATGAGCATGTTTAAGGACCTGCCGGTCCATGAGTTGTGTTTTTTTATAAAATTGTATTTTATAGATACATTGCAAGGGGTTTTCAGGGATAGTATTTCTTGAGTTGATCGAGGTTTGTGGCGCAGGTTAAACTCTTGGCCGTCGAGATCGGTTAGTTTGACTGCTCCGCCCGTGTAAATCTCTTTGACGAGGTAGGGCCTGCCCAAATAGGGTTTAAACTTCCCTCGTGGGTCAACTGGGAGTGGTGCTCGACTGACTTTTAGTACGAGATCCCTACTTTAATGTTTCGTGGTTTGACTCGTTTGTTGAATGCTCGTTGTAGCGGGCTTGTACATACGCACGGTGCTCGGGGAATCTGATCGGCGTACATCCAGGAGCATGAGTTGTTCGTACCGTTCACGGGCCCATTCTGCTTCCGGGATGCTACTTTCCATTAGTATGCGTAGAGACTGTATTTCTATTTCCACTGGTTGGACGGCTTCCATGCCATAGGTGAGGAAATAGGGTCATGCCTCGTAGGGGTTCTGATGGTAGTTCGGTATCCCCGCAGTGCATATGGTATCTTGTTGGGCCAATCTTTGCAATCGATCATTTTTTCAAGTATGGTGACGACCGCCTTTGCTTTGGCCGCTTCAACGCTCCATTGGTTCGGGGTCGATATGGCGAGGATTTGTGATGTTGGATGTTGTATTTTGTGAGTATAGCTTCCGCCTCGCGTTGAAAGTGCGAGCCTTGATCGGCCGATGAACTTCGTGGGGTATGCCATATCGGCATATGATGTTTGTCTGGATGAACTTGGCGACTTCTTCGAGCCGAGGGTTCGAAAGGACGCCGCTTACCCATTTAGTAAAGTAGTCGATGGCCACTAGTACGGGCGGTGACCTCCTGCTCCGATGGGGTGGACTTTTCCTATCACGCCGATGCCCCAGGTTGAAAAAGGGCCAGGGTGAGGTTAGGCTATATAGTGGTGAAGGTGGTACATCTTTGCATATCTTTGAAAATTTGGCGATTATGGCGGTGCTTAACGTATTGGATGCAATCCGCTTCCATAGTCGCCCAATACCATCCTAGCCGTAGAATCTGTTTGCAGAGTGCTCGAGCATTCATGTGGGGTCCGTGATTCGCCATCGTGGACTTGGGTAACGATTTCCTCGCCTTTCGTAGTCGACACATACGAGCGGTGTCCCTTGTGGTGTTTTCTTGAGTAATTGTCCCATTTCTAGCACAAATTGGGAAGCTAGGAGTCCGATAGCCCTCTCATCCACGTTTATCGATTGTCGGGTGGGTAAGTGTTGTCTGTTTTGTAGTTGATTATGGCTTGATACCAGGGCTCTGTCTGCTCGGCTTCGTCTAGGTCGATGGTGTGGATGTATGCTGGTTCGTCACGTCTTTCGACGATGATGGGTAGTAATTTCATGTCTGGAGGCATGTTGAGGAGGGATGAGAGTTTTGACAGTGCGTCGGCAAACTGGTTTTCTTCCCTTGGGAGGTGGTAAAATTCGATGCAGTCGAAGTTGGTTAGGAGTTTTTGTACTTTTGTTTGGTATTTGGTGAGGGTTTCGCTCATGATCTTCCATGCCCCGGTCACTTGATTTATGATGAGGAATGAATCTCCGTGTACCCGTAGGTTCTTTATTTTGAGAGTGATGGTCGCCGCAGCTATAAACGCAGCCTCGTACCGCAAGCGTTGTTTGTGACGCTAAAGTCGAGCTTGATTGAGAGTGGAGTATGATCGCCGTTTGGGGATATTAGGAGTATTCCGACTCCATAGCCCCGGTAATTTGATGCTCCGTCGAAGTATAATTGCCAGTATTCCCTTTCTATGGCGAAGATCCCATCGTCCGGAAATGACATTGTATCGATCATTGGTTGTTCGATGATAGCATTTTCTGCGAGGAAGTCCAAACCGCTTCTTCCTTTGATTACTTTCGAGGGAGGTACTTGAGTTCGTACTTTCGGCGAGAAGCGAGTCCATCCGCCATGCGTCCGCTCAGACCGGGTTTTTCAAATAGGTATTTGAGGAGGTCCATCGTGAATAGACCGCTTGTTGTGCTTGTGAGGAGGTAGTGTCTGAGCTTTTTGGTTGCCTGCACTAAATGAGAGGCGACTTTTCTCGATCGGTTCATACCGAAGTTTCGTGAATCGTGAAACTTCTTGGCGATGTAGTAGATGGCCCGCTCTTCGTTGTTGACTTCTTGGGCAAGCATGGCACCCATGGCGTTTGGCGTGGTCGTTAAGTATAGCGGCAGTGGCAAGTCCTTTTATTGGGGGTACCGAGCGGGTGGATTTGTAGCGTGCTTTTGACTTTGTCGAATGCTTGTTGGCGCCCTCGTCCCATTTCAGATGCTCTTCCTTTTTCAACTTTTTGAAGATTGGCTCGCAGATCATGGTGAGTTTGCTGATGAACCGGGAGATATATTGGACTTGTCCCAAGAAACTCCTTATTTCGTCGATGTTGCTCGGCGTTTTCATGCCCATTATTGCTTTGATTTTGGTCGGGTCTATTTCGATCCCTCGCTGGCTTACTATGTGGCCTAGCAGCTTGCCTGATGTGACTCCAAAGGTGCATTTCTGTGGGTTTAATCGCATTTTGTACTGCCTGATCCTGGTAAAGAATTTCCGGAGGTTTGTGATGTGGTCATCCCTTTCTTTCGATTTTACGATCATGTCGTCGACGTATACCTCAACCTCCTTATGCATCATGTCGTGGAGCAAGGTGGTGGCAGTGCGTTGGTAGGTAGCGCCGGCATTTATGAGCCCAAATGGCATGACCGTGTAGCAGTATGTTCCCCAGGGGGTTACGAAAGTGGTTTTTGGCATGTCGTCTGCTGCCATTTTGATTTGGTTGTATCCTGCATATCCATCCATGAATGACAGTAAGGCATGGTCTGCTGTGTTGTCGATTAGGATGTCCATGTGAGGTAGTGGGAAATCATCTTTTGGGCAGGCTTTGTTCAGGTCCCGGAAGTCGGCACATACTCGTATTTTGCCGTTTTTCTTCATAATCGTACCATATTGGAGACCCACCGAGTATTCGATGACTTGGATGAAACCGACTTGTAGGCGCACCGATCTCTTCCTTGACCATGAGAGACCATTACGGCTTGATGCGTCTGAGCTTCGCTGACCGGCCATACCCTCGCTTGATCGGATGCGGTGTTCACTATCTCGTGGTCTATGCCGGGCATGTCCTTATATGACCAGGCAAAGACGCCCTTAAATTCTCGCGAGGAGCTTGGTATAGGTGGCCCTTTCTTCAGGCTTTAGGAAGCCCCAGCTGCGCTTCTTGAGGTTCTTCGGGTGTGCCTATGTTGGTGGTTGTTGTGTCTTCAATAATTGGGTTCTGTTCGGGTTTTGAGACAATACTTGCAATGTATCTATATAATGCAATGTTATTTAGTTTAAATTTATCGCAATTATTAGAAAGAGTAGAGTTTGAAAGAGGCAAAGAGTAATCAAAAACTTTCATGTTATTAATGTTATCAAAAGCGGTTACATTTGAAGATAGCTCAGACGAGGGAGCTTTGGACAACCTTAATGACTCTAGCTCTTTAGCTAAAATGACTTACTACATTAGGAAGATGGTCGAGTAACCTAGCCGATTTTTAGAAAATTGGCGTCATGATGACGCAGGACCCTAGACTCTAGGTGTAGGTGCTTGAAATGGGGCCTCCCTTGGCATTGGTAGGTTGGGTGGCATTTTCTTCAAGCTTCGTACCGATGGAGAGACTGAAAGTCCGAGGCCTTTATGGTAATGACTTCGCTGTAACAGTGGTGCCTTCACTTTCCGGGTGCAGAGTTGATGTGATGGCTCCGTGGCGTGAATCCGTGTCCTTCCTAATAACATGTTATCTGTAGGAGGGATATTCATGAGTGGAACTCGGTCCGCGTTTCAAGCGTAACTTTGTCACGATGAGTAATGATATGATTCCTTCTATCTTTGCGGGATGTACCGAGTAAATGCACGCTCTTATCTTTGTTGGAGCAAGGGGTGACATCACTTTCCTTTAATCCTAGCCTGAGGGCAGTTGTTAGGGGCAGGATGTTGATTGCGGAGCCGTTGTCGATGAGGGTAACAGGTAGCACCATGTTACGACACCCTACGGTTATGTAGAGTGCTGGGTTGTGTGGATCTTGAAAGGGTGGTAGATCTGCGTGGGAGAAAGTTATGGCACCTGGTAGCCAATCCCGGACAATGCGGTCAATGAGTTGTGCTGGGAGAATTTCCTTGGCATCTTGCCATGTTGTGTTATATGAAGGATCGTTCGTTATGGGTGGGGCAATCATATTTTCGATCATGCCTTTGTTCTTGCTTTTGCTCGTGCGTTTAGGAGGGAATCCCGGCGGTATTTGCAGATCTAAAGGAGACTGAGGCGGACGTTGGGGGTGTGGAGCTTTATTGTGGGCCGCTTTGACCGTCTGAGGGGACGTTGATGAGGATGCTGGCGGAGATTTCCTTCCCGCCCTCGTGCTTTGGTTTTGTCCTTGTCCTAGCTCGGCGAATGTGATCAATGTTGCTACCGTTGTTGTTGATGCTGTCGAAAAGGACGTTGACCTCGTGATTGCTTGCGGGAGTCAGGAGGGGGTGATTGAGGATGGGATGAGCTCCTACGAAAATGGGGCGAGCAATGGGGGTGTCATGTTGGCCCGATGGTTTAGGAGCTATGCTTGGCTTATCGATTGTTTCGTTGTCGATCATGTCTTGGATTACGTTCTTCGCGAAACGATTCTTCGTGTCATGTCCCTTTCCCCTGTGGAACTCGCAGTACGAGTCTTCGTGCCATGATAATGGCTTCTTATCCTCAGGTGGTACACTGGTGGGTTTGGGAAGATGGAGAATGTTCTTCTTCACGAGTTTTTCTAATGCCGTTGCGTAGGACATAAAGAGGGGGTCGAACCTTCGTCGCTGTTGCAACGGAAATGGTCCGACTGATGATGACCTGGGTGAGGCAGGAGTGGGCTGTGCTAGGAATACTGGTCGTGCTGCTAATGCCTTTGAGTTTATAGCGTTAAACGGTCCAGTCATTATGGCAGTGGGAAGAGTATTCGCCTGGTGGCCATGGTCTGAAGTTTTGGCCAGCTTGTATTTGTGAATTTCATCCTCTAGGGATCGGATTCTCTTGATGTGTCTAGCAGATTCTTCGGCGAACAGTCTTGCGTTCTTCTCGGTTTCGATTTTTTGCATGGCGGCCAGATGTTCGAACAAAGCGGTGAGATTGGCTACCTTGTGGTCGAGCAGCCTTACGTGTTCGGTGATTGTCATTAGTGGAGGAGGCGGTGAAAAGGCAGTTTCATCATTCGCGAGGTTGAAACGGAAATTCATCTTGTGTTTGCGAGCCGGGTGTTTGGGGTTTTTCAATGAGTGGACCTGACAAAGTTTTCAAACCTTTAGTGATTCTAAAAGAGAAGGAAAAAGACTCAAATGAAAAATCACATTCACGACCAAAGGAAGACACAAAGGTGTAAAAAGGGTGACTCGACTTGACTCGTGTTTTTAGCTTTTTTTTTTTTAAAAGACACGGGAAGCTTTTGAGATAGAGGCATGTTGACACGTCCCTATTCTCGAGATAAGAAAATTTGTATGATCATAATCCGATTAACTTGATTTGGCGGTATGTTCTTGGGGTTTATCATTGGATTATGATAAAAAAGGATCAGACCGAAGTAGCGATAGGCTAACCGATCTGAGGACGTTAAAATTGGGTAAAAGGCGATCACTTGTTCGCCCTTTACGTGTGACTCAGGGATTTGAATCAAAAATGACGATAGGTCACTTGATTCAAAGAGTAAATCAACGGGTTCGCATCTGAACGATCCCGCGTTTTTGTTTTTGAGAGAACAAGATTAAGTCGGGATGACTAAAAAGTCACTCGACTTAGGGCTAATTCTAAAGTTCTAAAAGTTAATCTCGTTTAAAATCTCCGAAATGAATTGACATATTCGGGTTTTTGATTTGTGAAAGACCTTTTAGCAATAAATGTATTATGACGATACGTCAGTCGCATAATTCATTTACGTTTTGAAAAAGACCTGGGATATAGTGGTTATCCTGGGTCAGTTTTAAATGTAGTGGCGTATTATTTATCAAACTCTAATGACTATAGGTCAAAGAGCCTAACGGCGTGTTTTTAAAAGTATGACCTTTTTTTTTTTTGAAAAAAGTTTGAAAAAGCAATTTCAAAGATGGACGTATTTTAAAAGTATAATGCCTAGGAAAAGTTTTTGCATGCAGAAAGTTTTTGAAAGACTACTATAGTGAGGGTACTATAGCTTCGCACTTGTACATATAAACACAGGTTTTTGGTTTATAGGGTAAGGTTCCCTCCGGCCATTCTCGATACGTTTGGGTAGGGGCACCCGCAAGACTACACACGTCTTAGGTGTGAATTCAAGACGGGCCCTAGAGCATTCGAAGTTTGACTAGTTCACGATCGTTTGACGGATGCCGTACTTGTAATCGTGGAGGGGTGAGAGAGCGGTGTGTCCGGAGTTACCTCGACTTTATAGGCGAGGATTCTTTCGGGGCCAGTTCACCGAAAGGTGTGGTTTGAATGAGGAGGATTCGACTCAACGTACTTTTGCCCAAATATCGAAAGCGTAAATGTTTTCAAAGTTTCAAGCTTCACTTCTTTATGATTTTAAAATAAAAGAAAGCAAGTTTTTCAAAAATAATAAAAATCATGCTCGTCCCTCAAATGAGTCGCCCGGTGAAGATGCCCAGGAAGCGAGAGAAACCTATCGGCATACGCCTTGAAGGCCTCTCGCCAGTTCTTGAAGGCGAGGCAGAATCGCCTCGCGAGGAAAAAAGTCGAAGTTTTGCTAAAAATGGGGAGATCATTGCATGAATTTGTGATCAAAAAGAAAAGTATAAAAGTCCTTTGAAATGTATTTTCGGAGTCGCCACCAAATATTAAAGGAATTTGGAACCTATTCAACGCGTCTTGAAATACAAGACACGAGTGTCTCAGATTTCAAGGTGCGCCGATACCTAAAAATCTAAGGTTTGAAACCAGAGAAGGGGTTCGGAGTGAGGTTACTTTTCGAAAGTTTTGACAAAATGAGTTTTGAAAACAGTAATCAAAAAGCCTACGTAAGAGTAGTCTCTACTAATTTGAAAACATTTGCTTAATTTCGATATTTGGGCTAAAATGACGCTACGTACAAGTGCGAATAAAAATGACTCGATTAAAATGCATAAATAATGTAAATAGTCAAAATAATGACTTTGCTATAGGAAATGTACGTTAAATAATAATTTATTGACTAAATTATTACTATAGACGTTATTTTCCGACCTTATATTTAGAATTTATGGAAAACCCTCAGTTTTTGACATGCTAAAAAAGACTCTATGAAACGGTACAATTTAGTGTTGGATCCGTGATTCTAGTCGTTTATTTAACACATGAATGAGGACTTGCATAATTATAAAAGTGACGTCGGTTTGCTTTAGTGATATGGGGTCGTTTATTTATGCGACATTGGCGAGGTTTAGACGGATTATGAATCCGAATTGCTACAACCAGACATTTAATACGGCTTCGCTAGTGCCAATATCGGGTTTGGGGTTAATGTAACCCCATTGTCCGAGTCTCAAACGTCCAAAACGTAGGTAAAAGGTTTACCTTTCGAAAATGTAAAGACGGTATTTTTGAGTGGATTTTTGTGAATAGTGTATAAGTGTTAAAAACCGATTTTTTTGAAATGAATTAAGGGGGTTGGTATTTATAGAGGTTGGCTGATTTGAACGGGGAGGAAAATTAATTCGCCTGTGAACAGGCGATTTTAATTTGGTTTTGTTTGGAATTTTGTAAGAAAAACAAAATGGCGGTGTCTGAAAACAAAGATAATCGCCGTTAACAAAGTGACATTTTTAATCGCTGTTAATGTGCGATTTTTATTTTGTTTGAAATTTGTTTATGCCGCCTTTGGTTTTTGGACGTATGATTGAGTAATGATTATGTTTTTGTTCTTAGCTTAAGTGCTAAGTCTTTGTTCAGTTTTGGTCCGAATTTCGATTTTCGTGTTTCGGTTTTTGTCGTGTTTTTCGGTTTTGGCTCGAAATAAAATAATATTAAAGTATATTATTTTATGGTTTTGTAATTTCTAGTTCTGTGAAAATGTGACACGGGACGCACTTTGGCCCGTTTTGCGGGTTGTGTTTTGGGTCGTTTTTGTAAGTTTGGGCCGTTTTGTAGCTAGTTGGGCTGTTTTTGTGGCTTGGCTTAAAAAGACGTTCCTATATTTTGCTCGTGTTATGCTCATAATGACTAAAATTGACATTCATTTTCATGATTATGCAAGTCCAAATTAATACGCTAAAAATGACCAAATACGTTTTAGACACTTTTGTACCGTTTCGACTCTTTTAAAAGCATGTATGACAGTCCTTTTCATCATCGGGTTTGTTTTTGGGGGGTACGGATACGGGTATCTACAGAGCCCCCAGTTTGACTGAGCTTGGACAAAGCGTTAGTCAAACTTAAAGATAGTATCCGGACCATCACAGTCTCGATACTACCTGGCGGCGCTAAGCATGTGTCTTATGGGAGAGACGAGGACTTAGCGTCGGGAAATGCGGGGAGGGACGACATGTTTTTAAGGACATGACGGTCCTACATGTTTAAGGGCATGTCACCGACTGCGTGGCTCGAGTACTTCCACCGGGCGCTTTGCTTGTGTTGCTCCTGCTGCTTTGCTTGCCGCCGCGCTCCTGGCTTTGCTTTGCTTGCGCCTCTGGCTTGCGCTCCTGGCTTTGCTTTGCTTGCGCCTCTGGCTTGCGCTCCTGGTTTTGCTTTGCTTGCGCCTCTGGCTTGCGCTCCTGGTTTTGCTTTCGAGAGGTCCAATCCTCTATTCACCCCCCTCTAGAGTATTGTCGGGCCCTTGGACTCTACACAGGTTGACTGGGAGAAGGAGGTGCTAATGGTTGTACATTATTAGGCAGCTCAGAAGTGGCAACACCAGACTAAGGATCATCCTCAGGATGGAGAACAACAGGATGAAAATTTGGTGAAAATTTTGTTTGATATAAGGAAAAATGGTTTCATGAAAAATCACATCTCTATAATAGAAAATGGAATGGTTGTCAAAGTTTAGAAGTTTGTAAGCCTTTTTGCCAAAGGGATAACCAAGGAAGACAGAAGAAATGTCTCTAGGAGCCAACTTATCTCTCCCTAGCTCAGGTGAAGTGGCATAGCAGAGACAACCAAAAGCTCTTATCTGAGAAAAATCAGAAATCTTGTTGAATAAGAGTTCATAAGGAGACTTAAAAGACAGAATTTAATAGGAATACAAGTAGACATATAATTATGTCTGGGTATTAATAGTAGTATTAAGTTTAATAATAAATGTAAACCTTTGACTTTCCATCTAAAGTCTATATAAGGTGGTTAGTTGTAATGTAAATCAAATCAACTCAATAATAAAAACTATCATTTCTATGAACTCATATTTCATCTATCTTAACATGGTATCAGAGCCTCGTTCCTGAGGTCTCTCGATACGCTTCTGCTTTCTTCCCGGTGAGCGTTGCTCACCGGCGGGATTCCATTTCCAAGCATCCATGTAAACAAAAGAAAAAAAAAAAATCACAATGGCAGAAACTTTTTGTACAATGTCAAATTCCACGGGCTTGGGCCACACCCGAGAGTATGAGAGAGTCCGCTTATAAGGTCTAGGAGGTTCCATCCTAAAACCAATTGGCCATAGGAGGAGTAACCCCTAGCCTTATAAACAAGACCAACTCTCATCTCATAACCGATGTGGGACGCAATGTGGGAATTTATATTAGGCTGGATCCATCTCCAACACGCCCCCTCACATGCGAGCCCACTTTCAAAGCAGACTGGGGGGCACTTGCCTCTCTTCCAGCTGTACAACGCAAACTGGGGGGAAATTTTGTCCTCTCTTCCAGCTGCACAAAGGCCCAGTTTAACGAGAGTCCCAGGTCACATAACCATGGGTTCTGATACCATGTCAAATTCCACGGGCCTGGGCCACACCCGAGAGTATGAGAGAGTCCGCTTATAAGGTCTAGGAGGTTCCATCCTAAAACCAATTGGCCATAGGAGGAGTAGCCCCTAGCCTTATAAACAAGACCAACTCTCATCTCATAACCGATGTAGGACGCAATGTGGGAATTTATATTAGGCTGGATCCATCTCCAACATACAATGATTAAGGGGGCACATAAAAATCACTTGCCTTCATCTACATGGTTTGTGTAATTTTCATATATTTTCCCCAATAAAAATCTCTTTGGAAACAAATATGAGAAGATTGTTTTTGATTGCATTAGAAGGTTCAAAGTTCAATTCTGATTCAACAGCATTGTGATACCCACCTTGGTATTGCTGATGATTCCCTTTCTAAGGGACATACACTGATACACGTCCTTACAATTGTTTTTTGATCTACCTCATTGAATAAAAACCCCTAAGTTCCAAGTTATCTATTTTTGTTTTCATTTAAATTTTTCATCTTGGTAAAGCGGATACAACATTTATCTTGTGAGTTACGACCGAAAAGATTCCTGGCGAGTTACGCATTTAAAAATTGTCTGGCGAGTCCTATACGCATTTAAAGAGTTGTCTGGCGAGTCCTATACGCATTTTAAAGATTGTCCGGCGAGTCCTATACGCACTTTTTTTACCAGCACTGCCAAGATGAAGCTTGAGGAATGAAGATTGAAGATGAAGACATATTAGGGGCTTATTTCTCCAATCGCAACGTTCGTTGCACTACCGTTACGATTGCGGGAGAGTAATAGGAATACAAGTAGACATATAATTATGTCTGGGTATTAATAGTAGTATTAAGTTTAATAATAAATGTAAACCTTTGACTTTCCATCTAAAGTCTATATAAGGTGGTTAGTTGTAATGTAAATCAAATCAACTCAATAATAAAAACTATCATTTCTATGAACTCATATTTCATCTATCTTAACATGGTATCAGAGCCTCGTTCCTGAGGTCTCTCGATACGCTTCTGCTTTCTTCCCGGTGAGCGTTGCTCACCGGCGGGATTCCATTTCCAAGCATCCATGTAAACAAAAGAAAAAAAAAAATCATAATGGCAGAAACTTTTTGTACAATGTCAAATTCCACGGGCTTGGGCCACACCCGAGAGTATGAGAGAGTCCGCTTATAAGGTCTAGGAGGTTCCATCCTAAAACCAATTGGCCATAGGAGGAGTAACCCCTAGCCTTATAAACAAGACCAACTCTCATCTCATAACCGATGTGGGACGCAATGTGGGAATTTATATTAGGCTGGATCCATCTCCAACACGCCCCCTCACATGCGAGCCCACTTTCAAAGCGCATCTGGGGCACTTCGCTCTCTTCCAAATTGCATAACGCAAATCGGGGAAATTTTGTCCTCTCTTCCAGCTGCACAAAGGCCCAGTTTAACGAGAGTCCCAGGTCACATAACCATGGGTTCTGATACCATGTCAAATTCCACGGGCCTGGGCCACACCCGAGAGTATGAGAGAGTCCGCTTATAAGGTCTAGGAGGTTCCATCCTAAAACCAATTGGCAATAGGAGGAGTAGCCCCTAGCCTTATAAACAAGACCAACTCTCATCTCATAACCGATGTGGGACGCAATGTGGGAATTTATATTAGGCTGGATCCATCTCCAACATACAATGATTAAGGGGGCACATAAAAATCACTTGCCTTCATCTACATGGTTTGTGTAATTTTCATATATTTTCCCCAATAAAAATCTCTTTGGAAACAAATATGAGAAGATTGTTTTTGATTGCATTAGAAGGTTCAAAGTTCAATTTACAGTTGCAGGCATTGTGATACCCACCTTGGTATTGCTGATGATTCCCTTTCTAAGGGACATACACTGATACACGTCCTTACAATTGTTTTTTGATCTACCTCATTGAATAAAAACCCCTAAGTTCCAAGTTATCTATTTTTGTTTTCATTTAAATTTTTCATCTTCGGTAAAGGCGGTACAACATTTACTGGCGAGTTACGCACTGAAAAGATTCACTGGCGAGTTACGCATTTAAAAATTGTCTGGCGAGTCCTATACGCATTTAAAGAGTTGTCTGGCGAGTCCTATACGCATTTTAAAGATTGTCCGGCGAGTCCTATACGCACTTTTTTTACCAGCACTGCCAAGATGAAGCTTGAGGAATGAAGATTGAAGATGAAGACATATTAGGGGCTTATTTCTCCAATCGCAACGTTCGTTGCACTACCGTTACGATTGCGGGAGAGTAATAGGAATACAAGTAGACATATAATTATGTCTGGGTATTAATAGTAGTATTAAGTTTAATAATAAATGTAAACCTTTGACTTTCCATCTAAAGTCTATATAAGGTGGTTAGTTGTAATGTAAATCAAATCAACTCAATAATAAAAACTATCATTTCTATGAACTCATATTTCATCTATTTTAACAGAATTTTTGTGGGTAGTCGATTAATTATGTAAGTTTCTATGAGAACACACTCACCCCAATACTTTTTAGGGAGCTGAGATTGAAAGATAAGAGCTCTAGTTGTTTCAAGCAAATGCTTGTGTTTTCTTTCTACTACTCCACTCTACTGAGGAGTATGCACACATAATGTTTGATAAATAATCCTCTTTGAGACAAAGAATTCAGTAATGGCATGACTGGATCCTAGTTCAAGGGCATTATCTGATCTAATGATTCTGACAAACTTCTGAAATTGGGTATGAGCAAAGGTGACAAAAGATTGAATGTAAGAAAAGGCATTGCTTTTGCAAGATAGCAGGTGTGTCCAGGTGGTCCTGGTAAAATCATCTACAATGGTCAGAAAATATTTGTAACCATTGTATGTTTGAGTAGGATAAGGACCCCATAGATCTATATGAATCAATTGAAAGGCTTCTGTAGTTTGGATTTCACTGAGATGAAAGGGTAATCTATGTTGTCTGGCTTTAACACATATATATAGAACAAGAAAGGAATTGTTTTTCATTAATATCAGATGTATTACAAAATGGAAGTTTTTGAAGTTTGTACAAGGGTAAATGACCTAGTCTAGCATGCCAAATCTGAGCTGAAGAATTATGTACAACACAAGTAGATATGCTATGTCTAGGGGAGTTCTGATGCAGGATATAAAGATCTTTATGTGGTTTACCAAGGTTCACAGGCTTCTGCAGGTGTGAGTCCTGCAATGTACATGCTTCAGGTGTGAAAATGACAGAAGTTTGTAGTTGTTTCACTAGTTTCGAAACTGACAAAAGGTTGAATTTGAAAGAGGGTACAAACAACACATCTGTGATGAGAATATCAGGAGTCAATTGGACAGATCCTATGGTATTTATACTAACAACATGGCCATTTGGTAAAGAGATAGTGTATGGTTTGTGCACAGTTTTTGAATCAGAAAACAAGCTCAAGTTTGAACACATATGATCACTAGCTCCACTGTCAACAATCCAAACACTATTGTCAATGAAGAAATGAGAGGATTGAGATGAATTACCAGCAAAATTAGCACTTGAATTACCAAGCTCAGAAGTTTGCTGAGAATGATGCTGAGTGTCTTTCATGAGTCATGAATTTCTTGAAGAGATCCTGCTCATATGAGGTCTGAGTAAAACCAGCTGCATCTTCATCCTGAGGATGATCCTTAGTCTGGTGTTGCCACTTCTGAGCTGCCTAATAATGTACAACCATTAGCACCTCCTTCTCCCAGTCAACCTGTGTAGAGTCCAAGGGCCCGACAATACTCTAGAGGGGGGTGAATAGAGGATTGGACCTCTTAAAAATTTTGCAAAGGAAATATTAAAGCGTGAAAGTAAATTGCGGAAAATAAATAACACAATGATTTACGTGGTTCGGCCCAATTGAAAAGCCTACATCCACCCCTTCTTCTTATTAATTATTTATCAAGAGCACCTACTCCGGCCTAGCTTACAATAAATAATTAACAAACACTAGAGATCTACTCCGACCTTAGTGTGAAGCTATTTTTTCAACTCGAGAAATTAATCTCTAACAAGGTGAT
The DNA here is from genome assembly GCA_023091065.1 of Dianthus caryophyllus. Lineage (NCBI taxonomy): Eukaryota > Viridiplantae > Streptophyta > Magnoliopsida > Caryophyllales > Caryophyllaceae > Dianthus > Dianthus caryophyllus. The sequence continues at coordinate 9,561,335 of CM041523.1, read as the reverse complement.
TATTTTTCTCGTTACAAGTCTCTCAACAAAATGAAAATACAATTCAATTGTCTAGAGAGACTTATCGTAACTATGCACTTTTAAAGATAAGAGTTAAAACAAAAAGTACACGTTAAAAACAAGCTTTCAAAATCAAACGAATATTTTGCAAATGTAAATGAAGAGCACGGCCAAGAGACACGTTCAAAAATGTTTTGCAAAAGAATAAATTAAGAACACTTGAAAGACTTGGATTATTTTGATAAAAATGTAAGTAGTTGGCTTGGATGATCATTTTATCAAAATGAAAACACTAGTACTTATAGTACACGTGTAGAGGAGATATTCTGTTGTCTCCCCATGTGCAGGTTCTTTACAGGATGGCTGCAAGGTTGGTTTGGGGGAGAGGAAGGTGCTTAAAGCCGATTTGTTTGACGCTAACGATGGGGATAGAGGTCCTACAGTTGAGCCGCCTGGAGCACAAGGGAGGTATGGAGACCCATTTAGAGATCGAGGACCCACGATGATGGAGTACGCTGCTTTGCCTCGAGAGGGAGGAATTCAATGGCGAACGAATGCTGTTTCGCCGAGTGAAGCTGTTGCAAATGGCCAACAACCTTGGCCTCCGTATACTTGATGATTTTGGAGCTTTGAAGAGTCGTGCGGGACTATAAACCAGCGCTTCCGGGAGGCAACCCGATGACGTTGTATAATTATTTAGCACTTGTACTTTGGTTTTATGACTTTTTATGGTTTTCTTTTGAGCGCGTGAGGACGAGGGTATTATTTTCTGATTTTAGCACTGCCAAGATGAAGCTTAAGGAATGAAGATTGAAGATGAAGACATATTAGGGGCTTATTTCTCCAATCGCATAGCGTTAGTGCACCTCACAGATTCTGATCATGGGAGAGTAATAGGAATACAAGTAGACATATAATTATGTCTGGGTATTAATAGTAGTATTAAGTTTAATAATAAATGTAAACCTTTGACTTTCCATCTAAAGTCTATATAAGGTGGTTAGTTGTAATGTAAATCAAATCAACTCAATAATAAAAACTATCATTTCTATGAACTCATATTTCATCTATTTTAACAGAATTTTTGTGGGTAGTCGATTAATTATGTAAGTTGCTATGAGAACACACTCACCCCAATACTTTTTAGGAAGCTGAGATTGAAAGATAAGAGCTCTAGTTGTTTCAAGCAAATGCTTGTGTTTTCTTTCTACTACTCCACTCTACTGAGGAGTATGCACACATAATGTTTGATAAATAATCCTCTTTGAGACAAAGAATTCAGTAATGGCATGACTGGATCCTAGTTCAAGGGCATTATCTGATCTAATGATTCTGACAAACTTCTGAAATTGGGTATGAGCAAAGGTGACAAAAGATTGAATGTAAGAAAAGGCATTGCTTTTGCAAGATAGCAGGTGTGTCCAGGTGGTCCTGGTAAAATCATCTACAATGGTCAGAAAATATTTGTAACCATTGTATGTTTGAGTAGGATAAGGACCCCATAGATCTATATGAATCAATTGAAAGGCTTCTGTAGTTTGGATTTCACTGAGATGAAAGGGTAATCTATGTTGTCTGGCTTTAACACATATATATAGAACAAGAAAGGAATTGTTTTTCATTAATATCAGATGTATTACAAAATGGAAGTTTTTGAAGTTTGTACAAGGGTAAATGACCTAGTCTAGTATGCCAAATCTGAGCTGAAGAATTATGTACAACACAAGTAGATATGCTATGTCTAGGGGAGTTCTAATGTAGGATATAAAGATCTTTATGTGGTTTACCAAGGTTCACAGGCTTCTGCAGGTGTGAGTCCTGCAATGTACATGCTTCAGGTGTGAAAATGACAGAAGTTTGTAGTTGTTTCACTAGTTTCGAAACTGACAAAAGGTTGAATTTGAAAGAGGGTACAAACAACACATCTGTGATGAGAATATCAGGAGTCAATTGGACAGATCCTATGGTATTTATACTAACAACATGGCCATTTGGTAAAGAGATAGTGTATGGTTTGTGCACAGTTTTTGAATCAGAAAACAAGCTCAAGTTTGAACACATATGATCACTAGCTCCACTGTCAACAATCCAAACACTATTGTCAATGAAGAAATGAGAGGATTGAGATGAATTACCAGCAAAATTAGCACTTGAATTACCAAGCTCAGAAGTTTGCTGAGAATGATGCTGAGTGTCTTTCATGAGTCATGAATTTCTTGAAGAGATCCTGCTCATATGAGGTCTGAGTAAAACCAGCTGCATCTTCATTGAAAGCCTCCATCAAACCATCATTCTCAGAGCTCTGCAACATCCGAGAGTTATTTTCAAACCTTCTCTTGTTGTTGTATTGGAGTTTCCTACACCTGTCAATGGTATGACAAGGTAGTTTGCAGTAATTGCAGAAGACTGTACCACCTCTAGACTGATTATTGGACTGAAAATGTGGAGGATTCTTGTAGTTTGCAGAAGAATTATACTGCTGAGATTTCTGAACAAAAGGACTTTTGAAAGAATTCTGAGTATTCTTCCCTTGATTAGCGTAGAATGAAGTAGAATTCGTTTGAAATTCCACTGATTTACGATGATTTCTTTGTTCTTACTTCCTCCTGCAGCAGGTCATTGTAAACTGTTCCTAGAGATGGTAGAGGTTTCTGCAGAAGTATTGTGCCTCTCACACTATTGTAAGACTCATTCAAGCCCATCAATAACTGCATGAGCCTTTGATTTTGCTTCAATTCTTTGTACTCTTGCACAGCACTGCAAGTGCAATTAGGGTTTGATGTTGCAGCATCAATTTCATCCCAAATCTGTTTGATTTTGGTGAAATAAGTGCTGACACTGTCATTGCCTTGTGAAATCGCGCTCAATTTCTGTTGAAGCGCAAACAATTGTGCTCCATTTATCTTTCCAAATCTCTCGTGTAATTCATCCCACGCATCTTTCGCTGTTTGTGAATACAAAATCGAATTTGCTATGTCTTCACTCACTGAATTTAAGATCCACGAAAGTACAAGATCGTTTCATCGTTGCCAAATTCTCAGTTGAGAAGAATCTGAAGCAGGTTTCATAATTGTTCCATTGATGAAACCTACTTTGTTCTTCATTGAAAGAGTGATTAACATTCCTCTTTTCCATCCACTGTAGTTTCCGCCATCAAAAACCGTGTTCACAAGCTTTGTCGTGACTAAATATGAAGAAGTTATGGTGTAGGAATCGTCGACAGTTGAATTTTCGCCTGACATTTTGATTTAGGGTTTGACGAAATTGATTTGGGGATTTTTATGAATTATATGAATTTTGTGAGCAAAAGAAAGAAAATCGCAGCAAACGTAATGAGGTAATCAGAAGCAGTTTCCTGCTCTGATACCATGAAGGAATCCTCCATGGTTGATCAAAGATGAAGACGGCATTGATGAACTCTGTGAAGCTTTTGAAGAAAATAGAGTAAAGTAGTGCAGAGCAAAAACAGAGTGTAAATAGAATGATAGTATTGTATTAAATCAATGAATGAATGAATGTTACAACTGTGTAATGCAAGAGAGCTTGTAACAAACTTTTGTACGTGTAACAAACTCTCTAACAAACTCAACAAATCTCTAACAAACTTTCATCACTCTCCAACAACCTTTTGACTATATTTGCTTGGTTATTCCAACAATTTTGTTGATAAATAACTACTTATATTAAAAAAAATGTCCTAACAAATTTTTAACGCCATAACAAAGTAATATATTACTTGTATAAGTTTTATTAAATTTTGTAAATAATGGTAGTTGCATAGAAGCGGTTTAAAAAATAAAGAAATAAATAAGATGAAAAAATGATTGTATAAATATAAATATTTATTATTTTTAAATAATACGGCACCTTAAAATTACAAGTAAAACAACTTTAAATAAAAATTAACTACATTAATAATCAATATATTCATGTGTCATAATGCTTAGTTAGAAACTATGATGGTTGATTAATAGTTATATAGTTATATAATAGGTAGTTATGTTTATTATATACTTCCTCCATTCCGTTTGGTTCTATACATTTGACCAAAACACGGTAATTAAGGTAGAAGAAAATTAAGTGGGGTAGACAATAGAATTAACAAACTACCCCTACTTTATTCTTTAAAAAAGGACATTGCAAGTGGGTTGGGTGGGGTAATGAAGAGTATATTGGTCTTTTAGTTTAATAAAGTATGGACCAAAATAGAAATGTATAGAATTGATTGGAATTTCCGAAAAAGGAATATGTATAGAATCAAATGGAATGGAGGAAGTATAAATATAGGGTTTTTCCCATTTATACCTTTATACTTTTCACTTTTCCTAGTTGTATCCCTACGTTCGGCGTATTCCCAGTTGTACTCTTAATCTTATAAAGTTAGTCCCAATTGTAACCAAACTTGAGTAAACCGTTAAATTAGCTGTTACTTTTGGTTTATATATGCATTTCACCCTTTTTTACTCAATTTTTCGTCAATCTTTTCGCATTAAACATATTATTATCTTTTTTTTTTATAATGGAGGATGAAACATGGTATTTAATGCAAAAAAATGGACGAAAAAACTTAAAAAAAAAAGGTAAAATTTTATATGAAACATAACTAATGGCTAAATTTAACGGTTTACTTTAGTTTGGTTGCGGTTGAAACTAACTTTAGAAACTTAAGGGTACAACTGGGAATACGCCAAACGCGGGGGTACAATTTAGAAAAGTGAAAAGTACGGGGTACAAATGAGAAAAATACTATGCACGGGCAGAGGAGCAGCCCGAAATTGTATCACAGGTCGAGCTACATTGAATTCGGGTTAAACATTGAGTGTGGGCGACCGCAATAGAAATTGAAGGTCCAACAATGGAAGAACCGGGAGTCTCTGACATGGCAAAGGCGGAATAGAAATTGAAGTCGAAATGAAGGAGGGTTTAAAGTTGAGCGGCAAAAAAAAGAAATTAAATCAAAAGAAGTTAGTTATGAGTTAGTTAGAGAATGTGGGTAGTTATGAAAAGGTTGTTATGCTGACTTGTACATCAAAATGTTTGTTATGCCCGGGGAGGAAGGGCAGCTGCCGAATAATTTTTTAAATAAAAAAACTGGATTAAACTCGAATGTTACTCGTATAAATTTTATTTGAATTGAGAACCAAAATTGTGTCGGGATAATATAAATTGGAATGAAATGTTCACTTGGAGTTGGCTTTAGCCGAGCTTAAATCATTAGTTCGGGTGGTGGTGCTTGGGTCAATTCTACATATTTTCAAGTATTGTCGTAGTATCGTGTACAAGTCGAAGTATTCTACGGTGATCTAATTTGTAACATTACTAAACAAATACTTTATGAAATCATCAATTAGCTTCAGTTATTATCGGGTCATAGCTCTTGTCGCATTTGATTCCAATTATATAAAAATCCGAAACATTAATCAGGTTTTTATTGAAAACACTATTCTGTTTCACATTCAGCAGATCGAAATCATAGACTTTATCAACGTGAAATCATCGGCAAATGGCTAAAACTCTACAGTTTGTTTTCAGACTGCAGGAAACGAAAGCTGTGCACTCTAGTAAGCGAGCATGGAAGTGCTATCAGATCTTAGGCAATGCGCAAAGTTTTCGCATGACACGAGGGACATTAGACAAACACGAGTTCTCATTTTCGAAGTATAGTGAAGCTGCTTAAGGGGTAGACTTCAACAGGTGTGTAATTCAAAAGCCCAAGATATGCTGCAGTTCCAAGGCTGAACCTAAACCCGACATGTCTTGCTGGACTTCAGCATATGCAGACAGCGCACCCAGGTCGCACGTCATACTCTTTTTGCAGTGATGTGGCCGGACTCCACCTAAACCAAGCCCGTTTAAGTTCTCCCGGTCTCCCGAAAATCGCATTTGCCTGCACAAAATATATTCATTTTAGTTTCAGATAAAGTCGGGATCATTAATCATTTGGCAATGCACGAATTTGGGTTGGATTCGAGTTAATACCTTGAACTCCTCACATTCGTTTGTTTCCTGATTCAAGTCTTCGATCAATTGCGTCAAGTCTTGGCCGAAGACAATAGCATTATCACCGACGTATTCAATCTTAGATCGATTCAATGTTGTGTTGGAGATTATATGGACTGGAAATCCTTTAGAGCGGCCACTACTCTCTGCTACACAATAGAAATAATATATAAATTACGGAGTATTTTACTACCAATGTATCTAAGTAGGGGTAAAATCAGTAACACCAATATCATCGAGTATTATTTTGAATATATATACCTCAATATAATGTTAAATGTGAAATGGTTCGTTGTAATTATACCTCATTTAACTCGGTGTCACGCTTTTTAAGAATATAATGATGAATACATTACGGTATACATTGATCAAAATGATCACCAAATTAGATTAGATTTTAGTTTTGTACAAACAACGGTTCATTTGCGTTGATTATCAAAATAGAAAGGTAAACAAATAATTGAAGTATGAGGAAGTTATATTGCAAGAAAAGGATTTTGCCTTATGGTATTCACAAAATTATATCATTACAAGAAGCAACATTTAACATGAACTGAAGAATAACAATGCCAAAGGTGTAGGATATCACTTAACACCTTCAGAAGCTAAGACGCTCGCTATATGACCCAAATTTACGGAGTACAATCGTGAGGTACGATCGCTGATCACTGATTCAACACTAAGCGAGCAGCGTAGATCTGACACGATAAAAGAAAGTATGTACAACTTCAAACATGAGCGAAGTTTGCGAATGGTGAGGTGTTGCTTAAGAAACCTCCGCCAAATCAGCATGGCGGACGAGGGTAAACTTCAAGTATTTTCGCCAAAAGCACTAGACATCCTCCTGATTCAAGGCTGAATCGAAACCCGACAGTTTTAGCTGGGTGTTTGCAGAACATCACACAAGACACGGGCTGCATACGACACGCATTCTCTAGGGTTGTTGCGTGACTCCCCTTAAACCAAGCCCGGTAAAAATCTCCTGATTCTCTTCCAATAGTGAAAGTATTTGCCTGCATAAAACTTTCTTTTTCAGTTTCAAACAAATTTGGGATTAATCAACCTTCAGTGAAACAAAATTGGATTCATGTTTGATTAATTACCAACTTAAACTCTAGACATTCGTTCCTCCATTTTTCGTCGTCTGTCACCCGAATCGTTGCGTGGCCGTGCTTTATCTCGACTGATACTGATATACGCACAGAATTTGAAAGTACATTACCTTAAAGAACGAATTAGTAAAGCGGTGGTAGTTCAAACTAAGAATGAAAGTACAGACCAACTGGATGTTCTGCATTTCGCAAAGATTCAATCAACTGCTCAATGCCTGGCTTGTGGACGACACCTAGACAAAAGTGCTCGATCGGAGGTTGCTTCTCGATTCTAGGGGAGTAAATGTCGACGGAGAACCCTTCAGCTAGAACATTACTCCCTGCTTATACACAGTCAAACAAATTGTAAGAGTAATAAACGGATGCCTCCGACCATCAGCTACAGAACATAAGACATGAGGACACCGAACTCACCAAACATGAAGGAAAGTTCAGTGGAACCGTCAAGCTGATAAACGAGAACAGTCGCGTCATCATCTTTGACAGCAGTCAGTTTTTGGGTAATTGTACGCAAGTACACCATCCGGGACTCTGTGAAATTGGGCTGATGACACTGGAAGCCGATCAAATCAGTCGTTGAGAATGACAGAATGCCCTTGTCACCACCGCTCCCTTCAACAGTGATCTCAAAACCACTCTTGTTGACGTGAAACAGAGCGTACCAGCCTGCATTGAACTCAGGATCACACAAAATATTCAGTGCCTGTTTCAGTTTACGGACAGGTTTCATTTTAAAACTGAAGAGCACATTATCTGGCAAGTTCAGTAGCAAGGTTTCAGAAGCATCAGTTGACGGGTTTTCATCCGTCGTTTCATCAGGACTAACAGAGGTTCCATCATCGGATGAAGGGAACGAAATGTCGGTTGAGGACTGATGGTGCTGAGACGAAGAAAGTGACACATTAAACTGGAGGGATTCAGAGCTGTAATTTTCCGATAAAGAAACATCAGAAATGTCTTCTGAGATTTGCGTCCAAGAGGACGAAGGTATAGAAATGCTGGTAGTCGGTGTGGTTTCGTGAGACAGATTAGTAGCGTAATTGTAAGGAAGGGAAATCCAGCTGTAAATTTCCTGTCGACGATGAGGTGGCAGGAAATTGTCGGAGTCGTTGGTGTTAGGCATGGGAGAGAACTGGTGGTTTTGGTGGCGGTTTTAAGTTAGACAGAAAAAAGAAGGAAGAAATTTTGGAGGGAAAAAAAAAAAAGAGAATTCGGAGAGACAAAGACGTTAAAATATTAGTTACTCCGTATATGTTTAGAGTGAGTTACGGAGTATGAGATTATAAAATCTGATGTGGGTGTGTGTATATAAAGAAAGAGGAGGGGGGGGGTTGGGGGAAACAAAGGAGAAGGAAAGGAGACACACAAGGTAAGGAGACAGACAAGGTAAGGAGGCACACAACATGTACGAGATAAATAGACAATGACCGTATTTGATTTTATTATTTTTGTCTAACAATTTTCTTTTGAAAAAGTATAATTATAGGTATATAAATTGCAAGTGGGGGACTAATCATCCACAAATTCATCTTAGCGACAAGACACAATTATTTCTTACTTCCTCCATTCCGTTTGGTTCTATACATTTGACCAAAACACGGTAATTAAGGTAGAAGAAAATCAAGTGGGGTAGACAATAGAATTACCAAATTACCCCTACTTTATTCTTTAAAAAAGAACATTGCAAGTGGGTTGAGTGGGGTATTAATGAAGGGTATATTGGTCTTTTAGTTTAATAAAGTACGGACCAAAATAGAAATGTATAGAATTGATTGAAATTTCCGAAAAAGGAATATGTATAGATTCCGAAAAAGGAATATGTATAGAATCAAATGGAATGGAGGAAGTATTTCATTCCAGTAGTTTCTATACGTTCGCTTTATGCACGCGCTGTCGCACATTAATAGTTGTTTTGTTTCGTTCATATATTTGGTTTCGTATTTTTGAAAAATTAAAACTTTTGATATTAATAATATGCTCGATAAGACAATTAAAATAAGATCACATTTGACTGTTTTTTTTATTTGTATGATAAAAGTTATATGACTTATATCGAAGATTTTACACACTTATGAATAGTGTTCCAAAAGTGAAACGTATAGAAGCTATTGGAATGGAGGAAGTATAAGGTACACCCATGTGTATCAAACTTCGTACTCCCACCCCACTAAATTTACCATATCACCCCTAATTATTATATATTTCTTTTATTTTTCACTTTTCATAAAATATGTTTTATAACAATTTTAAGTTTAGTTTTACAAAATATAAAAAAAAATTAGAAATTACCAGTATATCAATATTCTAAATTTTTCTATACTTTAAATTGGGTCACATTTGATATATTTTTTATTTTCTTTTCTATATATCAACAAATTCATAAAAACTACTCCGTAACTTACATATTCAACACAATGAGTAATTATATTCAGAAAATTAAAATAGCACATTTTTATTATAAATAGAACAATTTGAAAAATTAAATATTGGAATCATCATAAAATATTGAATTGACTTTTTCAAGATTTTAGTTACATATATTCACTAAACAATACACATATATTCACAATAGTATAGTTGTATATTCAAATAACTTATTTATATTATGTTAAATAATTATTTACTTATAATTCAAGTCACGTATTTGCCATATCCAAAAATTGAAAAAAATAAAATTATATTCATGTTTACAAAATAGAATATACATATTCTATCACTCTGAATGTCCTAAATTGAAATTATAAATTTGGACAATAAATATTCATATGTAGTACTTTTTATATCATAAATGTCTAAATATGCATGATTAAATTACTCAATATATATATTCACCACATTAAGTTAATATATTCAAAACCTTAAGTTCATATATTCATAAGATGAACATTGGTATTAGACAGATATGATCCATTCATTCTTTGATTTAAGTTAGTATATTCATAAAACAATAATATTATGTTCATTTTAAGTTAACAACGTATTCATATAACTTAATGAATACATATGTTAGTTTTTATGAACATATTAGTGGTTTTGGTGAATATGTTACGTAGTTATTCAATTTAGTATTTTTAATTGTCTCCTTCAATTTTATTGAAATAAAATTCTAATTTCATAAATTCACAAGTCATTCTTTATCAATACATTAGTACTCCGTAGTTGTTATGAACATATTAATCAAATAGATTAAACTCAACTATGTTTAAAAGTATATTAAATATAGTCTCTATTTAATGAACACAAAAAATATGAAAAATCGTGTAATTTTCTAATTTTTTTACTTGAAAAAATAGTATGGAGTATTTAAAATCAGTTTACACTAAAAACGATAAAATCAGTTGTGACTTGTGAATGTGTGATGAGGAAATATAACGCAATAATCGATGAATTAAAGGGCCCCTCATGGAAGGCTGTATCATGAAGCAACGATGTAATAGAGGCGGGTGTGCAGAAGCGGTATATTTTTTCACTGGAGATCTTTGTTTTAAGGAGAAGAAATTCGTTTGGATCTTTGTAGTTTTGTTTTCGGTTAATTTTGTTATCATTTGTATGCACGATATAATTTATTTTTAATAAAATTAATCTTTCTCTCAAAAAAAGGGAGCTACTTTTGTAATTTCACACTCTTGGGAATTTCGTTCTACCTACTTCCGGGTGCACCTTATATCTATCGCACAAATTGGCCTTACACATTTAACAAACACAAATGCAAGCTGTTGACTTTGCGGAAAAAAAAAAAAAAAAAAAAGTTATTGCATTCGTTATTATGAATACAATTCAATAACAAACTTTTGTAGTACGGAGTAATAAGTTTTTATATAATTGTAACTAAAGATATTAAGTACTCCTACTATATAACATATTTGAAATTTTGACGGTATAATATCGATGACATGAAAAATGTGGTAATTTCTTAATAAATGAAATCTTTGATAATGAGTTGAACTTTAAACGGAAGATACAATTCAAATAACAAACTTTTGCAGTACGGAGTAATTTTTTTTTATAATTGTAGCTAGAGATATTAAGTTCTCCTACTATACAACATATTTGAACTTTTAACGGTATAATATCGATGACATGAAAATTGTGGTAATATTAAATGAAATCTTTGATAACGAGTTGAACTTTAGACGGAAGATACAAATGTTACAATAAGTTTTTATATTCTTCTTTTTTTCGGTTGGAAAATTTTGTTCCGAAAAGTTTTGATTTTTTCGTGAATTCTATATTAAAAATCAAAGGTGGAGTTATTTTTAGTTAATTTGATTAAATTTGCCAAACTTATTTATAACTTTATTTTCAAAAGTCTCACCTATCATCAACGAACCAGTCCATCCTACCGAGTACCAACCACCACAGTCCAACAATTCCGACGACCCATAATCGTCGGAATCACGACAACAGCAACAATAACATAGCAGCTGCTGAATTTCATAAGACAGGAACCTAAAAAGTAAATATCCTTCTAACTGATGAGGTACACCCGAATCAAAATGCACATATCAAAATGAAATCATCGTCTGTGTCATACGAAGATTATAATACGTTGACTTTATTACAGTCTTGCGTAGCAAACAACCATATTACTCCTGCGAAGCCTGTTTTCTCATTTTGATCGATCAATTTCTCGATGTTGTTATAGGTAAAGAGTACGTCATCTCAACCAAAAGTTTAAACTGATGGTTGGAGGACCAAGATCGATTTTATACTCTAACAATATATTGTGCGTGTTTTTGCTGTTTTGGTCGTTGATCTGCTTTGGTTTGTTGGACAATTGTTAGTCAATTATTTCCTGTTCCTATTCGTTCGCTTATAAATATGATTTGATCACGATCTCACTTTCGCGTTAAATTTTATGTGCAGTACCTCCAGTGCCAATGGATAACGCGTGTGAGACTGTTGATATACGTTGTGTTATTGCCGATTTGATGGGATGGGTGGGGCAGGTTGGTGGATACCCGACAGGTGATGAGCAGGTCTTAAAGTTAATTCACAGTGACCTCATCACTTTAAAGCTTGTATAGCAAAGAACCATACTAGCAAAAGCACAGATTAAAAGTACGCAGAAATATCGATTACGATCGCAGATTTAACTGTATATAACTCCAGCATTAACTCTCAGAGATTTGAACTATGTACTCACTAAGTAGCATTATCAGAGTTTAATTGTGGTGGAGGCTGAATTATACTGATGTAAGACAAAGCAGTACCGCAACAACCAGAGTCGAAGGCAATTACATGACGTCACATCGGAGACGTGCTGTGCTCAAACGCTCGATATTATCAGCATCAGGGTAAACGCCAAGTGTTGTCTTCAAGATCAGTAGATGGCTTACCGGCCCTGCTTCTGTGAGGTTGAATTGAAACACGACGTTCCCTGCTGGAACTGAGGATAACCACACCTCCACCTCAGCATCCTCTCCAACAAGCTCACACGCATTCCTCAAAGCGTTCATGAAATTACACTGAAACAATGCACGGTACTTTTGCCCTCTCGCCTTCCTATTTTCCACGTCCTGCGCAGAATAATAAAATCAGTATAAATAAAAATAAATATACTGATAAGTGAAAACACATTCGTTCCAAAACCGACATATTAGTGTTACCATGAACCGTCTAAAATCGACATTCCAGGATTCCATATCCGTAGATTCGAAATTTGTGTTGTCGTCCCCTATCTCGACCACTGATCACAAAGGCACATTAAATATCAAAAATCAAACTCAAAATTATAGCATTATCGATGAAAAGGGATGTACAGACTACATACCAACGAGACGTCTGTCGACAGCTTCCTTTGAAAATTTGTCAAATGAGTTGCTCAAATTAAGGCTTTTCATTCGACCCTCACAGTATGATACAATGTTGGGAAGCTTTCCGATATTACCAGGGACATTGGTAGATAACATGGCGACAGACCATTGCGCTGGCGCACAGGCTACAATCATGAAGGAGTGTTGATTAGAGTCGTCAACCTTATACACAGTGACAGTATCATCGTCTTCTACAGGAGACAAAGTCCAAGAAACCTCCGCCAAATTAACAATCTGCGCGACAGTGCTGGGCTTACTACACTGGAAGTTCCGCAACATAATAGCTGGCATGAAGAAAACAGCGGTACAACCACCGTTGCTGTCGACAGTGATCTGGAAACCCTTGTTGTCGGCATAAATGTAGGCCAAACCGAGCTCGTTAACCCCAGAATCACACAGAACATGAATTGCTCGTTTCAGCGTTTCAGCAGGTCTCAACTCAAAACTAAATGACCTGATGTTTTTGTCAAGCAATAGGTCCGGATTAAAGCTTGGAAAACTGTGAGATAACCCGCTGTGTGGAAAAGAGCTACCTGCACATCCAGACGCCAAAAAACAAAAGTATTAACAGGAAACATATAACCACTTAAAATTATCGTTGTCACAGCTTGCAACCAAGAAAATTAACAGTAAACATAGATCGACAAGTACGGCAACATCAACCAGAAATTATATTGACATTGAAAAGAAGCAACAATTACTTCAACTTTACATCGACGAGAAATCAAAAGTGACAACAAAGAATTTCGCAAACAACCCACCAGAAAATTAACGATATCAACCAGAGTCGATAAATTATTATTAGACCCATTGTAAAATAACAACGATGAACTCACCGCACATGATGGAAAGATTATTAGACCCATTAACTTGATAAAAGGTGAGAGTATCGTCATCGTAAACTCGACGCAAACTTTGAGAAACAGCCGCCAAATTTACAACCATGGGCTCGATGCTTGGCCAATGACACTGGAAGTTAATCAAAAACCATTAAAAAACCCTCGAAATGATATCAAACAAATTGAAATAAAACACTCGAAGAACCCTAAAATTAACAAACAGAACTCACCACACATGAGACAGTACGAGCATCGTGAACGTCAACAGAGTTATTCAAATCAGAAGCCAACGACGACAAAGAATCGTAAGAAGTTAAACCCATCTCCTCGTCGCCTGTTGTTATCTTAAAACCCTGCTCAGTGACATGAATTTGGGCGTCCATTGTCCCAGAATCGTACACAGCTTTAATCAGCTGTTTCAGAACTCGGGCAGGTCTCAACTGAACGCTAAACGAGCTCACGCTTTTGTCGGGGGGTCCCAGTAGAGACGACACACAATTAAGAGAGGATATGGGCGTGTATTCTCGTGAACGTTCGTCTGGGTTTTGCTGTGAAGGTCCAGCAATGGTGGAATCACGAGTGTTTGACATGGCAGAGAAAACAAAGAAAATCAATAAGTTAGTTATGAGTTAGTTAAAGAATGTGGGGTAGTTATGAAAAGGTTGTTATGCTGACCTGTAAATATTTATATTTATAGCACTCAAACTTTTGTGGGTTTTTCTATATTAACTGTGCTTTTTTAATGCTAAATATATATCCGCTTTTTGGATCAATGATCGTAGAGATTGAGGTCACTCGAGTTAGTTACTATTTGGGTCGTGATTAGTTTGGTCAGATGGGTTTGGGTTTAAGTCGATTTAATATTAGGTCTGGTTCTAGGTTGGGTCGATATTAGATCGAAACATCATTGTTTAAGTTATCAAAAAATAAATAAAAATGTACATAGCATATTTTCATGTTCCGTTTAGTATTAATGTTAAGAAAATCTTGTCATTATAAGCATTTGAAAACTTTGTAAGGTCACTCGTTAAGTGTCGTAGGAGGTTATCATTTGTACATACTAGTATAAATACTAAGCTCACGTAAGAGAAAGAAATTCAAGAATAATACAAAATCATTTTCATTTCGGTTTTACACTTAGTAATTAACTTAATTTAGACGAAGTATATAAATATGAGTATTTTTTTTTTATATCTAAATAATCAAGATAAGATGGCCAAGTCTAGGATCATGGTCGTGTGGTGTGCTAAACATTTTTGGACGCCTTACATACCAAATACCAATTGATATATATTACTCCTTTTATTTCACTTTAAATGAACTTATTGATTTTCAAAAAATCGTAAATTAAATGTCTCTTTATTAATATTAGAATTAATAGACTTTATTTTTAAAACTCGCCTCTATTACATCAATGCTTTATGATACAACCTTTCATGAGGGTATCTATGGATCTAATATGGTTGTGTAGAGATAGAATTTCATCGGATTTCGGAAACTCAATACCTTTCGTAGCATCACAATCAATATCAGATTAATCATTGTCATTGCCATAAAACAAAAGAAAACTCTAAAATAGAGAATAAATCCACCGAATAAGAGCACTATGAGGTAGACCTGTCAAACGGGTCGAGCGGGCGGGTTTTGGGTTCGGGTAACTATTATACGGGTAAAATACGGGTCGGGTGTATTTAGGGTTCGGGTAGTATACAGGTCGGGTGTACACGGGTTCCAGGTCGGGTTAGGGTCAAAATACGGGTTAATCAACGTCTTTTTATCCATATTTTTTTTTTCTTTTTTTGGTATAACGGTTTAATTTTTCACTAAAAAAACTACTCTCTTCATTTATAGTCAAACTTTACATGATGTCAAAACAATAAGTGGAAGTTGTCCCTTGTAACTGTACTTCATTAATCATTACTGATAAGTGGGTGAATTACTAATGTGAAGATTTTGGGTGGTACTGATACGTGTTTCACTATTTCCCTCCCAAATTTAGAATTTAAAATCACTTATCTTCTCCCCAAATTTATTCCTTGATTTTACATCCCACCAAATAAAAAAATTTAAACTTTTCAACTTCCCTCCAAATGCACTATTTACACTTTTAGGGTGCTTCAACAGAAAAAAAAAAAAAAAATTAAATAAATAAAAAAAAAATAGTCGTTTTTATGGTGCCTCCAAAAAATCAACTCTAATTGATATATTATTGAATTTTTTTATTTTTTGTTAATTATTAGTTCCAAAATTAAAAATTTTAAAATAAGTCTATAGATGCATGTGTGTCTATTAAATCGATATTTATAATATTAAATCCATATATGTAGTTTTCAAGTTATATCTTCATATTTAAAATGTTACCTCGAACTACTGACTTAAAAATATATCATTTTCTATTTCTCATTTTTCTCATTTATTCTCCACATATATTTTGTTTCAAAATTTAATAGTGGTTTCAGATGCCTCAAATTCATAATGTCAAATGTAACTAACAAACACTATTAAAATGATTGATTCTATAATTATTAAATAATAAAGATAATAATTTAAGTGAAAATTTTCAATTATCAAAAATTTATTAGGTGTGAAATGTTTAAAATTAATTTGTAGAATAAATTTTACATGTAAATTGAAACTGATAATGACATTTTTTATATATAGGAACGTAAATTTTTTTACTCATCGGGCTAACCCGCTACGGGTCGGGTTTTGACCCATTGTTTTCGGGTCATTTCGGGTTCAGGTAGAATTTGGGTTCGGGTCGAAAAAGGCAGGTTTACTTCGGGTCATTTACAGGTCGGTTTCGGGCAGTTTATCAGGTCGGGTCAGATTTTGACAGCTCTACTATGAGGCGATAGGAGACCAACTTACGATACAAAAAGAGTGAAACATTATACCTGTTAACGTAAACGATATTTATATCTTTTCTCTTCATTGTAAAGGGCAATATTTCTGAGGCTGGACCAATTTAATTTAATGCTCAAAAATATATTACAAATTTTATGGTGCATCCGTCTCATAGTATGAGACAACTCAAAAGTAACTATATTACTTTTCAAACGTAACCTATTTATTTAACTTGAAAAGTAATTGTACCTTGCTTCAAATAATCAAATGTAAATCTATTGTACGTGAAACGTAACGATATTTTATTAAAAAAATGTACATCAGAAACAAATTTTTAACGATTACGATAAAATATAAATAAAAAAATAAATTAACTTATGTACATTTTTGCTACTGAATGTCTTAGCATTAAAATATAATGTTGTATATAATAATTGATAATAATGACAAAAACTAAAATAAGATGTATAATGTTGTTATGTGCGGGTGAAGTGTAGTATAACTATAGTGAAATATTGATGGTGTCTCATAGTATGAGACGGCCTCACCATAGAATTACTCTGCTTATCCGTAGTTTAGGTCCAACTAGTTTAAAGTAGTTTATGTTTATATTAAAACAAACCCGCGAAGGACCCAGACCCGACGGGTTGGGTCTGGGTCTTAAAATTTTGGACCCGATGGGTATGGGTCGGGTGTGGGTCCAATACATCACTACAAAAAAAACAGCTTATAGCGACGGACTCATCCGTCGCAAAAATACAGAAATCCGTCGCTATGACAGTTATAGCGACGGAATATCCGTCACAAAGGGTCGTTGCAATTTTTGGTCGCAAAAAATCAATTGCGACGGAATTGCCGTCGCAGACGTCAAATTTGCGACGGCAAATCCGTCACAAAGAGGCGTCACAGGGCCATGCAAAAGTCAAGGAAAACTTGACTTGTTGCGACGGATATTCCGTCGCAAAGCCTTGTTTGACTTTTGTTGACTTTGTGGCGACGGAAAATCCGTCGCAATATGGCGTCATAGGACCATGAAAAAGTCAAAATTTCTTGACTTTTGCGACGGATTTTCCGTCGCATATGCTTTTTTTGGGCGTTAGCTGCGTGCTCCACACCGTTTTGGTGTTTTTATTTGTTACAATTCCGATACCAATGACCCCTCGTGATTCGTAAAAATTACGATACCAAAACTAATTCGACAAATTGACGCCAGACCTAAATCTTGAAAAGTCACCATTTCATAAACTTTCGAACTTAAATAATACGACGCGTGCTTACAAGTTCATAACCACAAGTTTGTTTGGAGATCACATAACTACCTACATTCACATAACTAAGTGGGAGGGACAATACTCACAGAACCGTGCGCATCGCCGTGGTCGTCGGAGAAATCGTCGCTGACGAAGCGGTGGCGGGCGGGATTACATGATGATTGACCAGAGGAGTGAAACCGAATCATTGCATGAATGTCTCCATCATGTTCTGCCGTTGTTCAAATTCATTCAATTTCGCCTTTAAGTGTTCGTTTCGGCCATTGTCTTCGATACGACGCCGGAAACATAAGTAGGCGCGTGACCGGCTCTACTACTCCTCGTGGCATTTGGCGGTTCAAAGAACTGCGTAGCCGTCTCTCCGGTACCATAAACTCTACCTTTTCTGTCTAAAACCTCCTACGGTTTCAAGGTAGATTTGATGGTCGACCATATCTAGTTTCCTACTCCTTCTCCGCCATTTTCTTCATGTAATCGTTCTGAAAACAATACAACTTTCATTAAATACAATGAAATATATTACTACTAATAATAACAAAACAACTAATACTACTAACTATTACTAATAAATGATAAGCCGTAAAACTAAAAAAGTTTAAACTACTACTAATAATATAACTAATTGTACTACTAATAATTAAAAAAACTACGATATATATTACATACTGCGATTTGTTCGGCACGAGGAGTGATCCATTTTCCCTCCTTGTTCTTTTTCGACAACTCCAACAACTTAAAAGGACTCACATCATCGGTGTCCTCACCCTGCAAGTTAATAATTTAATCATGAATAGATAATGTGTAACAAGTTTTAGTAAATAATAATAATAATGCATAATGTATACTTATATTAAAAAAAAAAAAAAAAAAAAAAAATATATAAAAAAAAACTAAGACTTACACAAGCAGAATCCAACGCTCGAGCTGCACTTTTCCGACCTAAGACGTGTGTCGGTAGTGCTTTTCCGTCTTTCCCTCCCTTGCATCGGTTTTCCGTCGCTTTCTTGAAATCTCGTGAATTTGGGTCATCCTTCTTTCTACTTAACAACTTTGAAAAACATGTTGAGTCATCCAACTTGGTTTATTTTCTTCCTCGCTTCAATATCTCGATCTCTAAACTTCTTTTTACGTCTGGTAGTAACATACTTCCAGCTCCTTGAGATCGCCGACCTTTACCTTACTCTCTATTCAATTCAACAACCATTTAAAAAAATAAAGGTTAGAAATAAATTTAACTTCGAAATTAACCTTACGACCAAAAATATATATAAATTAACCTTGAAATAATTCCACATATGCTCTTGACGTTCACGAGGAGTTTCCGACCAACTTGGATAGAAGCCGTCGTAGTTAGCATGAATGCTGTCGATCAAAAACTCGGTCACTTTTGGATGACCAAACCTGCAATTTCATTAATATGCAACTAATGAAAATATATATACAATAAACAAAAATAATATTTATGTCCAAAATTATATAATATGCAACAACTATAACATAATTTCTTACCAAACGCCATCTGATTCTTCGTCGGGGTTCATGATCAATTTTTTGTCTTGATCATATTTTGCCGGTTTATCTTTCTTCTTTTGCGGTCTTGCCTCCTCGTTCTCATCGTCGTGACATGACATTGCGCTTCGAAATCATATCCCCGATCAACGACGCGATACGGTCCATAACTTCGTGAGCTAAGTTGAACTCGCACTTAAGTGACACCAGTCTTGAAGCCACCTCTAGAACAGACATTTCACTTCCTTCATATACTGGCAGTTCGGATTTTTTAAGCATTTCAAAGAAGGCTACGACTTCTGGGTTTGGAGTCTCTTCAAACTCCTCAACTCCATCACGATTTAAGGCTTCCTCACGAATTTGATCAATCCGATCACGTAACGCATCCTCCACCATATCGTGATACGGATTTTGAGAATTCGATCCACTACCCTCTTCTTCATTAGAGGTTGGAAAAGATTCTCCATGAGCAGTCCAGTAGAAATAATTACTATCGAACCCTCTTAAAGCAAGATGGTTTTTCACTTCAAATTCATATAAATATGGTATGTTTTTGCATTTCGAACATGGACACCTAATCTTTTTTGTCGTCTTAAACTCTTCACTCTGCTTAGCAAATTTAAGAAACTCCAAAACACCTTTAGCGTACTCACTCCTAATTTTTTTGTTATCATCTAAACGCTCATACATCCATTTTCGCTCCGTTCTCTTCATTTCAATCTAAAAGAATCATGAATAATCACACATATACACAAACAATTAACATTTCACACAAGTAATAGTCAAGTACTCAAAAAAACCAAATTAACAACAAATAATCATATACAACGATAACATTTAGTAATAATTGAATTTTTATTAGTCAACTCCACGTTTTGGGTCCTTATCACTCCAACCTAAACCCATCTTTAAACGTCTTCTATCACTAGTAAATACAATTCTTGTATAACTTAGAATGAAGAAAATTAGCACAATTCCTTGATTCTCCAAATACATTATATAAACGAATAAAATCCGTCTACATATGTATTCAGAGAACATATAAGAAATTGCCATCGAACTTTCTTCCTTCTAACTTATTCAAGAATTGTATTTACTACCTAAGTGATAGAAAACGTTTAAAGATAGTCCCAAAATGGGGACTATTCAAAAGTTACTCCTAATGAATAACTTTTGAACGGGTACTAAGTCATGAATGATTAAGAAAGTATATATACAAAATAAGAACAATAACAAGAACAATAACAAGAACAATACTACAATACAATAACAAGAACAATACTACTACTACTATTATACTACTACTACTACTACTACTACTACTACTACTACTACTACTACTACTACTATTATAAGACTATTAATTATTACTTACTATTATACTATACTTCCATTATTATACTACTACTATTATATTATTACCACTAAATTACTACTATAATCACTACAATAATACTACTAATACTATAATAGTATTACTAAAATACTACAAATACTACCAATACTACTAAGAAACTACTAATATATCACTAATTAATACTACTACTACTACTAATTACTACTATACTAATATTACCACTTCCACCACTACCTCTTTCACCACCATTACCCCCATCACCACCACAATTACAACCAACATTATAACAACATCAACACCACAATACAAGAACAACAACAACACAATAAACAACAATAACAACAACACAATACAACAACAATAACATTACCAACATCACAATAAACAACAACAACAACCTCACAATACATCAACAAAAACAACAACAACAACAACATAAACCACCAAAATTAAAAAAAATTCAATCAAAACCCTAATTATTAAAATTAATATCAATTGAAAATCAAACTTCACCCATGGGATCTATCTTAGGTCATAGATATACTCTAACAACCTACAATTAACATCTAATTTGAATAAAAATTAAAAAAATCACAAAAAAATCAAAAAAAACACAAACTAACCTCAAGGTGGTGGTGGTGGTGGTGGGGAATACGGTGGTGGTGGCCGGCGGTCGGAAGTGATGACGGTGGTGGTGAGGAAAACGGTGGTGGTGGCCGGAGAGGTCTAGGGTGGTGGTGGTGTCGTCTTCGTCGCCGTCGCCCTTTAGATCTCTTTCTCTTTTTTTTTTTTTTTCCCGTCAAATGGCAGATCTGTCATAAAGGGGCATATTAAATTTCTATCTGCGACGGAATGTCCGTCGCAAAACCCGTCGCTACATAAGAAATTGCGACGGAATGTCCGTCGCATAGCGCGTCAAAAATATTTATTTATTTTGACTAAAGTTTTCAGCCATTTTTAATTTTGACGCAAATTGACTTTTGTTTGCGACGGATTATCCGTCGCAAGACGTCGCTATAAAACACATTTGCGACGGATACGCCGTCGCAAAAACCGTCACACGTAAATTTTTATTTTGGCGGGTTTGGGATTTTTTTGGCGCACTGAAGCTGCGACGTATCACCTACTCTGCGACGGAATTGCCGTCGCAACTACAAATTTTCGCTACGGAAAATAAATCCGTCGCAATGTCCGTCGCAAGAACCTTTTTCTTGCAACGGACGTTAAATCCGTCGCAACGACCGTCGCTATAAGCATTTTTTTTTGTAGTGCATGCCAAGCGGGTCTGGGTCTGGGACCCATTGCCATCTTTAATTGCTAGTTTAATTAAATATTAAAGTACGAATAGTGATAATCTAAACGCAAGCCAAACAAAAATGTATTTTCAAAATCAAAATACAATCGGCAGTGCATGACCGCATATTTACATGCTCAACATGTAACCCTCTTATTTGATCCGTTTAAAATGTGTATATGAAAGTGTTGACTTTATCTTCTCTAAATTAACTTATTAAAATTTTGACCAAAGTTCATTAAAAGCTGTAAAAGTTTAAGTGCGCTGAAAATTTTGAAGTTATTCAACTCGTACTCATCGTCAGTTTAACTTGTTTAATGGGTTCGGAAGAGACGGTTTTTATTTTTTATAAGTTAGACTATCAAAATTTAGACGGTAAAATTGTTGAAAGCTGTAAAAAAAATTAGTATAATAGATTTATTTAAATTGGTTATACAATTATAATTAGAATTTTTTTTTAAAATATATAACAATCTGGTTAAATGCGATCAAAGTATTTTTCTTGATTAAAATGGGTATATTCATTTTACGTATCATGAAACATATCAAATAATAAAGACTAATTGGTTTTTCCTCTTTTGTTTATATTCTTTGTATTTTAATTTCGAGAAAGATAAATATTGCCCTTCTGTGAGGGTTTTACAATAAGTTCATAGCAAGATCACCTAACCAAAGATTTTGTACTCACCGTAATTGTTAGAGGTGGCCACGGGCCAAGCTAGGCCGGGCCCAGGCTGAGTAACACTGACGAAAGCGGCGGTCGTAAAATCAACGAAAATAAACTCCTCTCTAAGAAAAACAGGTTTAATTTCATCCTGCATTGCTTTCATTTTGCTTTAGTTGTTCGTTTATGATATATTTACAAGGATTTCGAAATTAAGTTTGATTATATTTCAGAAATATTTTGGCAAAGGTATTAGCTTGATTTAAGGAATGTTAGATATTTTCAGATTTGAAAATATTCACTTTCCTCTTGCCCAAGTAAAATAATACCTAAGATATTTTTGATTCTTATTTTATTTTGGGCTTGAGTTTTCTAAACCCTAAATGTGCTAACCATTTATTATCTATAAATATGAGGCACTTAGGGTTGAGAAAAATACACTTTCATTTTTAGAAAAAACCGTTAAAGCAAATAGATATATTTAAATTGTTTTCAAAATCGTTTTGCTTTGTTTTCCATTTTGAAAGTGCGTGCTTAAGTTATTGTTCAACGTTTAAATCTAGTTGCAATTATTCTCACATATTGATCCAAGTGTGTCAAACACGTTCTTGAAGAGAACAAGATATCAATCGAGATAGCAACACATTTTGTAATTCAAACATATAGAGTCGGGTGTATAGTTACATTCGCAAATTGTACGATTAGAATATCGTAGAGTAGATTAATTATTTTGTAATCCGAGTTTGGTACTAAAATAATTAATAAGAGGAATAGTGGACGTAGATCTCGACTTGTGAGATTGAACCACTTAAAAAACCCCGCTGCGTAAATCTCTTTACTACTCCGCTATTCATTAAACTAAAACCATCGTGATTAGTTAAATAATATTGGTTAAATAAATAACCATTATTATATATCACTTTGACAAACAAAAAGGGACCTAACCAAGTCTTTCAATTGGCCTCAGAGCCTCGTTCTCTTATATATTGTCTAACGACAAAAGAGTTGGATCCGTTTTTGGTTTTATTTTTTTTCTTCTCTTTCACGAATTACACGTTTTTTTTAACTTCGATATTATCATGGAAACTAAATACACGCGTGGTCCCGTCTTTAGGGGCGAGGATTATAGTCTGTGGAAAAATATGATGATGCACCACATTAAAGGTATCGATTGGGAGTGTTGGAAGATCATCAAGAATGGTCCTATTTCCATCACTCACAAAAATGATAAAGGTGTGGTAGTTGAAAAACCGGAAGAAAACTACACTGAGGACGACTATAAAAAAGCCGAGAAGAATTCTAAGGCTATGTCTATTCTTCAAAACGGGATGGAGGCACATGTATATAGTCGGTTCTCTTCGTGTTCCACCGCAAAACAAATTTGGGATAGTTTAGAACTAGCCTATGAAGGTTCCGCTCAAGTTAAGAAACATCGAATTGACCTATTAATGCAAGAGTATGAAATGTTCCAAATGAACAAAGACGAAAGCATAAATAGTATGTCATCCCGATTTTCACAATTAACAAATGAATTACGAAACCTAGGCAAAAAGTTTGAAACCGAGGATTTGTTGCGGAAAATTTTAAGAAGTCTCACGAATAGATGGGATTCAAAAGTCACATCGTTAGGTGATGCTAAGGATCTTTCAAAATATACCTACGAAGAGTTGATTGGGTCCCTCATGGCGCATGAGTTATTTCTCAATCGCCGCGAAGGAGATCCAACCAAAAACAAAGGTATAGCGTTAAAAGTAACGCAAGATGAAAGTGAGGCTGAAGTTGGCAGTGAACTTGGGTTCTTTGCAAAAAAATTCAAGAAATTTTTTAAAATCAACAAGGATAAATATCACGACAAGTCCAACCTCAAAAACAAAAACATTAATACCTTTAGGCCTCCTAATGGTGGATGTTTTAAATGTGGTGAAGCTGGACATGTGATTAAAAATTGTCCAAGTTGGAAAAATATTAAATCTAAAGAAAAAAGAGAACAATCTCAAAAGGACTACAAACAAGTTATGTTGGCCGCCGTTTGGGGTGAATTCGAGTCAGATGACGAACAAGAGGACTCGGAAGAAGAAGATGGGGATGAAGTCAACATATGTCTTACGGCGTTTACTGGTTATGGACAATCAAACGACACCAAGTGCTTAATGGCTGAGTCTGGAGAGAACTCAATCGGAAATGACGAAGAAGAGGTTAGTTTGGAGTCATTAAAAGATCACGTCAAATTATTGTCTAAATCTGAAATGATTCCGTATTTTATTGACACATTAGAAAACTGTAAAAATCAAGAACTTGAATTAAATGAACTTAAGAAACAATTAGATGAAATTGCTGGAGAAAACTATGTGCTTAATAAAAAATTGAAAAAGATTGCTACAAGGAACATAGCTCGTAACCTACCAGATAACACCAGGTTGTATAAGGGAAATGAGAATGAAGTTAAATCTGCCCAAAACTGTGAACAACATAACCTGCCCACATCACCTAGGTTATCTGACGAAGATAAAGTTACATTAAAAGCTTACCAGATACATAATCTACCCACTGAAACTAAGACGTGTGATGACATTAACGAAAATGAATTTTTACACTCAATTATAGCCAAATTAAAAGAAGAACTCGAGAATGTAAAAACTGAGCACATGTTAGAAAGTACCATTCTTAATGATAAACTTGACATTCTTAAAATCACGAATGATGAATTATCCGGTTCATTAGATATTGCATCTAACGAATGTGATAAACATCTTCATGAAATTAAGACGTTGAACAAAAAACTAACTGAAGCCATGAAAATTTCAAAAAAATGGGAAAGAAGCGCTACTGTTTTGAACTTTCTCAATAATCAAGAAAACAATTATAATAGGTGTGGGTTAGGATATTCTAATCCATCTACACAAAGACTTACTAAGTTAAAATCCACCGAAACTGATTTTCGCAAAAGGAAATATGTAGATCTTCCAGAATATGTTGTTTGTAATTTTTGTGGTAACACCGGGCATAAATTCGAAGAGTGTCACCTCACGGCTGTAAAACGTATCCTACGATATTTAGTGGGTACTCAGTCCCTAAGTCTTTGGTATCCGTTAGACTACAAATTCGAACTATTTGGATATTCTGACGCAGATTACGCCGGATGTCTCGTAGATCGCAAAAGTACGTCCGGAATGGCTATTTTCTTAGGACCTTGCATTATTGCGTGGGCTTCAAAGAAACAAAACACCGTTTCTTTATCCACCGCAGAAAGCGAGTACATATCTGCCGCTCATGCTTGCTCTCAAATTTTGTGGGTTAAGCAGCAATTGTGTGATTATGGTATTACACTTGGTTGTATACCTATTTTCTGTGATAACACTAGCGCAATATGTATCTCAAAAAATCCTGTCCAATATCCCAAAACTAAACACATAGACATACGACATCACTTTTTACGTGATCATGTCGAGAAGGGGAATATTTGTCTGGAATTTTGTGCCACCGAAAATCAACTCGCAGATATTTTCACAAAACCACTACTACGAGAGCAATTTGAGAAACTCCGTTTAGAAATTGGTTTGATCAATCCTTCCTAAACTTACGGTATTTCTTCCGACACTCCTTTTTGCGCCATGTATTGTTTTTGCTACTTGATAATCAATTTTTTTTGTGTCATGAGATGTATGCATGTGTAACTTTTACCAAAGATACTTGGTTTGATAAACGTTTTGTTTGCAATTACCGTCGTACTTTAGCGTGTTCACACATAAAAGATCATATCCTTTTCTAAAAACCTTTTGAATTTATTTTCCTTTCTTAAGGGAAATGCACGTTCAAAAATCTTACCCATATCTGTGAGTATATTTTTTTTCCCTTGTTTTAAGGAAAATTTGATACTCTAAGATATTACTTCCAAGGTTAATAATATTTTCATCCATCTTTTCAGAAATAAAATCCCCTAGAATATTCTCACCCTACTTTAACCTTTAACCTTCCCCCGCCCTTTTTATTTACTCCACATAAATTCAACCACCCACCTCTCTCACTCCTTCCCTTCCACCGTCTTCTCTTTTTTTTTTTTACCACCATTAAAATAACTCCCTCCTTTTGTTTCTCATGCTTTACCTCACCTATCCAATGGCAAAGAAACCCAAAACCACCCATTCCGACAACGCTGCTACTGCATCACCACAGCCCACACGGCCGTCTACTCGCTCTCGGCCTCCTGTGGACGCTGCTTCGTCCTCCGCTGCTGCTCCGGGCTCCTCGTCTTCTGCTCCGTCGTCTTCATCGCTCCGCTTGGGTCAACAAATCCTCGTGACGATGACGAAGTTCTTCAAGATGCATGCAACTCGTCTTGGGGTTGAACTTCCGCCCTCCATCGCTCTGCCGCCGCTAATGGATCCCAAAAGGAAACGGAAACAGGGGGAAGGTTGTACTTCTGGTGAACTTGTCAAAAAGGTTCCTCAATCAGAAGTTGCAACTCGGGTTGCAAATTTGACTCTTCCTGCCAAAATTGCGCCCACTGTGACGGCTCTTGCGTCGGTTAAAGTCTTGTCAGGGCGGTACTACAAAGTAGCTTGGTACACCTCGTCCCCTGCTTTTCAGTTCTTTGTTGATATAATTTTGACTCAAGGCTGGAAATCTTTCATCGAGTTCAATGGGCCAGTTTATCCCGTGGAACTGGTACAGTTCTACGCCACGGTTGAGAATCGTGCTGACACCTTACATGCCACTGTCAATGGCAAGGCTGTGAAGGTCACCGCGGCTGACATCGAGCACCTCTTCCACATTCCTGCGTCCGGTTATCGTCTTCGCGCTGATCAGACGTTTGATGAAATTCCTGAGGATGAGAAGCTTACCGTTCGGGCTGCTCTTGGCGAGGACTATGCCACCGAGGGGTCGATAATGTCCCACTCTCTCACTCCTCCACAGCGCTTTGTTTATAATCTGGTTAGTCGCACTCTTCTTCCTCGTCATGGTAGTAAATCTCAACTCCGTCATGCCGATATGCTGTTGATTTATAAGTTACTTGCGGGTGAAAAAGTCAATCTCCCTCTGCTCATGTTTGACCATATTCACAACCAAGCAATCAGACTTCGCTCCAAAACGTCGACTGAATCCCGTCTACTCTACGGTGTGGTCCTGTCTCACGTGTTTGCTGTGCAAAAAGTGCTCACTCCCTCAACTATTGGGTCCCTAGGAGATGACCCTATGACTGATCATATCTTTGATCAGATGAAATTGGAAATTCGTCACGGTCGAATGGAATTTAAGGTCGCTACCGTGGATCCTCCAGTCAAAAAGGGTCCAGCTTCGACTGCCGCTGCTCCTTCTTTGAACCCTGCTACTTTGGCTGGTATGAGCAGTGAAGACCTTCTTGCGTGGCTGACTCGTCTTGAGGCATCCTTTGTTGGTTTCAATAAGGTCTTGGCCGAGCATAAAATCATTCATGAGACGACCCTAAATGAAATTCTCGTTGTCAAGAACACTGTGGAATCCCTTCGTGGTGAGTGGCTACATCTCAAGTGGTCCTTTGACGCTCTCAAACAGGACGTCAAAACACTTGGGCGCGGTGGGGCGGCTTTAGCAGAATGTACGGGGAACATTGAACGCGACTGTCTCCAAATTGCTACAGATATTCTTCCGAACCCTAAATGTGCTAACCATTTATTATCTATGATTTTAATTTGAGTTTGTTCGTTATGAAGTTAATTTGGTTGATTTGTGTTTATATCGGTTTTTTAGGTATTAATTGTAATGGAAAAACTAACAGGTTTCGCACATCAAACATTATTTGAATTTTGATGTAGTTGTGTGTATTTGATTTGCTAAGATAAATTAGATTTAGCGATGTTTGGTGTGATGTTTGTTGTTAACTTGGGGTTATTATGGTGTTTTAGACGCTGTCGTAAGGGTAAAATTTAGATAAGACGAATTTATTCTAGTATGTTGAATTTCGATTTATGATGATTAGTCTGGATTACTGAAATTGAACACCGAATTTAAGTGTTAATATGAAGTGTTATTCGAGTGACTTGAGTTAATTTAAGTGTTAACCTACGTGTTTTTGTGATGAACGCAGAGCCACTGTCGCTGCTGGTTGGCCAGGAGACACTATCTTCGTCAAAAAGAGGCTGCAGTGATAGATGATACAACGTGCCTTCAGGGTTCTGATGAGCCAGCATGCGGCCACTGAAATTCAACGTATTATCAGGGGAAGGATTACTCGAGCTAAACTTCTGGGTACGCTCCTTTACATCCCTAATTAAGTAAAAGCTTTGTGTACGCGATGAGTTATCTGCTATAGCACTTCTTTGAGGATTCATGTGTAATTGTTCGGCATTGTAGGTGCTTCCTCTCTTCGTGCCACTGCCACCGCTTCGGAAAGTACTCTTCTTACAGTAGGATCTACAACATACAGCACCGCGCGAACTGAAAATAGTTGTGCATGCAATTATAAACCTGCAGAGGTGGTGGAAGAAATCAAGAGAAGCAGCAGCTGTTGTTATCGAATCTTACATTCGGGGATATCTTTGTCGGGTTAGAGCTGCAACAGAGGAACGCCACACTCTTATAATTGAACTTTTTCTCAAAACTGTGTTTTTTGGCAAAATTATTAACGAAATAAGGTTCTCCCCAAACTTATTACCCTCTATGGGTCCACGTCAGTAACTTTTTTTTTTCGTAAAATTTTTTAGTAAAACGCTGTAGGCTACAACGTTTTACCAAAATTTCATTGAAACGCTGTAGCCTACAACGTTTTATACTTCCATGTAAACATCAAAAACATCAGAAACTTCTGATGTTTTATTATTTTGATGGAAAAATAAAACGCTATAAACTACAGCGTTTTCTTTCAATATTGGAGAAAACGTTGTAGGCTACAACGTTTTACACTTCCATTAAAACCTCAAAAGCATCAGAAACTTCTGATGTTTTATTATTTTGATGGAAGAACAAAACGTTATAGCCTACAGCGTTTTGATTGAAATTTTAGGCAAAACGCTGTAGGCTACAACGTTTTGGTCTGCCATCAAAATAATAAAACATCAGAAGTTTCTGATGCTTTTGAGGTTTTAATGGAAGTGTAAAACGTTGTAGTCTACAACGTTTTCTCCAATATTGAAAGAAAACGCTGTAGGCTACGGCGTTTTAAGGCTGTCAAAACACGAAACGAAACAGTTTTACCTTGCCCCCTCCCTGTTACATAAACCAAAAACACAACAAACACAAACCACGCCAACAGCATAGCACATGGAACAATTAAAGTCATCTACATTCAAACTTTAGCAATCAAATCCACGTACAACAAACGACAACCAAAGTGTAACATACAAAGTAGTACCATAGCTCTACTACTAAACATTTGACCTTTAGAAAACTCACCACCTTCTACATATGGGACTTCATTCACACCACACCATGAATTAACATGTTCTTCATCAATTTGATAAAGCTTAGTAAATTCTTTGTTAGGTGCAGTTGGAGACACAAGGTCTAATCCTCCCTCGTCATTATCATCATTCCCATCAAAATCTCCCAACTCACTCATAAGCATGACATCCTCATCTTCCGATTCACTTTCATCCTCAAATGGTTCACTGTCTACATTATTAGAGGACAATGACACCCACCGTTCTACATTACTTAACATTGAAGTGAATGAGGTATTGGTTGGAAAAGAACAAGGGTTTTGGGTTATAATTTGTTGTTCAATTGGTTTGATGTCAATAAACAAATCTAATTGAGGAGCTTGAATTTGACTCACACTAGCCCATATAGACTCCAAACCACGATTGTTTTTCAATGGAAGCACTCGAAAACCACCTCTAACAATTGGATATTTCATTTTCACTTCCAATTCAAAGTTTGCAACATCCAATTCCATAATCTCAAATAAACTACTAACTAATTCATTATAACTAATATCTTTCGAAACCGTAAGAAAATCTTACTTTCCACCTTTGTAATCAACCTTATCACCATCAACAACAACCTCACCCCCCCCAATAACAAATAAATGGAAATTTATAACCCTCCATTCTAATAATCACTAATTACTTACTAATTTCTTACTAATTAACAAAGCACAACAACTTTCAATCACAAACCAAGTACACAACTAAATTTACAACCCACTAATAGCAACACAATACCACATTTTCGAAATTAGAAGGACTAATTGCAATTGAGATGAAAAATTTCAAAATTAGCAAAATAATTACCTTAGAGTGGATTACAATGGTAAAATATTTGATTTGGAAGAATATAGCTTGAATTAGGAACAAATTTGATCGATTTTGATTAAAAAATGAGTAGTAATTTGGTTTTCGTTTTTAATTTGGGGGGTTTTTTTTTGGAAATAGGAGGAATGAGGTGTGTTATCGGGTATATGTTGTTTCCAGTCAGAGAAAACGCTGTAGCCTACAGCGTTTTCGTGAAATTTGACTAACAAACGCTGTAGGTTACGACGTTTTGTGTTAGTTAGAAAAACAAACTTTTACAGTAGGTTTTGTGTTTTTGGGGGGCTTTTTGGTGAAACAAAACGTTGTAGGCTTTCTGACGTTAATGAAATTTTAGTAAAACGTTGTAGCCTACAGCGTTTTACTAAAAAATTTTACGAAAAAAAAAAAGTTGCTGACGTGGACCCATAGAGGGTAATAAGTTTGGGGAGAACCTTATTTCGTTAATAATTTTGCCAAAAAACACAGTTTTGAGAAAAAGTTCCTTATAATTCAAGTACGATTACTCTTTTCTCTAGCATGCGGTTTCTTGAAATATGCTTATGAGGAACTAGAGTGCATCCATTACCGTACCCACAGGGCCACAGAATGTCACTAGACAGTGATAATGAGTAGCCTTAGAAATAGTATATGTTAAAGGCCTATCATGGGTGTGTTCTGACTTCAGACAAAATTAGATAATTATTCCATAAATTAGATAATTATTCTGCGCTAAAAGAAATTACGTAGGAGTATATTTTAGATCCATATGATCTGATCCACTCTATTCATGAATCATGATTATGTAGGCACATTGGAAAGGCTATCTTGCTCAAAAACATGCAAAAGTACAACTCGTATATTTATATTTTTAAAAGAATAAACAATTTCATTAATAATAAATCGTATCGTACATACAACAAACGTTAAAATTAAGAAAGCAATGACATAAATCTAAGACATTATTAACTATACAACAAACGTCAAAATTAAGAAAGCGATGACATAAATCTAAGACATTAACTAGGCCTCAATACTCCAATCGTATTGTACATACAACAAACGACAATACTAATAAAGCGATGACATAAATCTAAGACATCAACCTAGCTCTAGGCCTCAATACTCCTTATGGCTTGCGGATCTTCTTTGCTCTCGGTTGGATCCATCCACGGTGCCCGACTTATGACAGCTCGTTTACTCGTGCCTGATCCTCCCGTTGCTTCGATGGCTGAACACTCTCATCATCTTTTTTATATCGCATCAAAATTATTTCCAAGAATATTACCTCCTTGAACATGTACTATACACCACCATGCACGTGAACATGACCATAATCGTCTCGTGGTATCAATTGTCCAACATTATTGTTATTGTACTCGTTGTATAACCCTCCAAAATCCTCCTTGAACACCATTACCATTATTCGAGACAGATTGCTCGTAAATACTACCCTGATCACCTTCTGGCATCGTTTCTTGCTCGAGATAAAAATCAATATCAATCTGGCCCTCATTTGACAAATTATTATTATTATTATTATTATTATCGTTGTTATTATTAATATTGACCCCACCGCACTCGGTTAATAAGGATTTGAAAGTAAGATCAAACGGGTCCAAGTTGATTGGATCCTCAACACAAGTCGTCTTACTCAAATTTTCTTGACTATTATTTTGGTTTTGTGATACAATAATAGGACTGATGAGTCGACTCCTCTTGGCCAACAAACGACGTTGTTTAATAGCAGGGCTGAGCTTCCTAGTAATATGACACAACACAAAATCTTGGCACTTCACATCATTCAACGTATACTCGTACATTTGCCACTCGTCTTCGTTCAGAGGATCTTTTTTCTTCACAGCAATCGGAACAAACTTGTAGTACTTCTCGAACCCTATAAGATTCCCAACACTATCATACACTTCTATAATTTTATACTTTGCTAACCACGTCCCGTGATCTTTAACGACACGATTAAACCTTATTGATTTCGGATTATTCCTCGTCAGTTGAGTGAAGAAGTAGTAGCCGTCATCATCCTCATCTTCATCATGAACTCCTCTTACGTTGTTAATCGAACTAAAGATGTTCGAAGGGTGGTCACAGTAAACGTTGAAGTCGAAGAATTGAGGGTAGCATGAAGGTAATTGTTGGCCGTTTAGCCGAGTCATTAGGAAGTAGCCAACGAGCTGTTCGTTCGTTGGCTCGAAAACATAACCGACTTGTCGATAAACTTCCATGATCATTAAAGTGTTTTTTTTATTTATTTTTTTGTTTTGTGAAATTTTTGTAAGAAATTTGTTGAGTTCAGATGATAATGTATGAAGAAGTAGGGTTTGCATGTGGTGTGTATATATAGTTTGTGATATTCCAATTTTATTATTCCTTCCCTTAGAAGTTAGAAAAAGGCTGTCAAAACCCTAAGGGTAACAAATTTTGTCCTACTTTTTTGTTTAATGCTTTGGGCGCGTGTTTGTAGATGTTGTTGGCTTTCTTATTCATGGAAATATTTATATTTATTAGATAAAAATATTCTCCAAATTAATGAGTACCATAATTTTAGCTAGTACCGAGGGTGAATATAGGTCATTTTTATTAGTGGCCCATTTTGATTTGCACAAATTTTCATTTAAGAACACTATACCCATCTTAAGCTTAAGACGGGTCGGGTCAACCTATTTTTTTTTTTTTTTTTAAAAGAAAAAAAATTTCAAGACACAATTTATTTTTAAAAACTTTTGTCGAAAATCGTGTTTATAGGGTACTTGAAAATGGTAACAAAGTTAACCAAAATGGTAACATATTATATTAATTTGTACAGTAACATATTATGAAACATAGAGAAAAAAATTGTCATAATATTTATTTAATATGTTACCATAATTGTATAATATGTTACCAAAATAGGTTAATATTAAATAATGAAATGTTACACTTTAATGTAACACATTTGTATTTTTTGCATTTTCATACTAAAAAACTTGACAACAATTCATTAATAAATAATAACATAATATATTATCATCCAAACATAATAAATTTATATTCGTAATATGTATTATGTTTTAATTTTTTGAGAATATGTCACCAATATAATATAGTATGTTACCATTTTTATCAATATTATTACCATTTAAAATTTGTGTTTTTTTCGTTTTTTTGAGTTAAGTTAAAAAAAAAAAAAAAAAAAAAAATCGAAAAAAAAAAAATAAAAGAAAAAAGGTTAATGGGCCAAAACGGGTCATATTTGACCCGTCTTAAGCTTAAGACGGATCCATCCGTCTTAAGCAAGACTAATTGTTATATTTGTACTCCCTCCATTTTATTTTTATCCTTCTATTTTCTTTTGAACAAAAACAAAATAAAAAAGTTAATGAATAATTGATCATGAAGTACCGTTATTGATAAATTTAATTTTAAAAAAGGTATAGCTCATTTTTATATATAATAATCTATTGTTTGGTATTATTATAGATTTATAATTATGATATTAATGATTTACTACAAGTTAAAAGGACTTTTTTTTTTTTTTTTGATAAGGTAAGAAAAACAAGTTAAAAGGACTTGAAAGAGCAAAGACAACATAGTATACAAAGAAATATTTGAAAATTTGTAAAATATAATATTTGTAATAAATTAGTCTTTAGACTTTTGCATTGAGTATGATTTAATTTTCTTGTTTTTTATATTATGACGTACTTCAATAATTGTACAATTCAACTCATAATACCCCATTCAGATCATCTGTTTACTTTTCATTTTGATAATATGAGGTAGAAGTATGAAGTAGAATTATGGGTCTTTGTGTATGCCATTTGGATAATATGAAGTAGAAATATTGTTTAAACCATTTTCTTCTACTTCATATTATCCAAATGACATACTTATACTTCATCTGTTTATTTCTTGTTTACACGTTGTAGACACAAATTTGTATTAACGAGTAAACGAAATACAAAGTAATGTAACAAACGAAATTTATATTAATAATCAAAGTTACGCTTACAACCTCTATTACAATCCTCTGATTCTACAACGAATGCGAAATTAAATATTTGTAGTAACTTTAATTGCAATCTAATATCTGTCGCAGGTACGTATTGCAACAAATGACGTATACGATTAGAACGAACGATTACAACGGAAATGTATCGTTGCAGCTTAACGTGTAATCTTGACGCGGGTGTATTGCTATGGAAGCGATGTATCCCCGTAGTCGGTGTAATTTGTATTAGGTAATGGGTGTTGGTTTGTAACCCCTTGTATGAGTTTTATCCCCTTGAATTGGTGCTTGTATTGTATTGTCTTGGATGCTTTGTTGTGTATTCTCCTTTTAATATTTCTTCTCTAATCTCCTTTTTTTCTTCTTTGAATGAAATGAGGAGTATTTAAAGAAGTTTCTCCCATCAAAATCCTCCTTGGATTTGTTTATGGGCCTTGTTTGATGTATTAAGGCCCTTAATGGGCTAACTTAATATTTTGGCCCATTTTGGATGTTTCTTGATCCAACTAAGTATTTGAGCCCAATTTGAGCCTTTCTCGGGTCTAGGATCCAACCGTTCATCGCGTGACTCGGGTCAACCCTTTTAATTTGCGAATCGAAGCAATTAATTAATTAAATCGGATTAGAATTCAATATTAACCCAAAATAATTTATTTAATTAATTTATTGGCACCTAATAAATTTTTAGTGCCTACAAATTGCCCCCTCGAGACTGTGGCGTGCACGTAGTTGCATTGTGACGCGTCGCGGTCTCGATTCACTTTAGTCGTCGCTCTATTTTTTTATGACTTGAGAGTCAGAGCAGGGTGAGTTTTGATACTTGGACTTTGAAAGTCTCAATATGTATATTTTTTTAACACCACCGAATATTTACTCTACTCATCACTTTTCGTAGAGCGTGTAAATTTTTGGCGCCACCGTATTATTTATTTTGACGGGTACTTGTTAAGGCAAAGGCTCGAATTTGTGTGACGTTAAGTCATGAATCATTGCTCCTCAAATGAGCTTACATCACTTGGGCTTGAAAATAATTTTAAAGAAAAGCCCACTCTTCTCCCCTTTCTTCTTTTGTCGATACTCAGTATCTCAGAGGTACTGTAGAAGTTTCTTCTTCATCTCCACCCTCCATTGCTTTGGTAGTACAATGCCAGCTTCGAAAATGCCAGATGTCCATCATCCATTCAATCTCCCATATAATGACAAATTGTAGGGTTTTGTGTAGAATTCCTTTATATACCTACCCTCTCCCCTCAGAATTTTGAAGCAAATCGTACAACTACCCTAAAAATTTTGGGCTTTTCTCCTACCTACCCCTTTTACCGAGTATTGAGAGCCACTATACGAAGTTTTAGGGTCCGGAGCCGCGCCGCTAGAAGCTCAGTGCTGCATTCGAAGCTTGGTGCCGTGGAGGTATCGAATTCCCTTTAGTCGTTCTTCCCTTTAACTTCTCATGCATGAACTCTTTGTTTGGCTCTGTCTATTTTTTTTTTACACAAGACTTAAACTTGGTTTTTTTTTTTTTTTGTTTAAAGATATGAACTTGGGAACAAAGTTTTGGCTGAATTTTGTTAATGGAGGATGATGTTCCTCATTTTGACATCATTTTTTTTTGATGTTTAACTCAACTTCCTCCTTGACTTGGTTTTGTTATGATTCTGACTTTATTTTGATGATTAAGGGTGTAAATTTGAATTGAGGGTAAAAGATCGAGTCTTTTTTTGTTTGATGATGGCAAAGACCCTACTTTGATGATGGCAGAAACACCCCTTTTTTTTACTCTGTTTTATTTTCATCGAGACTTTGTAGAAGCTGGTTTGCTACGTCTCGTTGTAGTAGCCTCCGTTTTTTTTTGTCTTTGCCGATTTTACTGGTTTTCTTCCTTTATTGCTGATGACCGCAAATCATCGATGAACTCGGTTTCTTCCTTTATCTTGTTGATTTTGTTGATTAAAGACATCTTTGCTTATCATCATGAAGCTGAAGATAGTCTTATACATGGTTTGAGAGTTTTGGTACGAAATTCATACCCATCTAAACTGATATTATAGCCAAAGTTGGTAAACACCCTACCAAAGGATTAACCCCAGCTTGGTTGTAAAGACGTGATGTCTCAAGTTGTATTCGTTCCTGGTTTCCTACATACCTTTCCTGAATGGCCTTGATCTTTGGTTGAAGATTCTGCATTGCCAATGTTGATTAAACCCAATAAAATGTCGACTCATTCGTCGTCATCAGTGACTTTGGTCCAAACCCTTCAAACCCTTAGCAGCAAACCCTGGTTCAGAACATCCAGAAGAAATGACTTCCTTTTCAACAGCAGCAACAGAAGCAATTAAGGAAGCGGGTACATCCTCCTGTATTGACATATCCCCTCCAACATTGGCAACTTTCGATTACACACCTCTGTCATGTTGATTTGTTCACTGTCATTAATGACCCTGGGTCCAATCCCTTCAAACCCCTAGCCGAAACCTCTGGTACAGAACCTTCAGAAGAAATGGGTACGTCTTTCACTTTTGACAAGTCAGCTAAGTGGTTAGAAAACTGGTTACAAACAAAAAGCAACAGATTCTGCTCTTGTTTTCAGTAAATGTGCTGGTTTATCGAGGCATCTCCTTTTAGCCCCTGTAGTCGTTTTGGGAAGAACATCCCTCCATTGGGGAGTAAAACTATTAAGTTTGCAATGCATTTGTTCCTTCCCCTTCTGGTGGCACGAGCTCAGCTAACACCTCGCTCATTGCACGCTTCTTTAACTGGTTTTTTGATATGGTTATGACATTGAAGTTCATAGAGTTCGGGCTTTTCTGAATGATACTTTTTATGATCTTCGTTGCATCCGGAAGTAAAGTTGTTGCGAGAGGATGGTCCATGTGACACGGGTCTTTCCCTCCTTCCATTGAGTTTATCTAAATCTAACAGTGCACAAAGCCTCAAATCATCAGAAGCCGAAAGGTGTTTTATAATTTCAGGTGCACCTAGGGATTCACTAGTGATGGGTGAGTTTCCTTCACTAAGGAATCATGTTGAATTGGAATCTCGAAAGTTGCTGAGGTATTGTCGAGATCACTGGCCCGTATCTTTGGACATTGTCGTAAAGTTCGAAAAGAGGAACAGCCAACAGTTTGAGATTCTTTGGTACAGCAAAGTATTCTCTCTCAGGCAAGTGCACCATGAAAAGCTTTTTACACTCCTTGGGTTTTGTTATGTGAGGAAGACAATAAGGGTACACCACGGTTTCGAAGTTCGGCCTACGCACTCTCCAATCTGCAAGGTTGAACAGCGGAGATAGCACCGAGTTTGCTGGTAAATACGATGTCTCCTTGAACAAGCACCAAGTCTTTGCTTTATGCAAATTCGGTGTAGTAGGTGACCTTAAAGTAGGGAGAAGCTTGGGTTCCTCGTGCTTTATAACCTTCAAGTCCGGTGAAAAATAATGTGCGGGTTCTTCACTTGAGAAAACATCGTAGTGTATCCACTTCCTCTCCACAAGGGAATGACGAAATATTGACAATCAGCAGATCTTTGCTCAAAACGAGTCGCTGAACAGGCCTGTTTCCATTGTTTACGACTTCAAGGATAACTGCTTTTCTTCCACTATTGAGCGAAATGTTGCTGTCCTAAAGCCACAATTCACCTGGGATTTTATCATCGTCTAACTCTACCCATCAAACTCGTCTCAGAAACTCATCTGTGCCGTTGTCCTTTGGAGAACCTGACCCATGTATCTCCTTTGCCCAGCAATTATCTTCGCCATATTACCGTTGCTGTTGGTGACAAACACATCGCTCTCATCACAAACAATGTAGTCAATTGCAGCAAGGCGACAAGAAAAAGGGCTGCAACGATTTGGGAAGGTTCCCTAAGCGGCTGTAGGGTATCCAGAAATATCAAACTTACCACAGAGATTTTCTAGTCATCCCAGTCAACCTTTCCAATCAAAACAGATTTTAATTCAATGATGTTGTGTTCAGATTTTGTTTGATTTTACTTTCTCTGTTGCTTCTCTTCGATTGTTCTCTGTACCAGATTCGAGTCCTCTGACATTCGAGTTTGTTTCCATGTGTAGGTACCAAAAGATGGTGGTTTTTAAAGAGGTAATGGTGCAGGGCTCATTGTACCTTTATGCATTGGATCGAGAGACCGACCTTCTTAAAGATGGTACACCTTTTATTATTCGAACATCGTTGCGGGATCCCGAAGACGACGCCGTTCCAATCAGTCCAGCAGACTTCCCACGTCAATTGTCGCAGAGGATGGACAACCCCGATCCTAATGGTCCCACCCTTTACACCCTTGAAAGCCTAATGCATACTCAAGCTGATCGGGACACGAAATATGAGCTTCTCGGTCGTAAGATCATCTTAGGAACCCATCGGTGGAAGTCTAATTGTATTAAACTCCATGGCGCTTTTAAGTACATTCCGGGGTATTGGGAGTGGACTGAAGACATACTAGCTCGTTTCCGTGGACCACTTGAGACGTCTTTTCTTTACTCCGCAATCTACGCCTCGCTCTACTTATATGATAAAGATGTGAACATCCTGCGGTCATTCTTTGAGAGTTGGTGTACTGAGACGAACACCCTTCACACTCTTCAAGGTGAATTTTCAATTTCCCTCCGTGACCTTTACATGCTCGGAAGCCTTGCTGTCCATGGTGAGATCTATGACGAAACCATTCCCCGACTCAAGGTCTTGAAGGGGCAAGAGCTTCGAAAAGCCAGACGAGTTCCCCGTACGTGTGAGAATCTGTTTGTTGCCTATCATCGCCTAGTGAAGAAGTCACAAGGGCGGGATAAGGTGACTGCAATTCTGGTGTAAAAGAGGAAATACCTACAATGCTCCAGACAAACCAGGGCGTAAGACTGATAAGGA
This sequence comes from Dianthus caryophyllus, assembly GCA_023091065.1. Taxonomy (NCBI): domain Eukaryota; kingdom Viridiplantae; phylum Streptophyta; class Magnoliopsida; order Caryophyllales; family Caryophyllaceae; genus Dianthus; species Dianthus caryophyllus. Next base: position 9,521,542 of record CM041523.1, on the reverse strand, counting down.
TTTAGTCGTATCACCTTAATCAAAATAAACCTAGCATGCAACTAACAATAGCAAGTAGCAAGTAAGGATCGAATCCACAGGGAAACGGTGTAGTCTCAGGTTAAAGTCGGAGTAACAGGTTCAACTCAGGTGTGAAAAGGTTTGTTTTAAGCTAAACTAAAGCAGATAATAAGACAAGATGAAAATATATATGGAGAAAGATTAGGGCGTCGGGTTCATATATGACAACGATTCAGGAACGCAAGTTCATAAGACGGAAGAATTAAACTGTGCAACTTGACTAGGTTTGTAAAATGCTCTCTCGAGTCAATTTTAGCCTTAAGCAAATTTAGCGGGCTCTCGCAACTTACTAAATTCAACTTATCTAACTCGCGTAAGTCTAGTTTTAACTCGGCTTTCGTTCTTAAGTCAAAACATACTCAGGTTCAATTAAACTCAGATAAAACGGTGATCAGGCGAAATAATCCTAATTCAATTGATATAGAACGCGTAGAAAGAAATCAAGAGCACAATTTAAATCAACCAATTTAATCTCAAAACAAGTTCCTAAATCATATGTCACAAATCACCCTAACCCTAATTATAAAATTAGCTAGACATGATTAAGAACAAAGCAAAATAATAATAAGAAGACATGATAATAAAGAAATAATTGCAATTGAAATAAAACCTGGAATCTTACTTGAGTAACGATTTATCAAATCAAATCCAACTTGAAAGTAAAACTAGAGCTAAGGGTTTTGAGAGAGAAATTAAACTAAGCAAAGAATTCAACCTAAAGAAAAATAAAGCATAAACTAAAGATAAGTATAATTTACGACCTAAGGGGCTATTTATAGGTTCCCCAATTATTAATTACGAAATAAATCAAAACCGACAGAAAAACACACTTGGGTCGGCGGCCGCCGGCTGACTCCAACCTGGCACGACCACTTCTAAATGGGCCGGCTCTTTATTCTTCTTCATCTTAGCCCAAGTTCACTTTGGGCCTTAGTATTTCGTGTGGCCTCTTAGTCTTAGGCCTTATTTAGCTCGTAGCTTCCTTGTCTTTGGTCTTGGTCCGTCTTCCCGAGCTCCTGCGTGAGCTCAAGCTTAGTCCAGTCGTCTCGATTCTCAAATTGCTCCAATCGTCCCGGGTTTTGGCTCAAATCCACCAAAACCTGCAGAATGTAAATAAAAGGCAGCAGTAACGAGAAATATAACATATAGCTCCTAAAGTCATAATAAATACGAGTAAATACGAGCTAAATGTGACTGAACCGGGGGCATAAAATGAATATAAATAGAGTGTATCAAACTCCCCCAAACCAAACCTTTGCTTGTCCTCAAGCAAATAGCGTCGAAGAAGATCAAAGTTCACGAACTTATCACGCTAGTATCTCAAAGTGGACGACCTATGCACATAAACATTACAACCAAAGTCTATTTCACCGAGAATAGAGCACAAGTCTCAACCATTCACGCCACATTATATCACTAGCCTCTAACGCTTACGCAAAAGTAAAACTAACGACAAATCAATTCAAGCAAGGCCAACCGTACTAACCACTTTCCGTCAACCAACTCGTTCCAGATCATTTCCTTTTGTTCTCTTTTCTTTTCTGTTTTTTTTTTTTCCGCAAATGTGGAGCATCCCTCGTATGTAGTACCGTTTAGCTTGACGTTCACTCGGTAAAAATCGCGCTCGGGTACACATTTAGCTTAAGGGTTACATTATTGCTCATACTCTCGGTCGCAACCAAATTCATGGCCACTATGGTTACTCAAATCAATGAGTCCCCTCCGAGAGCATCGAAGCATTGCTCCAACATATATAAGATCATTCCAATCAAACCGCAAACCAACAAACCAACATTCCACGAACCAATGCCAAGCTCGAATGTCAAAGTCGAAAGTAAACAAGCGAAAAGCAGAAAGAATTAAGCAAATACAAGTGGGTTAGTGTTAAGGCTCGCAATCTAGTAACAGGAAACAAACCAATCGTGCAAGCTACGACAATAGGAAGTCGACTCAAAGATACTAAAGATCAAAGTTAACGCACTAATCAATTCTCCAAACTAGACAAAGCAGGACAAAGCAGACCAAAAAGACTCGTATTTTTGCAAATTTTTTGAATTTTTTCGATTTTTTTTGGGTTTTTTCATAATAAAAGCACACAAAAAATGAAATGCAACTAAACTAATGAACGCGAAAGAGTTTCCCTCCCCCAAACCAAATCACACATTGTCCTCAATGTGGAAAACAGCACAACCACAAAAGCAGAGGAGGACATAAATCATAAGAGGGAAGGAAAGTAAAACGAGAAAACGAGGGAAAATGGGGTAAAGAGTGCTCACAATGTAGAGTAGGAGCTCCCCCAAACCGAAGTGAAGCGTGGAGTGGGGCTAAAAATCCCCATATATGCGTCCAAATCAGTCCAACGTCGAAGTACTTCGGCCTAGCACGCAAGAGAAACGAAACAGAATCGTTAGGGTCCAAATGGCCTGGGATCGGCCACGCCGGCTGAGACCCAATTTTTCGATTTTTTTGCAATTTTTCCTCTGCTTTCACCCAGACGGCTCCGGCTGGCCCTGAATGGCTGGTCGGCCAAGAGGCCTTCCTCGTGAGCGTTTTCAACATATTAAGGACTCAAAAGTCCATGAATACCTGCGCGCTAAAAATCAAATATAATACTTCGCCCTCGTCTACCAATAAAACCAAAAGTCTAAAATCAAACCAAACAAAAGTACAAATGCTAAGTAGCTATACAACGTCATCGGGTTGCCTCCCGGAAGCGCTGGTTTATAGTCCCGCACGACTCTTCACAGCTCCAGAAATCATGTATAAGCAGGCCAAGGTCGTTGGCCATTTGCCACAGCTTCACTCGGCGAAATCTCAGCAGACGATCGCCATAACACTCCTCCTCCGCGAGGCAAAGCAGCATACTCCATTAACGTAGGGCCTCGATCATGAAATGGCTCGACTGTAGGCCCTCTATTCCCAATGCCAGCGTCGTAGAGATCAGTCTTCAGCAACGTCCTTTCCCCCAAACCATCCGTGCAGCTATCCTGTGTAGAACCTGCAACAAGAGAAGAGACATGCAAAACCTCCAAAGTGTCTCCAGTAGAGTGAGACGGAGGTACAGAGTCAATAGAACAAACTGACTCTAGACGCATAGGGGACCGCGGTGTGTCAGAATGGGTAAACGTGAGCTTTTCACCCCCCACCTTAAAGGCTATGGTCCTACTACCCACATCAATAATCGCATCAAAGAAGCGCAGAAGGGTCTCCCTAAAATGATAGGAATGTGGGCATCCTCGGGCATATCTACCACTACGAAGTCGACAGGGATAAAGAACTTTCCAACCTGTACTGGGACATCGTGTAAGATTCCTAAGGGACGCTTTATGGAGCGGTCAGCCATCTGCAAGGTAATGCTAGTAGGTTCTAAAGCGGACAAGCTCATCTTCTGATAAAGAGAGTAGGGGAGGACACTTACGCTGGCTCCTAGGTCGCATAAAGCATTACGAACCACAAATCTACCTATAGAGCATGGAATAGAAAATGTCCCAGGGTCACTAAGCTTAGGAGGCTTACTACCCTGCAGCCGAGTACTAGCTTCCCCCACAAAGGCTACGGTCGACAAGTCATCCAACGTACGCTTACGAGCTAAAACATCTTTTAAAAATTTAGCATACGACGGGATTTGAGTAACGAGGTCGATAAAAGGGACGTTTACCTGAAGGGCTCGAATGACGTCTACGAACTTTTTAAACTTTGCCTCGGGCTCTACACCTCTTTGACGACCGGGAAAAGGAAGCTTGACTTGAATCGGGGGCGTTGAAGTAGAACTAGAATCACCAAATGCATTACCCGTAACATTCTTCCCATTCTGAGTCCAAATAGGTTGGACAACCGGCCGGCCGACCATTGTGACCTCTCGACATCGTTTTTAACGTGTTTTCTTCTTCATCCCTCTCCTCTTCCTCCAAATGCAAAGGGTCACCGTACGCAGACCCACTTCTCAATGTTATCGCACATGCAGTGTCGTGCGGAGCTCTAGGAGGATTCCCTTGGGGCGGAAGTGTACCGGGTTGTCGAGATGCTTGCGAAGCGGCGAGTTGAGCCACTTGGTTTTCCAATAATTTGATCGCAGCATCCTTAGCTTGCCCGTCCTTCTGCATCTGTTGCATCATCATCTCTTGTGACTTTTGCACGGCCATAGTCACTTGAGACATCTGCAACATCATGGCCTTCATTTCGCCATAGGGTCGGTATTTGAGTAGGAGGGGTGGTGTGTACACCTGCTCAGTAGTTAGGCGGAGGTTGTGGTTGGCTTTGTAGGGTGGTTGATAGGGGTATTTTTGAGGTGGTTGGGGAGTTGGGTTAAGTATGTTATTATTTCGGTAGGATAGCAGCGACCGATCATAACCCGGTTGATTCTGGTACGGCAGGTTTTGATTATTGGAATGGTACGCATAAACTCGCTTCCCGGGGCGCAAAGATACCCGTAGTGTGGCCTGAATCATGCCCTGCAACCGCATTAACATGGGCACTCGAACTCCCCTGCATAGCATCAAACTTTCTATTCAAATTTCGTAAAGTTGACTCATAAGCTGCGTTCATGTTTCTCATTTCCACGGTCGTTGTGTGCGGACCGTGAATTACCCTCGCTTACCAAATCGAGCCGTATGGATGACCATCTCCTCAATCGTTTGCCACGCTTTATCGCCGTCCGTATTATTAGCAAATCGACCTCCCGCGGCGAATCAAGAATAGTGCGACTCTAAGATACAACCCGTCAGAAACGTCATTATAATCAACCAGTCTCCCAACCCGTGATGTGGACACTCACGAATCAACCGTTTATAACGGTCCCACGCCTCAGCAAACGACTCGTCATAACTCTGCTGAAAACTCTGTATCTGACTACGGAGTTGGTTGGTCCGCTCTGGAGGATAGAACTTGCGATAGAATGCAAGAGCTAGACTTGGCCAATCCGTTATACCCGCAGCAATCTTGTCTAAATCGGTGATCCAGTCCCGCGCTCGATCCTTTAGTGAAAAAGGGAATAGCATTTCCCTAATTTGATTTTGGGTGATCCCAGCCTGCTTAATCGTAGAGCAGTAATCCGTAAAAACTTGCATATGCTTCCCGGGATCTTCAGTAGCATTTCCACCGAATTGATTTCGCTCCACCAATGAGAGGAAGGCGGGGCGAATCTCAAAGTTACCCTGGACCGTGTTGGGAATTGTGAACCCTTGCGGGATCGCCTCTGGCTTGGGCAATGAGTGACTATAAAGCTTAGGCATAGTCACGCGCGGAGGTGATGAACCTGGAGTAATAGGAGGTGTGTCCTCTCCGTAGGACGATTGCGCTGCACTAGACTCCGAATGCGACGCTTCCTCGAAATCAGGATCAAGTAACTTTCTTGCTTCCTTACGTAGTCTGTGAAAAGCTCGCTCAGGTTCAGGCTCAAATGGAATCAAACCTGTAGGTGACCTGTGCATAAACAAAACTACAAGAAAACGATAAGAAACGGTCTCAAGGAACTAGGTTCCTTGAGACAAAGGAGAAAAACCTGTAAGACTAACAAAAACTAAAACTAACTAAGCCGTTTCCCCGGCAACGGCGCCAAAATTGATAAGGATTTAGTCGTATCACCTTAATCAAAATAAACCTAGCATGCAACTAACAATAGCAAGTAGCAAGTAAGGATCGAATCCACAGGGAAACGGTGTAGTCTCAGGTTAAAGTCGGAGTAACAGGTTCAACTCAGGTGTGAAAAGGTTTGTTTTAAGCTAAACTAAAGCAGATAATAAGACAAGATGAAAATATATATGGAGAAAGATTAGGGCGTCGGGTTCATATATGACAACGATTCAGGAACGCAAGTTCATAAGACGGAAGAATTAAACTGTGCAACTTGACTAGGTTTGTAAAATGCTCTCTCGAGTCAATTTTAGCCTTAAGCAAATTTAGCGGGCTCTCGCAACTTACTAAATTCAACTTATCTAACTCGCGTAAGTCTAGTTTTAACTCGGCTTTCGTTCTTAAGTCAAAACATACTCAGGTTCAATTAAACTCAGATAAAACGGTGATCAGGCGAAATAATCCTAATTCAATTGATATAGAACGCGTAGAAAGAAATCAAGAGCACAATTTAAATCAACCAATTTAATCTCAAAACAAGTTCCTAAATCATATGTCACAAATCACCCTAACCCTAATTATAAAATTAGCTAGACATGATTAAGAACAAAGCAAAATAATAATAAGAAGACATGATAATAAAGAAATAATTGCAATTGAAATAAAACCTGGAATCTTACGGAGTACCGACGATTGAAATCAAATCCAACTTGAAAGTAAAACTAGAGCTAAGGGTTTTTGAGAGAGAAATTAAACTAAGCAGTAACTAACCTAAAGAAAAATAAAGCATAAACTAAAGATAAGTATAATTTACGACCTAAGGGGCTATTTATAGGTTCCCCAATTATTAATTACGAAATAAATCAAAAACCGACAGAAAACACACTTGGGCCGGCCGGCCGGCTGCCGGCCTGACCCAACCGGCCTGACCACTTCTAAATGGGCCGGCTCTTTATTCTTCTTCATCTTAGCCCAAGTTCACTTTGGGCCTTAGTATTTCGTGTGGCCTCTTAGTCTTAGGCCTTATTTAGCTCGTAGCTTCCTTGTCTTTGGTCTTGGTCCGTCTTCCCGAGCTCCTGCGTGAGCTCAAGCTTAGTCCAGTCGTCTCGATTCTCAAATTGCTCCAATCGTCCCGGGTTTTGGCTCAAATCCACCAAAACCTGCAGAATGTAAATAAAAGGCAGCAGTAACGAGAAATATAACATATAGCTCCTAAAGTCATAATAAATACGAGTAAATACGAGCTAAATGTGACTGAACCGGGGGCATAAAATGAATATAAATAGAGTGTATCAAAGACCATTAAACGTCCAAAGTCGACTGAAAAACCCAAAGGAAAGATAACTCCTAGGCCGCCAACTGAATGGACAACCGCGGAAAAAGAAGTTTTCAACGAGGTCGGAGTTGAAAGGGCCTGGAGAGAAAGTGCTTATCGGGCGGCTTTCATATCGTGTTGGTTATGCGTTTTCGTATTGCCCAAGAATGAGGAAAGGACAATTAGGCCAACCACATTTGAGATAGCGAGTCTAATGGCGGAAGGTCTTACTTTTAGTTTAGCTGTGCCCGTTCTTTCCAGCTTATACAGCGGCTTTCACGATGTAGTCACTCACTCAAACCCTACTTTCTCGGGTGCCATATTCCCTGCTCACTATCTCTATGGTTGGATTGCGCACTATTTCGAGACTTACCACGATTTAGAATCCCGTCCAGAGGGTCCCTCGATGGTGGTGTATTCGGGCGCCCGTGGTGTCAAGGCATGCAAAGATGATAGGGCTCGCGAAATCATCCATGAAGGTCTCGAAATTAACCCTACTTGTTTCAAGCTAGACCAACATGTCGAGGAGTTATTGATCGATAATGGAACTTTGGATCATGACAAGATTGCTTACCAAATATCACTTCGCTCTTGCTACTTGCCGCTTCGCAGGGCAAATTCTTTTCGTGTCGAACCGTATTGCCCTCATCGTATTGGCCGTCAGTTTGGTTATCGTCAGGACCTTCCTGGTGTAATACCTCGTGGTGTGAAACATCGCTTGGTCTCGCGTACCGAAGCTTCCAAGTTCTGGAGGTTTCTGTTATTCGCCAATAGCAAAACCCGGGTATCTCTGCCAGGACCTTCGGTAGACTGGCACACCAATGTTACTGATGATTATAAGGAGTGGTGGGCTAAAGTTGGAGTAGATGACCTGAGGTTGAATGTTGGAGTGCTACTTCGCGAAGCTGATAAGGACTTAAAGCATGGAAAAAATCCGAAGGGTAATGCCAATGTAAAGACTCCGGAGGTGCGCATAGAGGTGGGCTCGCGGAAGAGGCGTGTCAATGAATGTCCAAGCAATGAACCAGAGCTAGAAATTGACCCAAAACACGAGCGTGGTCGTAAGGGGAAAGCACCTGAAACCGCTGCTGCCAATGATGTCTTCAGACAGCTTTTTGACGACGTTTATCATTCGACCGCTTTGCAACAGCTAGTAAGCTCTTTTATACCTGCTGACTTTTTGTTCGATGTTATTTTGTTGAAAGAAATTTTGACAAGAATTTGGCAAATTGCTTTTTGGCAAATGCTTTTCTGACAAAGAAATTTCTGGCAGAAAGTTTTGACATAAATTTTGACAGCAAGTTTTTTGACAGCCCTTTTTTTTTACAGCAAAATCTTACGTGATGAGTTTTACGTGTTTGTGCATGTTTGTCAGCAAATTTTGACAGCTCTCTTTTCTTGGTACTGACTTTTTTTTTTTTTTTTTTGTTTCAGGAGGGTGATTTAAACTTGGAAGTAGGAACATCGGGTCCGATGGGAAATGTACCCACTTTGTCACCACCACGTCCACTGAGGATAATTACCGGCAAGGGTAAAGAGATAAAGCTGATGCCTGCACCTGCTAAACGTTCTACAGGCTTTCGTCATAGCGATATTGGCAGTATGTTTCGAGATGTTGACGAGAATTCGGTAGCAGGGCCCGTAGATGATACGAGAGGCATGTCTGCTCCCCTCGAAGCTGTTGATATTGAGTCTCAACCCCCTGTGACTTCTTTCAACTTACCGACAACCTATCAAGGGGTTTTTAAGAATGCATTGAAGGAGATTCATTCCCTGTTTCTCATGGAGTTAAAGAATGCAAGCTTTTCTGATGTTGCGAAGGTTGTGGCTCGGGCTAATGACAGCTACAGCAGCATACGTCATCTCCAAGGGGATCCTACTCCACTGAAGGAACAAGTCGATGCATATGTTGAGGCCGTAAATGCTTACCTTGCGATGGACCAAACTGTTAAAGAACGTCGACGATCCGCGGATGTCGAACACGTTATTGCCCAGCAACACAAAGACCTTTGTAAGACTAAAACCCTCGTCACCCAAGTACTTTCGGAGCGTGTCGCGCCGCAAAGAGTATTCGACTGTTGCAGAGAAGGTCGTGGCCATGAAGGTTGAATTGGAAGGATTGTGTAAAGCTTCGGAACGTCTACAAGAGGAGATACATAACAAAGGCCATCATCTGAGCATTCTTCAGAAGCAAGTCGAGGGAATTGAGAACACTATAACGGAGCTCGAGGCGCGTCCAAGGGCAAATGCGGAAGAAGGGGCCAAGTTTCAAAGGCAACGGGGTCGAGTTGACGAAGTTCGTGCTTTACTTTGACAATGTTGCTGAGCTTGAATTTTTCATTAGCTTAATGTTTAGTGTGAAATAACGTAGGCCCTTTTTTTTATTACGAACTACTACTTAACCCTCTTCCCCTTTTTTATTATTCGAAGTGATGTCGATGCTTCGTACGGATAGCCGGCTATTTTGGCTTAATTTTAGACAGCTCTTACCTTGCCATGTATTTGCTTTCGGGTGGCGAGCTCTAATTATAAATAACTTTTTGCGTACTTTCAACTTCTGCCTTTCAGAATCGAATCGTGCTATTACGTCACCAAACGAATGACTTTCCTTTCGCAGGGCAGTTGAAGTAAGGGTAATTCCATGAGCAGGTTGAGTAGCGATACTAAAACTGCTGTGACATGTGTAATCCTTGTACAGCATATTTTGAGCCAATTTACCAATGTTTGAGAAGAGACCAGTACCTTTGTCCCATTGTTTGCTAAGTTTGATGGTGTAGCTGCACTCGCACGCCGTTTTTTTTGTTTACTCGAGCCGGTGTCGTATTCGGAAAATACATTAAGGCGTTCATGAACTCGAGCAACGTCGCTCATTTAAAACAAAACCACCATTTTTTTTTTTTTTTTTGAAATGAAAAATGAAAAATTCGAAGAAATGATTTTCTTTTAGGTATGGCTGCACTCGAGCGTCGCGTGTACTCAAGTTGCCTACGTACTCGCAAAATGCCTAAAAGCAGATCACAAGATCAAGCCAACGTAGTTCGAATGAAAGTAATTTGGTAATAATGTTTTTGGTGTGGCTGCACCCGAGCGTAGTGTATACCCAAGCTGCCTACGTACTCACAAAATACTTGAAAGTAAATTACGAGATCAAGCCAACGTAGTTCTTTTTTTTTTTTTTTTTTTTTTTTTTTTTTAAAAAGTTTATTGATATTATTATTATTATTATTATTATTATTATTATTATTATTATTATTATTATTATTATTAAGGAATATATTATTGTGTATTTTTTTTGTCATGTGAGAAACATATATATTTTTTTTGGGGTGGCTGCACCCGAGCGTAGTGTATACCCAAGCTGCCTACGTACTCACAAAATACTTGAAAGTAAATTACGAGATCAAGCCAACGTAGTTCGTTCGTTTTTTTTTTTTTTTTTTTTTTTAAAGTTTATTGATATTATTGTTACTATTATTATTATTATTATTATTATTATTATTATTAAGGAATATATTATTGTGTATTTTTTTGTCATGTGAGAAACATATATATATTTTTTGGGGTGGCTGGACTCGAGCGTTGCGTATACCCAAGCTGCCTACGTACTCATAAAATACTTAAAAGTAAATCACGAGATCAAGCCGATGTAGGTTTTTTTTTTTTTTTTTTTTTTTTTTTTTTTTTTTTGAGTGGAATTTTTTATGTATACTACTAATATTATTATTTTTTATGTGTACTACTAATATTATATAGATATTAAGCTGTGTGTGTTTACTTGCAGTTTAAACTCTTGCCTAGGAGGATCCTGTTGCAGTTTTAGCTCTTGCTTAGGAGCATAGTGCCTCTTGTTTCAAGTGTAGTAGCGCTTAAGGAATTTGCCGTTAATCGGTCCTACGCATACGCCGTCTTCATCAACGATTTTGTATGCCCCGTTTGTGTAGACCTCTTGTACCGCATATGGCCCGTCCCATTTTGAGGTGAATTTGCCGGTAGGTTTATGAGAAGTGATAATTGGTCTTCGCACAGCGAGTACTAGATCTCCCTTTTGGAATGATCGAGGGCGCACCTTTTTGTTAAATGCACGGGATATGCGCGCTTGATAGCATTGTAGCTTTTGTTGCGCTTGTAACCTTTTCTCATCCAAAGCTTCTAACTCCGCCAAGCGTAACTTGTCATTTTCATCTTCGGTTAACCCTTCTTGTATCGCGACACGCAAAGATGGGATTTGAATTTCAAGGGGTAACACTGCTTCGACGCCGTATACCAACGCATATGGGGTTGAATGGATTGGCGTCTTGAACGTGGTTCTATATGCCCATAGTGCTTCGCCAATTCTTTCATGCCAGTCTCGTTTGTGCTTTGCCACCACCTTACTCAACAGGCTACACAAGGTTTTGTTAAACGCCTCGGCTTGCCCATTTGTAGGTGCATTGTACATCGATGATTTGTGTTGTTTGAACTTGAAGCTTTCGCACAAAGCGGTGATGATTTTATTAAAGAATGGCGTCCCATTGTCAGTTATCATGCGTTGTGGTACACCATACCTATAAATTATCTGAGTGCGAATGAAGCTTGCAACATTTTCCTTCTTGACCTCGCGCAACGTACTTGCTTCTGCCCATTTCGAGAAATAATCAGTCGCAAATGAGTACGTACGCATGACCATTGGAAGCCTTAGGAGTTATAGGCCCAACTACATCCAGTCCCCACATTTCGAAGGGCCAAGACGATATAGTAGGATGCAATGGCTCAGGAGGTTGGTGTATGAAGTTCGCGTGAAATTGACAAGCTTGACATCTTTTCGCAAAATTCATGCAGCCTTGCACCATTGTAGGCCAATAGTACCGCATACTTTTGACGCGATCATGTAGTTTAGGTCCAGATTGGTGGGCTCCACGCACTCTCGCATGAGCTTCATGCATTGTCTCCATCGCTTCATCCTTGCCAAGACATCGCAACCATTGTCCATCGAACGAGCTCAGAAGTGTTTGCTTGTAATGGATGAACCTTGGTGCCCTTCGGCGTATTTCCGTCTTATGCCTTGGATCGTCTGGTAGCTTCTGATTTTCCAAGAAGTCGATTATAGAGTGTCGCCAATCATCTTCGTCAATTGTGCATACACAAATCATGTTGGAGTTCTTTATGATTTCTTCTCAGATTTGACAAATGATACCTCAAATGATTGCAAACATGGACGAGAGTAGTCTCTTCTGCCCCCAGTGCCAAAGTAGTTGCGAGATTGGCAAGTGCGTCAGCTAACTTGTTGGCACTCCTTGGTACATGCCCGATGTTGACTGTGTCAAAGGTGTTGAGTATCTGAACAGCCTGTCTTTGATACGGGATCAAGTCTTCCTTTTTTACTTCATAATCCTCCAATACTTGGTTGATCACTAGTTGAGAATCTCCAAATATGTCGATGTCTTGTACTCCCACCTCGATTGCCATTTGTAGACCCAGTAGGAGAGCTTGGTATTCAGCCATATTATTTGAGCATAACTCAGTGAGCACAAATGAATACGGCAACATATGATTTTCGGGACTCACTTGTACCACTCCAAAGACCGGCCTCGGCTGCCTTGCAAAGACCGCCAAAATACATTTGCCATGGAGGAAGCACGCCGATGTAGAATATGTCCTCACCGGCAAGTTGTCTTCGAAGTTCCCATTCTCTGGGATTGGGTGATCAAGAAGAAATCAAAGAATGGCTTGTCCCTTAATTGCCTTTTGAGGAACAAATACGAGGTCATATTGCCCGAGAAGCATTGCCCACTTTACGAGTCGCCCGACAAAACAGTCTCAAGAGTATGTACTTGATTGGGTCCGCTTTGAAACTATGTGCACAGATGTGCTTGCATGTAATGTCGCAACTTACGGATGGCGAATACTAGCGCAAGACATATCTTCTCTAGGGGTGAGTAGTTAACTTCCGCCTACCAAGGTACGACTCAAATAGTACAGGCTCTTTCCTTGCCGCCTTCATTATGTTGAGCACACATTGCTCTCAATGAGCGTTCTGCGCAAGAACGCATAAGATTAAAGGCTTTCCAGGGATTGGTGCCTCCAAGATCGCGCGGTAGACAAGTACTTCTTGATGTCGCCGAAAGCGTGTTGGCATCCATCGTCCCAATGGAATGGAGCATCCTTCTTCATAAGCGTGGCTAAATGGTTGGCGACGTCGGCCAAGTTAGAAATAAATCTCCGAATGTATGCCAGACGCCCTTGCAATCCGCGTAACTCCTTTAAATTTCTTGGTGGTGTCATTTCTTGTATCGCTCGATTTTGGTTTGATCAACTTCGATGCCTCGATGTCGAACGATAAAACCTAGGAATTTTCCGCAGGAGACGCTAATGCACATTTTAAGGGGTTCATTTTGAGATGACATTTCCGCAGCCTTTCGAAGACAGTGCGAAGGTCATCGATGTGAGTTCTCCTGAGTTTTGATTTGTCGACAACATCGTCAACATAACACTCAATTGTTTTATGCAGCAAGTCATCGAATATTCTTTGCATTGCACGTTGCTATGTTGCACCAGCCGTTTCTTAGACCAAACGGCATTACCTTAGAGCGTAATATCCCCTTTGGGGTACGAGACGCCGTTGCTTCTTGTTCTTCAGGCGCCATCAAGATTTGATTGTAACCAGCTGTACAATCCATGATCGAAAGTGCCTCATGTCCCGTCGTTGCGTCAATCATCAACTCAGTGTCAAGTAGTGGAAAATCATCTTTTGGACTTGCTTCATCGAGATCCCCGAAGTCGACGATACCGCAGCTTGTCCATTTTTCTTTCTCACCGGGACAATGTTGGCTATCCAGGTAGGGTATTTGACTTCTCGAATGAAGTCGGCTTCGATCAACTTATTGACTTCCTTTTCGATCTCGGGAATCAACTCAGGTCTAAAGCATCGCTGGCGTTGCTTCTTAGGGCTAACGCCCTTCTTGATGGCAAGACGATGCATTGCAATTTTTGGATTAAGCCCTGGCATTTCACTGTAAGTCCATGCGAACACATCTTTATATTCTTTTAGCAAGGCGAGGTATTGATCTTCTTCTTCCTTAGTTAAGAGAGCGCTAACGAAGACGGGTCGTGGATCTTCCGTGGTGCCCAAGTTCAACTCCTTTAGTTCGTCGACAGTTGATTGCCCTCCGTCTTCGAGTGTTTTTGGCGCTTCATCGACCTCTACTTCTTCATCGTTGTCGTGGACCTCCTCTACAGTTATATGGCAAGACATAATGACATCATCAGCTGGTTTTTCATCCTGATCAACTCCCTTTTTCGTGATTGTGTCTCTGCTTTGTTTGGACTGGGTCGGTGGATTGGACGAAATCACCATGCGCTTTTTTGCTGGCAGGGGCTTCTCTTTTACACTTTTCGCAGCTTGTTGGCGCTTCTCGCGAGCGTAAATAACACTTCAAGGTCAAAACCGACCGTGCATCCTCCAGGTTTATATTATCACATTTTTCGTCACGCGTTGGGGCTTGCAAGCGACTGAAAACTGATGTCTTTGGTGCCTTTAGGTGACTGAATGTTGATACCTCCCTATTTTTACCGCATTCACATCGAGTGGTAAGCTCATCGAGCGCCGTCGCCTCTAGGCGCCTGAATCAAGAGCGTGACCCTATTCTGTTAAAGACGGATGTGGCTGGTCGACAAGGCTTTTTTGCAATTTCTTCTTTCGCCTCCTCCACTGTTATGTGTTGGGAAGAGATTTGGGTTCCTCTTTGACGTCCTGAGATTTTTACCGGTGTCGAAGGTTCGAACCCAAGGCCGACCCTGGACGTTGCAAAGTCATCTCCCTTCCTGAAAAGCTCCCGTTGGGTTTTGTTGAGGCCGTAAGGCTCTACATTGATGATACTGCCGAGTGGTGTTGGGTTTTCAAAGTCATATCCAGCCTTTGCCAAGAGCTTGTATGCATTGGCGTTGAATAATCCACGTTCTTGTGTAGGAGGTGTTTTGTTTGTCGCAAAGACGAATCCTGTTGGAGGAGGCTTCTTAATTTGTGACTGCGTGGAACTGAGCAGCTAGATGACCATCTTATTGGCCCACTCTTTCGGGGTATCGTTGTGATTGGCTTGTCCTTGAAAAGTGGACTTAGAGTTTTGAAGTTCGGCAAAAGGGCTTTGACCTTCCTTTCGTCGCGACTTCGGAATATAGCGCAAGACAGGTGTTGGAGTTACTTGTGGCTGTTCATGTATTATAACCAGGGTAACATTTGTAGGATCGTTCTTAACCTCCTCTTCTTTCTTTGGCTTTTCTTCAGATGATTTGGCGTTAGTTGTTGACTTTGGCGGTATTGTATTTTCCTGCTTTCTGCCCCCTTTTCCCGTCGACGCGATCGTGGTGGGCAAGAATTCACTCGAGGTGTCATTTCCGTCGAAGAACTTTGCATCCGCGAAGAATGAATCAGCTTTAGTGAAGGGTTTAACATCACCGTTGATCTTCCGTTCTCCTCCTCGATAATACTTCAAACACTGATGGAGTGTGGATGCTACGACGCCGTTTTCATGAGCCCAAGGTCGGCCTAATAGCAATTTAAACGAGGTCTTAGTATTAATGACATGGAACAAAGTGTCGGATGATAAGTCGTCCATGGTGAGGTTGACGCGAATTATGCCGACAGCGCGCTCGCCATTTAAGTTGAAACCGTGTATCGTCGTCCTGCTTGTGGACAATTCCTCCATTGTAATACCTAGTTCCGTCAGGGTTGCTTTTGGCATTAAATTAACACCGGATCCTCCGTCCACCAAGATGCGGTTTATCCTATGCCCTCGTATATATCGTGCGACATACTGGCGGTCATTGTGCAATACCGAGCCAAGTAGTAGGTCTTCATCTCAAAAGACAAAGTGGCATTACAAGATGCACACTGGGAATCAACTCCCGTGCTTTGTTGGTATCGTCATTTGGTTCAACGTATAGCGCGGGATTTCTCAAAGCTTGAGCCACATGTTGACGTGCTTCATCTGGGAGGTGAAAGATTTGTTTCCATCCCATTTGCGTGGGCAAAGTTCCAAGCGTTGCTTGCACCTTGGCATCTTGGTACAGGTCTTCGATTTCCGGAACTTCTTGCGTTGTAACCTCTATTCCCTTATCTTTTTGAGCTTCGACGTTGCTCGTTGTTGCAACTGAGATTGTGTTGACGCTAATCTGGGTAGGACGAGACTCGAGGTGGTACTTCCTTGAGGTGCTGGGTTGTCGTGGTTTCAAATGCAACTTTGCTTGCCTTCTTGTCTTATTATGGGTTACTAACGTCCATCCTTCATCGTGGATTGCCTCTCTGTTGGTATTTGGAGTTGAGGACCCGCTTTGTGAGTTAAGTGATGGTGACTTTGTTCTTACTGACACATGCACGGGTTCAAGGCAGCCGAATTGTATGACGTATATGTCCCACTTTTCCCTTGGTCCTTGAGTCATTTTTTTGGTTGTGATCTTGCGCTGAGCAACAGGGTCACTTGTTGCGGTTGTGTGGTTTGTTGTTACACAATCCTCGCAGTCTAAGATGATTTTACCGTCCCTTGCTAATTGCATGATCTTCTCCTTGAGAGTGATGCATTTCTCAAGTGGATGGCTCACCAATCGATGATAGCGACAATAATTTGGATCGTTCACCCTGTTGGCTTGATTCGGTCGTTTTGACTCTGGTAGCTGAATGATCTTCTTTTCTAAGAGGTCGTCTAACATGCCAGCCAAGTCCGAGTCAGGGAAAGGGTATTCTTTAGCTTGTAATTCTTCAAACGTAGGTCTATCGCGGTTGAAGACCTTTGTGTTGACCTCTTTCTTCTTCTCATACTTGGGTTTTGCAGATATCTTCACCGGAGTGCCATCAAGCAATGACGGTCATGGCTTCCTTAGGCGGATTCTTGGAAAACTTATCATTCTTCTTAAATTCCTTCTTCTCAATGGGTGGCTTGACAGATGGTGTACGACCCTTGGCACGGGCTTTGATGGTAACCTCCATGTCGTGGGCGCGTGTTGCAAGCTCTTGGAAGCTCCTAGGTTTGATCCCATTTAGTATGTATAGGAGGTCCCACTTCATCCCGTTGATGCACATCTCAACGGCCGAGGTTTCGCTCAATCGATCCTTACATTCCAAACATAGCGCACGCCATCGATTGATGTAGTCAACGACTGGTTCATCTTCCCATTGAGTAGTGTTCGTGAGTTCACTCATGCTGACAATACGCCGAGTGCTGTAGAATCTGTTTAAGAATTTGTCTTCCATCTCGCTCCAGCTACTGATGGATTCAGGGTCCAGGTCAGTGTACCAATCGAATGCAATTCCCTTAAGAGAACGTACAAATTACTTCACCAAGAGGTCGCCGTCGGTTCCCGCATTGTTGCATGTCTCGATAAAATGAGCAATGTGTTGTTTTGGGTAGCCCTTTCCATCAAACGGTTGAAACTTTGGCGGTTGATACCCTGCCGGCATGCGCAAACTATCAATCCTCTTCGTATAGGGTTTGACATATCGCGAATCGCTTTAAGTGACCATCGCCTAATTGACTCTTAATCATACCGCAATTAGTCCTTGGAGATACTTTTCGTTGAAGTCACCCGCTGTGTTCTTTGGTGGTTCCTTCTTTTCCCCATCGTCTTTCTTTGGTTCTTCCTTTTCCTCATCTTTTTCTTCTTCGGATTCGCTACCACTGTGCTGGCTCTTGTTATCCTTGTTGCGTAGGTCCTCCATTTCCTTTGACAGCTCTTCGATCTTCTTATTCTTTTCTTCATTATCCTTCTTGAGCTGATCCATGAGTTTCATCATCTCGGACATTTGTTCCTCAATTGTTTTTGCTCCAATCGTAATGACGGATGCGGAGGCAGAAGTTGCAGGGTTAATGACTTTCTTTGGTGATGGTTTCCTTGGTTGCGTAGGGGACGGGTTGTTGGCCGGTAGCTCCTCGCTTCCTTCTTGTGTTGGAGACGAGGCGTTGACCAAAGCAGTAGCAGCGGCGATGACAGACTCAATTGAATACACGCGGGGTCTCTTAGGAACCTTTGCGGCGCGTAAGCTAGTTGCAGCTGCGTTGACTGCCCCCTTTCTTGTCATACCCCTAGTGGAAACGCCCATTGGTTGCTCATTCCTGGTTGAAGATGCGAGAATGATCGGCTCCTTGAGCACAGCGGCGTATGTCTTCGCGGTTACGCAGGTGTTGTTCTTGTGGGATGTCATCCTTTAAAGTGTTGGTAGAGATGAGAGGTAGAGGGTTCACGTCGGGTTCACCAAAATTTGTAGACACCAATTTGTATTAACGAGTAAACGAAATACAAAGTAATGTCACAAACGAAATTTATATTAATAATCAAAGTTACGCTTACAACCTCTATTACAATCCTCTGATTCTACAACGAATGCGAAATTAAATATTTGTAGTAACTTTAATTGCAATCTAATATCTGTCGCAGGTACGTATTGCAACAAATGACGTATACGATTACAACGAATGATTACAACGGAAATGTATCGTTGCAGCTTAACGTGTAATCTTGACGCGGGTGTATTGCTATGGAAGCGATGTATCCCCGTAGTCGGTGTAATTTGTATTAGGTAATGGGTGTTGGTTTGTAACCCCTTGTATGAGTTTTATCCCCTTGAATTGGTGCTTGTATTGTATTGTCTTGGATGCTTTGTTGTGTATTCTCCTTTTAATATTTCTTCTCTAATCTCCTTTTTTTCTTCTTTGAATGAAATGAGGAGTATTT
This sequence comes from Dianthus caryophyllus, assembly GCA_023091065.1. Classification (NCBI taxonomy): domain Eukaryota; kingdom Viridiplantae; phylum Streptophyta; class Magnoliopsida; order Caryophyllales; family Caryophyllaceae; genus Dianthus; species Dianthus caryophyllus. The sequence continues at coordinate 9,502,896 of CM041523.1, read as the reverse complement.
ATAGAAGTTTCTCCCATCAAAATCCTCCTTGGATTTGTTTATGGGCCTTGTTTGATGTATTAAGGCCCTTAATGGGCTAACTTAATATTTTGGCCCATTTTGGATGTTTCTTGATCCAACTAAGTATTTGAGCCCAATTTGAGCCTTTCTCGGGTCTAGGATCCAACCGTTCATCGCGTGACTCGGGTCAACCCTTTTAATTTGCGAATCGAAGCAACTAATTAATTAAATCGGATTAGAATTCAATATTAACCCAAAATAATTTATTTAATTAATTTATTGGCACCTAATAAATTTTTAGTGCCTACACACGTCTCACAAAGACCCATAAAGACGTGTATGCCATTTGGATAATATATATGAAGTAGAAGTATTGACAAGAAATAAAAATAGGAAATATTCTCTAAAATTATTCTCTTAAAAACATTAGTTGTTGTAATTTTTCAATTCTCAATGCAATGATTTGCAAAAATATTTCCTTTTATAATTCGTTATCATGTGCACCATATGCACATGATAGAAAAACCCTTTTCTTAATGCAAGTTTCAATACTCCAGTTCAATTAGCGCTGTATTAATTAAGTCAACATTCCCATAAAATTCTCAATAAATTCCCGATTTATAAAATATATTAAAACGCAAATTAAAAAGTAACAAAACCTAAACCTAAACTTTGACTTTGACTTTATAATCAAGCATAAATTTTTAGCTTTTTTTTTTTAATACGCCACATCCGATGTCTGATGAGCTTTAAATTTATACTGCAAGTGTACGGTGTCGTAGCATACGGGTCGATCACAAGGAGGTCGATAAATTAGCCACTAGTTAGTCTCGAATCATGAGTTATCTACGCGGATCGATAATTGTGGTTGTCTAAACTAAGAAACTAAAAAAAAAAAAAAAAAAAAAAAAAAAAGCAAGTTAACTAAAAATCAATCAATCAAACTACCAAATATTAGGGTGTCGGTATCATAACCAATACAAATTAATCGACGCAATGACTCCTTAACGACTTGTTAAATTGCTTACTCGAGTGGGACTAATGTTCTACCTCGACTCATAAAATCAAAGCAATTACTTAATATTCTCTCTCGAGATATAAAACGCCTTATCTAACATGTTATAAGTTCTATTCTCATGGCTCAGATAACACGATAGATGCATTACGAAACAACATTAAACTTTCCCGACTCTAACTTTCACCTATTCTCATGGGAAAGGTCGAATCTTAATTAGGGTTTTCTAAATACAAGCCCTACTATCGTAGTAACTTATATTGAGTAAAATTAATTATGACCAACACTAAGACTCACGAGGATCAAGACTCGACTTTCGTACATAATCTCAACCAAGAATCAATAATATCAAATCACAACAATAAGACTAATCAATTAAGCACAACCCTAATCAAACCTAAGCAAAACAATTCAACAATTCAGAGTCATCATGTTAATCAATTCATAAAACGATTCAACCAAACCCTAATACAAAACTACTCAGAAACTAAACTAATAATAACAACAATAATATCTGGTATTCCTCTTCTTCTTGGGCGATCTCTTGAAGTATATCTGGTATTCTGAAAGAACAAAGTCCCAATATAATACGGAGTAGCTTTAGTTTTATTTATTTTATTTTATTTATTTATTTTTGTATATAACTAAGTTGTGCATTTAATTAGCAATATCACAGAAGAAATTTTTTATTTTTAAACGAGCACATAACAAGTGTATTGACATGTGACATCGGATGTGGCGTATTAAAAAAAAAGCTAAAAATTTATGCTTGATTATAAAGTCAAAGTCAAAGTTTAGGTTTAGGATTAGGTTTAGGTTTTGTTACTTTATAATTTGCGTTTTAATATATTTTATAAATTGGAAATTTATTGAGAATTTTACGGGAATGTTGACTTAATACAGCGCTAGTTGAACTAGAGTATTGAAACTTGCATTAAGAAAAGGGTTTTTCTAGAATTATAAAAAGACATATTTTTGCAAATCTTTGCATTGAGAATTGAAAAATCACAACAACTAATGTTTTTAACAGAATAATTTTAGTGAATATTACCTATTTTTATTTCTTAACATGTGCACCCTATGCATATGTTAGAAAAACCCGTACTAATATGGTAATACTCCGTACTAATACTACTGTAACTATTAATTTAACTACAAAATATTTTATCTCCTGTTTAATCTATTGGTTCTCTAGCTTTGCCGGATGATGTTACAAATATACTTAACAATTAGGCTTAGTGGTTTTTCATAAAAATTGCTTTATTTTACCGTTTATGGATGAAAAAAAAAGTTTGCATGTCAATTGAATTTTATTAAAAATTTCAATTACGAAGTTTTGAGTTCCGATTTATTTTTAGGAAAAACAAACATTAGACATAATTTAAATCAGTCGGATTTAGGCTCTGCTTGTTTACTTATACGTTTCGATCAGGGATCGTTATCGTTGTTTCTGCAAGCTTAATTGAATTTTGCATGTTTCTTCTTTGTATTTGCTGGGATTTGATCTGCTTCTTGAATATGGTTATGGTTCTTGTTAAGTTTACGAAAGCGTTTCTCAGTTCAATTTCCTTTGTGTACGAGGCGTAGGAAGAAAAACACCTTAAGTAAGTTACGAGTTACAAGTGAAGCATTGCGATGCAGAATATGTCATGGAATAATTTGTGTTGTAAGGTAAGCTTGACGACACGTAGATAACTAGTCTGAGAATCAAAGTGTGACTGTGTGAGATCCATCACACAAACTTACTATGACAAGTAGAGTGTTAATGAATACAATTGTCGTCTGTCGATGGGCTTGAAATCCACTTCATATTCTTCGCTGACTGAAACCATCTGACCGAGGATATACTCTTACGAAGAAAAGAAACTGTCTGAATTCCTCGAATTTAGTGAGTTGGTATTTCGTTTTATCACAAGTTGTTTGTCACGTACTTCGTATTAATATGTTATTGTGGAGTTAGCATATCGTTGTGTACGGCTTACCATGCTAATGACATTGTTTGATCGCCGTAAGTATTGATAGAGGAAAAAGTAGTCTGACAAGCCTGATTTCAGCACTTAAGCTGTTTAGTCGACGACATTACAGAGGGCCGTTGAAGAAACATTCATCTCCACAATATATTGCAGGTAACAATTATTTGCTGAACGCTACGTAACTGTACTGAATTTTCATTACAGAGACTATCTTGAGGTTAATTCAATCAGATTGACCTCATCACTTTAAAGTCATGAGTACATCAAAGAACCACACTAGCAAAAGCACAGTTTAAAAGTACACAATATTATCGATTATGATCGCAGATTTAACTGTATATTACTCCAGCATTAACTCTCAGAGATTTGAATTATCGGAGTTTAATTGTTGTGCAGACTGAATTCTACTGATGTAAGACAAAGCAGTACCGCAACAACCAAAGTCGAGAGCAATTACATGACGTTAAATCGGTGAAGTGCTGTGCCCAAACGCTCGATATTATCAGCATCAGGGTAGACGCCAATTGTTCTCTTCAATATCAGTAGATGGCTTACAGGCCCTGCTTCTGTGAGGTTGAATTGAAACACGACGTTCCCTGCTGGAACTGACGATAAGCGCACCACCACCTCAGCATGCATTCCAACAAGCTCACACGCCTTACTCAAAGCATTTGTGAAATTACATTCAAACCACGCACGGTACTTCTGCCCATTCGCCTTCCCCTCTTCCATGGCCCGTCTAAAATCGACATTCCAGTTTCCCATATTCATAGAATCGAAGTATATGTTGTCGTAGTCTATCTCGACCGCCACTGATACACACAGCAGTGAAAAAAAAGGTACATTAAATATCAATAATCAAACTCGTTTACGGAATTAACGATGAGAAGGGATGTACAGGCTACACACCAACAAGACGTCTGTTGACAGGTTCCTGTGAAAAGTTGTGAAATGACCCGCTCAAATTATGGCTTAGCACTCGACCCTCATGGCATGATATAAACTAGGGAAGCTTTCCGATAATACCAGGGAAGTTGTAAACATTGGTAGATAATATTGCGACAGGCTTTTGTGCTGACGCACACGCTAAAAAGAAGAAACGTTTGACATCAGAAAATATTGAAAAATAAATTACATAGAAGTTCCGGAAACTCAATGCATCTATTCACTCACCAAACTCGAAGGAGAGTTGATTAGAGCCGTCAACTTGATACACGGTGACTGTGTCCTCGTCCCCTACAGGAGCCAAATTCCAAAAAACCTCCGCCAAATTAACGATCTGCGCGACAGTGCTGGGCTTACTACACTGGAAGTTCCACAACATAAAAGCTGGCAATAATAAAACAGCGGCACAACCCTCATTGTTGTCGACAGTTATATGAAAACCCTTGTCGTCGGCATGAATGTAGGCCAAACCAAGCTCATTAACCCCGGAATCACACAGAACATGAATTGCTCGTTTCAGCATTCGAGCTGGTGTCAACTGAAAACTGAATGACCTGATGTTCGGATCAAAGCTGGGAAAATTCAGAGATAACCCGCTGTGTGGTAGAGAGCTTTCTGCACATCCAGATGCCAAAATAAGAAGTATCAACATAACATGTTTTTTCAATAACCCGCTGTGTGGTTGCTCGTTGTCACGGTTTTTAACCAAGAAAATTAACAGTAAACATAGATTGACAACATCAAGCAGAAATTGTAATGATGAAAAAGGAGCTACAACGACATCAGCTTTACAGCTACGAGAAATCAAAAGTGATAACGAAGAATATGCCAAACAACCCATCACTCCATTACAACATCAACGATATCAACCAGAGTTGCCAAATCAAAATAAAAACACCAGTAAAACCCTCTAAATTCAACGATTAATGACAAAATAACTCGGATATTTAAGAAGAGACAATAACAATGATGAACTCACCACACATGATGGAAAGTATATTGGACCCATCAACTTGATAAAGGGTGAGAGTATCATCATCGTGAACATAGCGCAAACTCCGAGAAACGGCCGCCAAATTTACAACTATGGGCTCGGTGCTTGGCCTACGACACTGGAAGTTAATCAGAAACCATTAAAAAAAACCCTCAAAATGATATTAAACAAATTGAAATAAGACACTCGAAAAACCCTAAACTACCACACAGAACTTAAATGATGATGACAGATGAAGAACTCACGCGCACACGTGACCCATCAAGTTGATAGATGCTAAGAATATCGTGATCGTCAACAGAATTGTCAGAAGTTGAACCCTTCTCCTTCTCTTCGACAGTGATCTTCAAACCCTGTTCATCGACATGAATTTGGGCGACCGTGGTCGCAGAATCGCACAGAGCTTGAATCACCTGTTTCAGAACTCGAGCAGGTTTCAGTTGAACGCTAAACGACCTCACGCTTTCGTTGGGGGGTTCCAGTAGAGACGATACACCATTAAGAGAGGAAACCGGTGTGTATTCTCGAGAACGTTCATCTGGGTTTCGCTGTGAAGGTCCAGCAATGGTGGAATCGCGAGTGTTCGACATGGCGAAGACCAAATCGAAATCGAAACTGAAATGAAAAAGGGTTTTTAGTTGAGCGGGAAAACAGAGAAAATCAAAAGAAGTTAGTTATGAATTAGTTAGAGAATGTGGGTAGTTATGCTGATCTGTAAATATATGTTGAATATATGTCAGCTAAACTAACTCTGTTTTTTTAATGTTGAATATATGTCGGCTCTTCGGATCAATAATCCTAGAAAAAATTATATGTCGGTTCTAGGTTGGGTAGGTTTTAGATCGAATCATCATCGGTTTAAGTTATCAAAAAAAAAAAAAATTGTTGCATATTTTCATGTTCCGTTTAGTGTTCATGTTAAGAAAATCCTATCTTTATGAACATTCGAAAACATTGTAAGGTCACTCGTCAAGTCGGATAAAGTTGAGTCACTATCCGGTCACAAGTGAGTATGATTTTGGTTCGGATTATATCCTCACGACTCACGACTCACGAGAAGCAAGCATAACATGAACTGAAACATAACAATTCCGAATGTGTAGGATAGAAGCTCAAAGTGCTTCAAAACCGAGATGCGGACTATGAGACCCGCGATTCAGCATTTCAAACCTGTGTCTAAGTAACACAAAGAGCAGGTCAGTTTTTGGAACACAGATTGGTTTGTAGGTAACTGCATCGACATACTCTTGGTAAACACACAACCGACCGAATTTAACGACAACACAGAAGTGGCCAACACGAACAATGTTGCTCCGTATAAGAGAGAAGCCTAAAGCCTTCAAATGTTGCCTTTTGTATTCACAAAAATATTTAATTACAAGAAGTTTAACATGAACTCAAGCATAACAATGCCAAATGTGTAGAGGAACACTTAGCACCTTCAGAAACTATGACGATAATATGACACGTATTAGAAAGTACAATTGGGAGTTACTGATAACTTATTCAGCACAAAGTGAACAGCGTTGGTAGATAAATGGAAGTAGGTGCGACGTCAGACATGAGCAAGTTTTCAAATGGCCTAAGGGCCAAAAGACAGACATGCATGAGCTGCTGCTTAAGAAATCTCCGCCAAATCAACAAGGCGGACGAGGGTAGACTTCAAGTATTTTCATCATAAGCACTAGACATCCTCCTGATTCAAGGCTGAAACGAAACCCGACAGTTTTAGCTGGGTGTTTACAGAACATCACACAAGACACAGGTTGTATACGACATGCATTCTCTAGAGCTGTTACATGACTCCCCTTAAACCAAACCTGATAAAAATCTCCTGATTCTCTCCCCATAGTGAAACTGAAGAGTGCGCTATCTGCCGAGCTTAGTAGCAAGGTTTCAGCAACACCAGCTGACGGGTTTTCTTCCAGAGTTTTGGGACCAACAAAGGTTCCAACATCCGATAAAGGGAACGATATGTCAGTTGAGGACTGATCATGCTGAGACGCAGCAAGCGACATCTGAAACTGGAGGGATTCAGAGCTGTAATCCTCTGTTGAAGATACATCAGAAATGTCCTCTGAGCTTTTCGTCCAAGAGGACGAAGGTGTAGCAACGGCAGAAATTGGTCTAGTTGAAGAATCGGCTTGTCTCGTCGTCTCAAATCAAGCTGGCCGAGGTCAAAATGCCCAGCCTTATGGCTTGTCTTGTCGGTTCGAGATGTAGCCGTTGTTAAATTGCCTGATCTCATGGCTTGCCTTGTCGCCTTGATATCGAGCTTACAGTGTTCAAACTTCAAAGGTGCCAAAATCACCGGATCACTCCACATCACAGTACCATCTAACCCGCTGTCCTTATCGTAACAAGTAAGATCTCTACGTTTCCCAAATTGTGTTTGTGTTTTGTTGTTTTGGTCGTTGTTCTGCTTTGATTGTTGTTGGATCGATACTATCCGTTCATTTATTTATGTGCGTCCAAATATGAGTAGATCTACTTGCCGTTTAAAATTAATACGGAGTACTAAAAATCTCGATCTCACTTTCTCGTTGATTGAGGAAAAAGTAGCCTGACAAGCCTGATTTCAGCATTTAACTATTTAAGCTGTTTAGTAGACGACATTACAGAAAGCCACAGAAGAAACATTCTTCTGCACAAAAGATTGCAAGAAACGTATAACACCTGCATTAACTCTCGGAGATTTGAATTATTTCCTAACAAAGAAGTGTTATTCAGAGTTTAAGTGCTGTGCAGACTGAATTCTACTGATGTACGACAAAGCAGTATCGCTACAACGACAGTCAGAAGCTACATGACGTTAAATCGTTCAAGTTCTGTGCTCAAAGCCTCAAACGCTCGATAATATCAGCAGCAGGGTAGATAGCAAGTGTTTTCTTCATGATCAGCAGATGTCCAGCTTGTATTGGGTTGAAGTGAAACACGACGTTCCCTGTTGGAACCGAGGAGATGTGCACCTGCACCCCATCACGTATATCCACAAGCTCACACGCCTTCATCAAAGCTTTTGTGAAATTACACTTAAACCACGCACGGTACTTCCGCCCTCTCACCTTTCCCTTTTCCACTTCCTGCACATGAAATAAGAAAAAAATCCGCTTTACTTTCCTATGAATAAATAAATTTATTCACACCGATGGGGGATTTATTACCATGAACTTTCTAAAATCGGATTTCCAGTTTCCCACATCCATAGGATTAAACTTCACGTTGTCGTGCTGTATCTCGACCGCCACTGATACACACAGCAGTTAAACAAAGTTACATAAATATCAAAAATCAGACAAGGGATTACGGAATTAACGATGAGAAGGGATGTATAGACTACACACCAACAGGACATCCGCCGACATTTTCCTTTGAATATTTGTGAAATGAACAGCTCAATTCAAGGCTTAGCTCTCGACCCTCACAGTATGATATTATCTGGGGAAGCTTTCCGATATTACCAGGGAAGTTGTAGACATTCGTAGATAACATTGCGACAGACCCTTGCGCTGACCCACACGCTAAAAGAATGAAAAGTTTGACATCAGAAAACCTCGGGAAAAAAAAAATCCTTAAAAAACATATAAAGTCCAGGCAACTTAACGCATCTGTTTACTCACCAAACACGAAGGAGAGTTGATTAGAGCTGTCAACTTGATACACAGTGACAGTATCATTGTCGTCTACAGGAGCCAAATTCCAAGAAACCTCCGCCAAATTAACAATCTGTGCGACAATGCTGGGCTTACTACACTGAAAGTTCAGCAACATAATAGCTGGCAAGAAGAAAACAGCGATACAACCATCGTTGTTGTCGACAGTGATCTGGAAACCCTTGTCGTCGACATGAATGTAGGCCAAACCGAGCTCGTTAACCCCGGAATCACACAGAATATGAATCGCTCGTTTCAGTATTCCAGCACGTCTCAACTGAAAACTAAATGACCTGATGTTGTCGTCAGGCGGGTTCGGATTAAAGCTGGGAAAATTGAAAGATAACCCGCTGCGTGGCAGAGAGCTTTCTGCTCATTTACAGACCAAAAAACAAAGTATTGACATCAGAAAACTTTGAAAATCAACAGGAAATATATAAACACTCAAAATAACAATAAACATAGACGAAAATATGACAAAAAAAACATAGAAACACTCAAAATAACAGAAACCTTCAGCAATGCAGACGCCATAAAAATCGTAACATCAGATATCATAGAAACGCTGAAAGATTGACGACATGAAAATTGTAACAAAAAGAAGCAACAACGATATCAACTTTACAGCAACGAGAAATCAAAAGTCATGACGAAGAATTTTCCAAACATAAACCAGATTCGATAGATTAAAGACAAATAAACCGCCTACCAGAACATAGATGATAAAAAATAAAAGTCCCAACATCAGAAAAAAAAAAAGAATTTGAATGAAACATTGAAACGATATTGGACAAATTGAAACAAAGGCTCGAAAAACCCTCTAAATTCAAAGAAAAGACAATAACAATGATGAACTCACCGCACATGATGGAAAGTTTATTGGTCCCAGCAACTTGATAAACGGTGAGAGTATCGTCATCTTGAACATGGCGCAAACACCAACAAGTGGCCGTCAAATTTAAACCCAGAGGATCGGTGCTTGGACTACGACACTGGAAGTTAATCATAGCAGAAGCCGCCAATGACAAAGAACCGTCAGAAGTGGAGCCCTCGTGTTCCTTGCCGACATTGATCTTGAAACCCTTCTCATCGACTTGAATGTGGGCGACTGTGATCTTGGAATCACGCAGAGCTTGAATCGCTTGTTTCAGAGCTCGAGCAGGTTTCACCTGAACGCTAAACGACCTCACGCTTTCTTCAGGGGGTTTCTGTAAAGACGATACATTATCAAGGGAGGAAATTGGCGTGTATTCTCGAGAAGGTTCATCTGGGTTTTGCTGTGAAGGTCCAGCAATGGAGGAATCCGCGGTGTTCGACATGGCAGAGATGGAATCGAAATCGAAATTGAAAATGAAAGAGGTTTTTAAGTTAGGCGGGAAAACAGAGAAAATCAGAAAAGTTTGTTATGAATTAGTTAGAGAATGTTGGGTAGTTATGAAAAGGTTGTTATGCTGACCTTTATGTATTTATAGTAGTCAAAATATTCGTGGGTTTTTATGTAAAATACGGAATATATTTTTGAGATAATAAAATATTTAAATGGGGTCAATGACGGTCAAATTTAGAGGTGGCAATCGAGACGGACGGGTTGGGTTTGGATTAAGTCGGGTTTGGGTCATATTGGGTAAAAATGCACTTTCAGGTCAAGTTTGGTTCGGTTTAGGTCGTTATCGGTCAGGTCATGTCTGGTTAAAAAGTGTATCGTGTCTGGTACCTGTGGGTTGGGTCTAGAGCTGTCAAACCGGTCGGGTCGGGTTCAAGTTATACGGGTTCAAGTTATACGAGTCCGGTTAATATGTGTTCAACTTAAATACGGGTTGGGTAGATTTTTGGTCAAAATACTGGTCAAAAATATTTTTTTCGCACCTTTTTATTTACCACTTATTAATAAAAAAAAAATTATTTTTATTTTTATTTTACACATATATTTAATTTTTATTTGTATGTATGGAATACTAAATTTAATATTTAAACAAATTTGTAATTTTTTAAAATAAAATAGTATATTTATCAATACGCGATATCATCATAATAATTTAATCATTATTTTTGATATCGTTTTAATATTTTTGTTAATATGATTATGGTTTAAATAATTATTAACATTAAATTACTTTTTCAGTGATATATAAGCATTTAATTTATAGATTCAAAAAGTTTTTTTACATAATATTACACTTGACCCATCGGGCACGAACAGGTTGGGTCGAGTCTTGACCCTAAGTTAAGGGGTCATTTCAGGTTTGGGTCGTTTCGGGTCACGTGTCAAAAGTTGCGGGTCTTGACCCAGAAAAACGGGTAGGGTCGGTTCGGGTTTGTAGGTTGTATAATTTTTTTTATTTTTTCATATATTTTTATAAAAATGAAAGTAAAAGATTCACCAAGTGAAGCGAAAATATCATACCCTACAAACGGTCAGCTTTAGACGCTTTTATTAAAGTGGGTTGGACGAAAAAGTAATTTTTTATGACAAACCATACCTTGCATTTTGTAATGAAGTTAAATAGAGGGAGTATTTTGTAGCGTTCGTTTTAGTATTATATTTTTCACGATCTTTCAACAATAATGAAGAATAAATGAGTTTAATTGACTTTCACTTGCAAATCATCATATCATCATACTATATATTAATCCAATGTAAACCAACATATGTGGCAAGCTATTATCCTTTTGGATGATGTGTCAACAGCATATTAATTTGGCTGATGTGGCAATCCCAAATTAAATCTCACTCCATTTATGTGGCACTATGTCTGATGTGGCAAACTATGTACAAAAAACGTAGTAACATGTGAAACCAGTTTTTGACTATAACGTAATTAACACAACCCAAAATTAACATGTGAAACCAGTTTTTGAGTTATTAATGATAACTGTATACCCCCACTATCAAATTAACTGCTAATCTCATCCCACTATCAAATTAACTCCTAATCCAACCATGTAAAACAAACGTACTACTCAACCACATCTTTAAACATTCATTCACTGTAACATTACATTTACAACTCTACAAAGAAATCATAGCACTAACAAAATTATTCGTAATGGAGCAGATCAAACTCTCGCAACTTCGTCTTGGAGTACGTAACAAAGAAATTACAGTTAGAGTCATAAGAAAATGGAAGAGACAATCCCAAAAAAACCCAACTGAAGTCTATGGAATAGAGTTTATTTTGCTCGACGAAGAGGTATTTTTCATTACTTCTTAATTTGAATTACAATAGTAATCATAATTACGAGATATAACTTGATATTTTAAAAATAATATGTAGGAACAAACTATACAAGCTTCATGCAACGCATCACTTATCGGCCAATTTGAGAAAGCAATTATCGAAGGAAACATTTATAAGATTTCTAAGTTCAGGACTTCACCAAACTACAGCCACGAGAAAGCAAGCACACACCCATGCAGGGTGTACTTAGAGTATTCAACAATAGTACAAGAACAAAATGATGCGCACATTCCCATGTATGGTTTTACGTTCGCTAGCTTTGAAGACATACTCCAAGACAATGTGGGACGAGACCACTACTTTGGTAACTCTCAACTCATACTGCTACTTTAACTTCATGATGACCAACCATAAAACAATTCTTTGTATTCATTTTGTAGATGTGATTGGAGAGTTTGCTCAATATCATCCTATCACCGTAAGCGGCGATTTCAGGAAAATGAAAATCGAATTGTGTGACACCAAGTAAGTGTTCAAAATAATAAACTACATTCTACTATCATACATTTCATATTACTCAGACTTAATGATCCACTACTAAATGCAGAGATGAACTACTTACATGCACCGTGTGGTCAAAATATTGCGACGAGATTCAAACAATTGTCAACGAATACGTAAATGCAAAAGAAAGGCCGGTGATAATTCTACAGTGCGTTATGATCTCTGATTTCAAAGGTACAATACTAAAATGTTCCTTTTCTCTTTTATATAATTTATGTAGTATTTTAGCAAATACGAAGTCATTCATAATTATTATTGCACAGGAGAGAGAACGATTCAAACTACGAGAGGTGGAACAAAAATCTATGTCGAACTTGATGTCCCAGAGGTGATAAAATTCTAGAAAAGGTAAAACACGACATAGCAACATATTATGTGCTTTTTGTAGACATATATATAACAAGTATATATACTTGATACTTACCTGAAAAAACATTCCAGGAGGTCAGCAATGGATGTCCATTCAGGATCTTCACGACTAACCGAAGGATCAACAGAAGACGGTATCCTTTCGAAGACCAAATTAAAGAGGCTGCATGAAATCACAAGCTGTACTAAGGTAAGCATTTAATCAAGTCAGCCACAATTGCAAAACCAACTTGTATAGTGAATGTATTCCAATTGATTGAATCTTAGGCCGGAGATTATGTGACAATTGCAACTATTATTGAGGTTGATTCAAATATGGGTTGGTACTACAACTCATGTGAAGCTTGCAAATCAAAAGTACACAAAAAAGATGATGGCCTATGGTATTGCAACAATAACAACAATTCCTGCCAAGGGAAGACCATAGGGATGACCACATCATTTCCAAGGTCAGTTATCATCTTATATAAAAATCACAAACAAACATATAGACATACCTATCAAATAGCTAACTAATTGTATATTATATAGGTATCAAGTTAAGTTCTTTGTGAGTGGTGATCTTGATGACTCTGGCCTGACTATCTTTGAATTTATGATCTTCGACAAAATAATTGAGTCATTTGTGAAAAAATCTGCTGTTGAAGTACTAGCTGCTCAAAAAAAGGTTACATACAATCTAAATTATTCTTTACCGATGATAAATAAAAGAAATTTATGCATTAATGTATATTTTTTTTTTTTTTGTGTGTGTGTGTGTGTGTTCAAATATAGGATGGTGACAAGGATGCTATACCTAAAGAATTTAAAGTTTTAATAGGACGTGAATTTGTAGCTAAAGTCAATGTTTCAAAGGAGTTTAATATAGAGAAAAATAAAAAGTGCTACACCGTAATCAACTTGATTGATGATGAAGAAATGTTGACAATGTGGAGGAAAAATTATTCATCTATCAAGGTTAGTGGACTTATATGACTATTGAATACAATCAAGTTCCAAAATAATTGTAATAATATGTTTGAATGTTTTACATGTTTGCGATTTTATGTAGGGCAAGCAAGTGGCAGAAAGCTCATCATCCAATTCTGTAGACAAGTATCGACTGGTAATCCTCTTTATTTTTATTTTATTTTTTAAAAAAAATACAAATTCTGACATGTCTATAAAGGGAGTTATTTTCTTCCTTATAAGAGTATGTAATTTGTAAAACGTGGGTAATATATTTTTTCCAGGAAAAATTAAGCAATGTAGGAAACAGCGAACCTGATTTGACTCCGTCTTCTGTCAAGATTCCTGCAAAGCGTTTTTCGGCTGACGTTGAAGAAATTTCAGATGAATCCGATGATTCCGATGATTCCGACAACATTTCTATTGCAGACATGCTGTCTGCAAAAAAGAAAAACGTTAAGATAAAGAAGGAAAAAATTTGAAGATTCTAGCTATATATTCACTTTTATATTTGTGTTTAAGCTTTTGTGTTGTTGAACAAATCTGACTTTAATTTCTTTTAGTTTTACTATGAAGTTTTAACTGATGTTTTCTATGTTGTTTGAGAGTTGTATGTTATCTAAGATAGATAAAATCAACAACTTTGACTTCTATTTCTATTAGTTTTATGAGTAATTCTACTGAAGTTGAACTATCATGTAATTCTACTGAAGTTGAACTATCATGTGATTTATCTAAAAAATATTATGGCCGATTGTCTTACAATGAATTATTTAGCATGAATAGAAATTATGATATGTTATCAATTCTAACCTAAAATTGACACACACTTATTTCACTATATATGTGCTTTTCTAATAATCATATCACCCAAATTACACACTGCTACATAAATTTATAGTACAATTTTTTATATAAATGAAAGACCTATTTTGTGATATGAGTGTTTAAATTGTTTTATGAACACGTGATAACAACCCAACATTTTATAAATAATTACAAGCTTGGCATAATAAATTTTTTATTCTACTCTAATCAGTTATTAAGTTCATGTAGGTTTGATCAATAAAAAAACTGCAATCTACCTAATAATTGTCCATCTCTGCAACACCAGAAAACAAATACGTAGTACAATAACCTACCAAGTTCACTACACATCCACAAGTTTGAAGATATACAACATCAATTAGTCATTCCACTAACCTCCTTCCATTGACCAAAAAACGCATAAGGGTGACGATAAATTGTTCAATATATGCATCTTGATTAGCGTGTTGTCAGCACAAAGGTACTGCCATTTTTATGATTAATAATGTTTGTCAATTGTATGTTCAAATTCATTGGTGTATTATAATAGTTATACCAAGGACAATATACATCTGCTTTTTATGACCACAATGCAATTCCTAAATGTCATTTATCGATTTTTTGTTAACAATGTCATAAACATATATACAAGGCCATAAACCAACACTTTGTGTTGGTCTTACTCGAACCAAACAGAGTTATATTAAAAAGGAGAGCAACAAATGGTGAGTACTTACATTTTTCTCATTGTATTTACATTATTTATATGCATATATTTTAAAATTTATTCAAACTAATACCACATTTTCATAATATGCACAGATGAATTCAAATAGGTCAAAACAAGCTAGAAACAAAAGAAAATCTATTATGAATGACAAACGTGCAGGTAATACGAAAATATAATACAAGTGTGTATCGACACGACTATTACATAAAAGTTGATGTAACACAAATATGCAGGAAATACTGGTCGATCCTCTGGAAACCAAAATGCTTATGATTTACCGACTCAACAACTGCAAATCAATAGAAGCACACCATTGTCGGACATAACAAATGGTAATGAAAAACTATAATTCTCCCATTTGCTTTCTTACTTCAGTATATTTGTGGCTATACCATAAAAATCGTAACAACTTGATTGTATATAACAGATGCACGAGAAGCTAGAAAAAGAAGGAAAACGATTCAATCTCATAAAAAATCAAATCGTGATCAACCAGGAGCTGCACTTAACAACCCTTCATCATCAAACACACCAACTGTAACACAATATCAAATCCAATCAAAAATAGCAAGAGACAAGAGGAAAGCAAACTTATCTGAGAGAAGGTCTTCAAATTCAAAGCGCAACACAGCAGTAGCTTCAAGTGTTCCTCCGCGTCCCTCCGTTGCATAGGTAAATTGCAATATTCTGAAATTATGTTGAAATATATATAAATTATTGATCAATAATCACCATAACATTAATAGAACAATGCAGGCAGTACAAGCAATTCGACTAATCAAAGAAAGTCGAGGCATAATAGAAGAAATATAATGTCTTCCTTAGTAAGAAATGAAGGTACCATCTACTAACTTACTATTTTGATGATATTACTGCTCTAATTTATTTTATTTATTCAATTGAACTTATATTTAATTGTAGAAATACTTTATGATGACATTAATGATCCGAATGTTGAATGTGGAAAATGCGGAGCACTAATGTGGATTGAAGAAAGTATCCGAAAGGATAAAGAAACAAAACGACCAGAGTTTACAATGTGCTGTAATAATGGCAAAGTGGTCCTCCCTAAATTGAAACGGGCGCCTCAACCACTTCATGATCTTTTAAGCCATCAACATCCAGAAAGCAACCATTTTCTTGAGAACATTAGGGGCTACAATTCTATGTTTACATGGACATCCATGGGTGGCAAGATTGACAAGTCTATAAACAAAGGTCGAGGTCCTTACACATTTCGAATGGGTGGTCAAAACGTACATCTAATTGGAAGCCTATTACCACCCCATGAAAACCCGCCTAAGTTCTGCCAACTTTACATATATGGCACAGAAGAAGAGGTTCAAAACAGAAAAAGCGCCGTCGGGTAAGTTGTTTTGCATTACAACACGCTACATTTAGTATATTTTCACTTCAATTTTTATATAATCGATATGCAACTTACAATATCTTTTACATTACACCAGATCCAATAACCCACAACAATTTCGAGATCATTTGATATATGCGTTGAAAGAAATGATTGATCACCACAACCCATTGGCTAAATCTTTCAGAATGGCCAGAGATAAAATAGCATCACATAATCAGGAGAATGTGAAGATGAGGCTTATAAGTCGACGTGAAACAGATGGTAGAACATACAACATGCCTACCGCTTCAGAGGTTGCAGCGTTAATTGTTGGAGACATTGGAGATACAATAGAAAACAGGGACATTATCATTGAGAAACAATGTGGGACATTAAGTCGTATTTCAGAGTTGCACCCTTCTTACCTTGCCTTACATGTTGGAGACATTGGTGATACAATAGAAAACAGGGACATTATCATTGAGAAACAATGTGGGACATTAAGTCGTATTTCAGAGTTGCACCCTTCTTACCTTGCCTTACAGTACCCACTCTTATTTCCTTATGGTGAAGATGGTTTTAGAACAGGAGTGGCCCACAGTGAATCTTCACTTAAGTTAAGCCGTTCTAAAAGCCCGCGTGATAAGTTAACAATGAGAGAATGGTTTGCCTACCGAATTATCGAAAGACCGTTGGCCATCGAAGCTAACACTTTATTACTCTCTGGTAGGCTTTTCCAACAATTTTGTGTTGGTGGTTATACAACAATTGAATCAGGGAGACTGACATATATTCGACAAAACCAGCGAAAACTACGTGCAGAGAAGTATATAAACCTCAATAATGCGGTAGACACTGGAAATATTGGTCCATGTACTGTAGGTGGGCGTATAGTTTTACCATCCACTTTCTTGGGAGGCGACGGTTATAAAAGAGAGACTTACCAAGACACAATGGCTATATGTAAGTGGACTGAATATCCAGATTTGTTTATTACTTTCACTTGCAATCCCAAATGGCCCGAAATCACAAGGTTTGTGCAAAAAAGGGGAATTAGGGCCGAAGATAGACCAGATATACTATGTCGAGTTTTCAAGATCAAGCTCCAAAATCTGATGAAGGACTTAAAGGAAAATCGTTTATTTGGGCGAACAAAAGCTGGTAAGTCTTTTATATTATGCCATTGTTCACACCAATTAAATTTCAATACCATATCATGAACATAATAAATATAATACTGTAGACGACATATCTGTATTTTTAAATTTTTAATTGCGTGACGTTTTTTTTACAATAGCTTACTGTTTTTTAATTGACAACAGTGGTATATACCATAGAATTCCAAAAGCGCAGCCTACCACATGCACACATATTACTCTTTTTACATCGAGAGAACAAGTTCCCTGAAGTCGAAGATGTTGATAGGGTGATAAGTGCAGAACTTCCAAATCCAGAAGAGAACCCCGTTCTATATAAGGCTGTTAAGGAACACATGATACATGGACCATGTGGTGCAGCTAAACCAAAATCACCGTGTATGATAGGTTCATATTGTTCTAAGCACTTCCCAAAGAAGTTCAAAGATAGAACAACGGTTGATGCCGAGGGATATCCAATTTATCGAAGAAGGGACAATGGAGTTGTAGTCGAAAAAAAAGGAGTCACTCTCGACAACAGATATGTTGTTCCATACAACTCCTTTCTACTTCTCAAGTACCGTGCTCATATTAATATAGAGTGGTGCAATCAGTCACGATCAATCAAGTATCTTTTTAAGTATATTAACAAGGGATTTGATCGAGTAACTGTACTTTCATCTCATAAACGTGTTAATGATCAAAATCCTGAACAAATAGATGAGATAAAGAATTACTATGATTGTCGATACATATCAGCATGTGAAGCGGTATGGAGAATATTTGGGTTTGAAATCCATTACAGAACACCTCCCGTAGAGAGATTGAATTACCACCTGCCTGATGAACAGACAGTGATATTCAACGATGAAGATACAATTGATGTTGTTGTTGAGAAACCTACAGCGGAGCGTACTAAATTCTTATCATGGATGGAGTGCAATGAGATTTACCCTCATGCAAGAGAACTGACCTATAGTGAATTCCCTACAAAATTTACATGGCATCAAGATGTGAAAGAGTGGTCACCAAGAAAAAATGGTTTCACCATCGGAAGAATTTATCATGCTTCTCCAGGAAGTGGCGAACGATATTACTTGAGAACACTTTTGAATTTTGTGAAAGGACCAAGGTCTTATGAAGAAATACGTACAATTGATGGTATAACATATCCCACTTTCAAGGAAGCATGCTATGCATTAGGTTTACTTGGTGATGACAAAGAATATATAGATGCCATAATTGAAGCAAGTTTCTGGGCATCTGGCTTTTATTTGAGGAATCTCTTTGTCACTTTGTTATTATCTAATAGTATATTAAGACCAGAAGATGTGTGGAATAAGACATGGAAACTACTGTCAGATGATATACTTCATAGAAGGCGAACTATCCTCCACAACAAAGGTATTTTAATTATAATTACTCAATTTATACATATTTTCATAAATTTTCTCTTTTATTTTCCACGACAATCTCTTGCTATTTCTTTGCAAATTTATTTAGGTCAAGTGTTACTATATGAACAATAAATCAATTAATATACTAACATTATAATATTTTTACAATTATTCATCGTTTGAACTCATTTAGAAAAAAAGAAATTATTTAAATTAGATATTAGTTGCTCATTTTAAATTATTGTAAATAATATTTCAGACCTCCAACTAAGTGATGAGGACTTACAAAATTATGCAATCGATTTTGACATAAGCAAAGACTTCAAAGCAATAATGCATTCTTCACGATTCGAAAATATGCCGTTCCCAAACAACTTCACCTCTCAATGTGGAAATAAGTTGATCATAGACGAATTGTCGTACGACAAAGAAGCTCTCCGAGAAGAACATTTAAAATTTCTATCATGCTTAACCGAAGAGCAAAGATTAGTTTATGACAAGATTATGAATGCTGTTGAACATGGCAAAGGGGGTGTTTTTTTTGTATACGGCTATGGTGGAACCGGTAAAACATTTCTTTGGAAAACAATATGTGCTGCAATTAGAAGCAAAGGAGAGATCGTCCTACCAGTAGCATCTAGCGGCATTGCAGCCATGTTACTTCCAGGAGGTAGGACTGCCCATTCTAGATTCGGGATACCTATTAATGTTGCAGAAAACTCTACTTGCCCAGGAATAAAACCGGGTACAGAACTCACCGAGCTACTTTTGCGTACTAAGCTTATCATATGGGATGAAGCACCTATGATGCACAGGTACTGTTTTGAAGCACTCGACAGAAGTTTAAGAGATGTCATGCAATGCACGAATTCAGGGGATAGC
Organism: Dianthus caryophyllus; assembly: GCA_023091065.1. NCBI lineage: Eukaryota > Viridiplantae > Streptophyta > Magnoliopsida > Caryophyllales > Caryophyllaceae > Dianthus > Dianthus caryophyllus. The sequence continues at coordinate 9,482,953 of CM041523.1, read as the reverse complement.
AATCTACCTTTTGGAGGAAAAGCGGTCGTGTTTGGAGGCGATTTTCGACAAACATTGCCAGTTGTACCCAAGGGTAGTAGACAAGATGTAGTATATGCTTCGCTAAGTTCCTCGCCTTTGTGGTCTTTTTGTGAGGTACATTTACGTATTTAAGTTTACATTTCAACCTTACTATTATAAATTATGGTATTTCTAAATTTAAAATTTTAGATATTTACTTTTAACAATAATGTTTGAACATTTTCACAGGTGTTGAGGTTGACAAAGAATATGCGACTACAACTTGGAAATTCCACCGAAAATGTAGATGAAGTATCTGAATTCTCTAAATGGATTTTGAAAGTTGGAGACGGAGAGGAGGGTGAGGCAAATGATGGGGAAGTTATCCTAGAGATGCCTCATGAGATATTAATAAAGAAGACAAATAATCCAATTGCTGAAATTGTTTCAACCACATATCCATCATTGGAAACAGAGTTGGGAAATCCACAGTATTTTCAAGAAAGGGCGATTTTGGCACCTACGCACGATATCGTTGAGTTGGTAAATGATTATATATTGTCTCTTATTCCAGGCGAGGAAAGGATTTACTCAAGCTCGGATGAGATAAGCAAAGAAGAGAGCAATACTAGGGTACATCAATTGTACTCCACAGAATTCATTAACACTATTAAGTGTTCAGGTTTGCCTAATCATGCATTAAGATTGAAGGTCGGTGCAACAATTATGTTACTCAGAAACATTGACCAATCTATGGGATTGTGCAATGGAACAAGATTAGTTGTTACCAATCTAGGCTCACGTGTCATCAGAGCAACGGTTATATCTGGAAGCAGTGTAGGTGAAAAGGTACTAATTCCAAGAATATCATTAAGCCCTTCTGATATGACTAAGTTTCCAATAAAATTTGAGAGAAGACAATTTCCAATAGTCGTATGTTTTGCAATGACTATTAACAAGAGTCAAGGACAATCACTCTCTCGTGTTGGCCTTTACCTTCCTAGGCCGATCTTTAGTCACGGACAATTATACGTGGCTTTATCTAGGGTGACAAGCAAAAGGGGTTTGAAGATACTCATTTGCGATGACGATGAAATAGTATCTAATTCTACTTCTAATGTTGTGTACAAGGAAATCTTCCAAAATTTGTAAATTAGCTCCTTTCAAGTTTACTTTTTTATAGCTCGATTGGGTATCTCGCCACTGAAGTTGTTCTGTCGAAGAACAAGAACCTGCAATCTTTCGAGACTACCTAACCATGAAGGAAACTCGCCGCTCACAACATTGGCCCCAATGTCGAACACCTCTAGTCGTTTACAGTTTTCCAGAGATGTCGGAATGTTACCTCGTAGCTTGTTTTGGCTTAAGTTGATCATCTTTAGTTTTAAGAACTTCTGAAATGGTTGCGGGATGACGCCTTGGAGACCGTTGCCTTGAAGATTCATAATCGCCATAGAGTCACTCAGCAGTCGTGTAATACAGCTTGGTATTTCACCGGTAAAATTGTTGAAAGACAAATCGAGGATATAAAGCGACCTGGCGTCACAAACGTGCTCTGGAATTGTTCCAGAGAATTGATTACCATTTGCGTAGTAAGCGAACATTGCCGTAGATGGAATTGGAAGCGGGCCCTTCAGCTTGTTGTTTGCTAGCTTAAAGAGCTTAATACAAGACCATGGAAGACTATCTAACGGATTCTTAAAATCGGTTAGAACGTTGCCCGTGAGATTATTGGCTCTGAGCGATAAGACGATGAGTACAGTGAGATTCCAGAGAATATCCGGGATTTTCGTCAGGTTGCAAGCGCTAAGATCCAAGGATTGAAGCGAAAGCGATGCATTTGCGGGTAAAGTGGAAGGAAAAGTGAGGTTCAAACTATGTAATGTTAGGACATTCAGATGTTTGTACTCGAGAAACATCCCAAAGTCGCCAAACAATCCACTATTACCCGTCAGATATAAAGCGCGAATTGTATGCATCTGCGAAATCCCTCGTGAAATTGGGCCTTGCAGTTGATTTACCCCTAAATGCAGGTACTCCATATTACGTAAACTAGGAAACCAATTTGGGAATTCACATGTGAGCTGATTTTCCGACAGGTCAAGGGTCGTTAGCCTGGTCATGTTAGCTAGGAACAAAGGTATTGTACCGTTTGTGAAACCTGTTTTTCGAAATCGTAGATCAGTTAAATTCTTCAGCCTCAACAGCCAAGGGATCAAAACGTTTCCGTCAAGGTTTATATTTGAGAGGTTTAAGGCCTGCAGACGTGTGAGATTTGTGATTGACTGAGGAACAAGCGTAAAATCATTGCGACCGAGCTGAAGACTAGTGAGTTGGGTCAGGTTTCTGAGTTCTAAAGGAAGAACTCCAGAGAAATGACAATTAGAGAGAGCTAAAACTTCCAAGTGTCGAAATTTTCCTATCGAATGTGGTAATTTACCTGAAAATGACGTGTAGTATAGGTCGAGGACTTTAAGTTGACTGTTCTGCGCAAATTCGGGCAATTGTCCTTCCAGATCTTCGTTACCTCGTAAATTTACCTCTTCGAGTTTTGGAAGTAGGAAAATACTGTAATTACTCAAATGTCTAGAAAATTTTATACTCTTTTTTTTTTCTGCTCCTTACAGACAACAAATCAACCGATAATTAACAGGTAAAAACTCAAAAGCAATTCGATCATTCAAAAAATGCACGACAAATTTTTTAACGAAATAGTAAGTAAAAAACCCGAATCATCGACATGATTAGTAATTATACCTTCGGTATATCGAAGCGTATCATCGTGCGTCGGAGAATTCATTAGATTAAAAGTGTAATTGAACAAGAACATGCAATTTTTGATGAAATTGAGAGGGTTTTTTGTTAAATTTCGAAATAGAAAAAGTTAACAAGGTAATGTTTGAACTATGGCGCTAAAATAGCAGTTTTAAAATGGGCCAGGCCCATATGCAGCCCAATATTTATTGGGTCGGGTATGGACCAAGACTTTGACCCAAATTTTGACCCAGCCCGATCCATTTGGATTTTGGTGTACATCTATAATTTGTTATAGGATTGCGTCATTGTAAGAGTCCCACATCAACCGTATGGTAGGTTAATGTGGGGTCCTTGTCCTATATCATTGGTATCAAAGCAAACCTCAGAGTGGGACGAGTATATTAGTCCTGAAGGTCGACGGACTCGGAGTGGGTGGCCTGAAAAAGCCAACTGTGACCCAACGTTGCCATGATCACTGCAAAAAGAGTATGACTTGCAACCTGGGTGCGCTGTCTGCTTATGCTGAAGTCCAGCAAGATTTGATAGCAGATCTTCCATGCTCGCTTACTAGAGTGCACAGCCTTCGTTTCCTGCAGTCTGAAAACAAACAGTAGAGTTTAGCCATTTGCCGATGATTTCACGTTGATAGAGTCTATGATTTCAATTATGCTTTCGATCTGCTGAATGTGAAACAGAATAGTGTTTTCAATAAAAACCTGATTACACTACAACAATTGATCACTTGGGCCACGATTTATGCCACAGGAATTCAAGAATCGTGGCAAATTTTCATGTAGCCACGGGAAAAATTATTTTACCTGGCCACGGGAAAATTTTATGCCACGGAAGAAACATTTCGTGGCTAAAAATCACTTGCGCCACGGAAAAAGTTATAAACATGGCAAAAACGTACATTTAGCCACGATTAGAACTTTATCCGTGGCACAAGTGATTATCTGCCACGAGCTCATTTATCCCGTGGCGAAAAAATTATTGTGTAAACATATTAAATTAAAATTAATATGTCACAAAATAACGATAACATAAATTAATATATGATAATAAGTTCATTTATCATGTGGCAAAAAATTGTAGTATAATCATATTAAATCAAAATTAGTATGTCACATAATAAAGCTAACATAAATTGATACATGATAATTTTATCTTCATACATGTTTTATAAAATAATTTTAAAATGTTTTCTAAATATTTAATCAAAGATACCAATTAATCTTAGTTGTTTTCTATATATATTTTTTCAAATTCTCTATGATGCACATATAAACTAATTTTTTCCTTACAATACTTAAATATTTAAGAAAAATCATCGTACGATTTTATTTTATATGTTAATGACACATGTGTTACAACTTCATCCTTAAAAAGTAGAGTTAAAATATGTTTTTGAGATACACAATGTTGTTTTAATATATTAGCGCTTTTATTCTAAAAAATTTGATCAAAGTTATTGCATTAAAGAAAGTTCAAAAAAAGAGTTCAAGATAAAAAAGAAAGGAAGAACATATGCTCAATAAAGTTAAATATACAAAATTTATACTTTATGCATTATATCAAAAATATTGTTTGATTTACATAATCTAGAAAAATAACTAAAAGTTTATAAATATCTATAATTATAAGTCTAATCATTTTAAAAATAATAATTAATTCAAATATTACATTAAAATAGCAAAAAAGTAAAAAATTTAAAGTTTAAGTAAACATTGACCACACAAATAATTAAAAATTTCTAAGTGGCACAATGGTTGGTAACTTATCAATTAAATAAGAGGTCTTGGGTTCAAATCCTTTATGGACATTTTTTTTAGCCACGGAAATTTTGTTTCGTGGCAAAAAAAATGTAGGCCACAAAATGATTCGCCACGTGATCATTCGTGGCCAAAAACATACATTTAGCCACGGGATAATTCGTGGCAAAAAAATGAAATCTAGCCACGATTTAGTTTTTCCCGTGGCTACTTATTTGCCACGGCCACTTGCGCCACGACCTAAATTTCCGTGGCAAAGTGTTATAGCCACGGAAATTTAGTACTTGCGCCACGAATTTTGTCGTGGCGCAAGTGACAAATTGTAGTAGTGTTAATGTTTCGGATTTTTATATAATTGGAGTCAAATCCGACAAGAGCTATGACCCGATAAGAACTGAAGCTAATTGATGATTTTCATAAAGTATTAGTTTAGTAATGTTACAGAAGAATACTTCGACTTGTACACGATACTACGACAATACTTGAAAATATGTAGAATTGACCCAAGCTACACCACCCGAATTAATGATTTTAGCTCGGCTAAAGCCAACTCCAAGTGAACATTTCATTCCAATTTATATTATCCCGACACAATTTTGGTTCTCAATTCAAATTAAATTCATACGAGTAACATTCAAGTTTAATCCAATTTTTCTATTTAAAAAATTATTGGGCAGCTGCCCTTCCTCCCCGGGCATAACAAACATTTTGATGTACAAGTCACTGACGTCAGCATAACAACCTTTTCATAACTACCCACATTTTTTTTAACTCATAACTAACTTCTTTTGATTTAATTTCTTTGTTTTCCCGCTCAGCTTCGGGCAGCTACCCTGCCCATGAATTACCCTTTCATAACTAACCTTCATAATTTGTAACTAACTCAAATTTTCATAACTACCAAAACTTTTCATTTTCTCTGTTTTCCCACTCACCTAAAACCCTCCCGATTTCCAAAACCGATTTTGATACCGACAAAAAAAAATGAATAGGCAGAAACTCTTAACGCTTTCGATGAATGCGATAAAGCGTTTTTCAAGGCTCAATCGTGATCGTCACTTGCCCCATACCAATGCGATCGTCACTTGCCCCACAAATGCCGTCGCCCTCCGCCCCTACTCCACCAATGCAATAGACTTATACGGAGCACGGTGTCCATTTCCCTCAAATTGGTGTCAAAAAACCGACAAAGACATCTTCTATCGCGTTATAATAGATGCCACAACTCTCGATAACGATCTTCGGGCGGGAATTATTTTACGTTGCCCTTGCCATTTGTTTCAAGTTGGTTTTATTCAGTTGGCTCTTGAATCGCAGAAGAAGGATGATAACATCTTCTTGGAGGCCTTGGCGGTTGCTGAAGCAAAAGAATGGGTCCATATACATTTTCCGGAGGTTGATTTTCTGATCTTGATCAATGACAGTAAAAGGAGCTGTCAGTTTTTGTGGGGATTACGGGTAAAAACTGGTGACCGGAAATTGGATTATGATACTGTTGACTCGACCTCGTCGTTATGTTTTGATGATGTCCTTGATTTTTGTTACTATACTATAATCCGTTGTTAGTGTTTATGATACTTAGTAGGTTGTGAAACATCCAAGCAAGAATCAAGCGTCTTTGTTGGGAAACGCGAATCAAATCAAGACTATATATCGTCTCATGAAGCACTAGTCCTTAATGTATACATATAGTCCTTGTAATGACAAGGGTAACGGTAAAGCAACAAGAGAAACCTACGTTTCACTCTATGGTTGCAGTGTCGTTGCTGGAAACACACGTTTCCACAACAAGACACTGGAACCATCCGCGCTTCTGTGTCCTCGCCAGAAACGCACAAAAGGCCTATTTCGAAAATCTGTTTTGAAAAAGATATTTTAGTGAAATCTGATCTTTATAACTATTATCTTCTGAAATATCTTTTACAATATTTTAAGAATGATTTTATACTTGTCTTGAGTTGAAAGATATCTTGAAGAATATTGCTCCTTATTCTTAGGAAACAAAATCTCTTTGAAATAATACTTCCCTTTCTATTCGGTTTCAGTTTTAGAAAAGATTTTGTACAAGATATTTTCACTTCTATTTAAGATCAACTTTTCAGAAATCATTCCTTACCTTTTCGAGCTATCAAACTTTAACGAAGTATTTTTTGCAAACAATCTTTGAGCATTTTTGTCTTCATTTTTGCAAAACTTTTTAAAAGGCCTTTGAAACGAATCTCGTGTTGTTTAATCGTTACTCAAGTCAATTGTGCTAGCACCATCTCATATTCGTTCTCTTGTGAACAATTGTCGAGACACAATTAGCTTTCTTTTGCTTGAGAGAAAGAGTACAACTTGAAAGAGTTGTAGAGTGATTAATATATTGTAATCCGGAGTAGGTACTAATATATTAATAAGAGAATAGTGGACGTAGGTCTCGGAGTGTGAGACTGAACCACTTCAAAACCCGCTGCGTACTTTACTTTCGTTTTACGTTTTCAAGTATTTTCACTTACGTTTCAAGTTTTATTTATTGCGTTTCCACTGCGTTTCCTAGTAACTACTTTACGTTTCCAACACGTTTCTCAGTTATCATTCAGCGTTTCCGGCAGACTTGAGTTAAACGTGATTAACTCTAAGTCTTAGAAACGTGACATATTTTTTAGTCTTGAAAACTAGAAAAAGTTTTCAAGCACCCAATTCACCCCCCTCTTGGGTACTTTTCCTCTAAACTCGGATCCATAAACTCTTCAGATACCGTGGTCGACAAATATCGATCTCGAGATGAAGTCTATATAGACTCACGTCTTGTGTGGAAATCAAGAAATCATACCGCTGAAGCTGACGCCCTTGCAAAAGGCAAGGCCATGGTAATAATCGACATTTCTAGAGTTTTAATGATATTAATTAAGGTTTTTGTGATGATTTAGTATTTACGTTTGTTTTTATGGTTTCCAGGTTATGCAGAATGATGAAGGAACGTATCTTCTTTATAGACCCAAAATAAAGGGGAGGTAGTTATTGTTTTATCCTCTGAAATTCTGTTATATTATACTACTCCCCGTATAATTAACTGTAATAATGTTTCAAATCTGTAGTGTTCGTCCTCTAGGCTCAACAACCGTTTCGAAAGTTATTCCCGGGTTCACTTACAAAAATTTTCGCCCTTGGTGGCAACGTCCGCATGATGTTCCCGAGTCATCGTCATCCTCCTCCGACGAGCAAAACCTTGACGACAGCGTCAGATCTTTCAGCTTTCAGGTGCGGCCTGCTCGAGTTCTTAAAGAGGCAATCAATGTTCTGTGTGATGGAGGCCTTAATGATGTTGGGTTGGCCTACATTCATGTCGATGAGAAGGGTTTCGAGATCAATGTCAATACCAAGGATGTTACCGGTCTTCTGTTGCTGTCGGCTTCTAAGTTGGTGAACTTTCAGTGTCCTAATCCCGGCACTGAGGCGCATATCGTTAATTTGAATACATTGTACTGGGGTTTGGTTTCTGTTTCAGATGACGACACGATCACTGTGTATCAGGTTGACGGGTCTCATAAACTCTCCCTCATTTTCGGTGAGTTCATCGTCTTTGTTATCAACATGTGTTTAATTTCTTGTTGCTGTGGATGTGTTCATGTGATATCCTGTTTTCTTTGTATGATTGTCGTTTCTTTGAAGTTATGTTCGATGGTTCTATCATCAGTTATTTTAGAGGGTTTTTCGAGTGTTTTATTTCGATTGGTCGACTGTCATCTATGTTTGGTAGTTCTGTATCCCCAAATTTTTCTTTTATTTCTTGTTGCTGTAGATTTATATTTACTGTGATATTTCGTTGTTGAAAATTTGGAGAAAAGAATTTCTGGTGAATCGTAAAGAAATGAGTTATGTTTGATGCTTTTGCATCATCGAAATGTCGAGTGTTTCGATGTTTTAGTTCTGATTGATGTCATCAAACCTTTGCGGCTTCAAGTAATTTGTTTGAAATGTGATGATGAGTTATCCTATCATTTTCGATATTTTTTGTTTATCCTTAAAAGCAGTATTATTTACTAGTACCGTCTACTGTTTTCCATAGTCGAGGTTAGACTTTAAGAGTGTTCCAATGTTGGATGCCAATTTGCGCACAAGTTGATCAAAGATGGGTAATAATAGATGGTTTTGTTTTTCGCAATTGAACAGATGCATTATGTTGCTTAATGCCGTAACCTTTTCTTTTTAATGTGTGTGTGTGTGTTTTTTTTTTTTTTTTTTTCTCTGATGTCGCCTCTTATTCTTTTGGCGTGTGCGGGTGCAGATAAGTCTTTCCCCATTCGAGGGTTATCCGTCAATTTTCACAGCCTGAGTGACAACATAGGAAAGCATCCCAGAATCAACTATTACCATGAGGCTACTGTAACAAGCGTTGAATTGAGGCGTATTATTCAACAGCGGTCAGAGGTAGATGCTGAGAGACCTCCAATTGGTATGTACTCTGTGCATCCGTTCTCAATGTTGTTCCGCTACAGTCAGCTGCGCATTAATGTACCTTCACTTTACTCCTATGTGTGTGTGTATCAGCTATGGTTGAGATAGAGAACAAGGCAGCGTTTGATTTTATCGATGAGGGAAGTTTCAATCTCAGTTTTGACCTGTTCAGGGTAAAACTTCCAACTAATATCTATGTAATTACTTTAATGGACTGGTTTTAGCACGAATTTTGATTGATCCAAGCTTCAAACCCGTTTCTTTTGTTTAATGAAATTAGTGATGATATAATGTGCAGTCCATTGATGAGCTGGAGAATAAAAAATCGGGACAGAAGTACTGTACTTGGTTTCACTGGAATTTTGAAGAAGCGTTGAAGAAGGCGTCTCACTTGAGTACTGAGGTACATGTGTGCTTATCCAGGCTTCCAACAAGGGACATTGTGTTTCAGTTCAACCTCGCTAAATTTGGAGACCTGCTGATTGTGAAGAGGACGCTTAAAACCCATCCTAACATTGATGATGTTGAGAGAGAAACACTACGGTTGAGGCAACATCACGAGACTACAATGATGACCTTCAGCCACTACCTCCCGTAACTGTTTTCAACTTTTGACCGTGTTTGTAACAACTAATACTGTTTCGCCTTAGATCTGGTACTGTATCAGTAATGTTTTAGTCTGTTGTTTTAACTCTGATGATGCTTGCAGAGTATACTTCGTTAGTACATAGCATAGATCAGTCGGATTTAGGCTCTGCTCATTGACTAATACATAAAGATCAGGGATCGTTATCGATGTATCTGCATGCTTGATTGAATATCGAATGTTTCCTTCTTCGTTTTTGAAGGGTTTTCAGTTTCTCTGCTATGGTGATGGTTCTTGTTAAGTTCAGGTAGGAGTCAGAAGCTTAGTGTGCATGCCAGATGAATCATTCAGTTGAGGCATTGAAAGGGAGAAAAATAATAGTAGTAACTTAAAAACCTGCATTTCGAATCATATTATGTCTCAAAAATGATTTGTTGATTATGTAAATTGAACAACAGACATGCATCAGTGTTTTAATTGTATATACGGGAAGACATTTGAATATAGCCCCCAAAACACGAACTAAATAATTGTACTAAGGTAGCTACAAAGACGAGTACAACATCGTTGAAACTCATGTAACTAGCTGATAATGAAGATGTAACCCATTGTAGGTTTGAAAAACAATGCCAAAATGCGCTTCATATTTAGCTTGATATCGAAAGTGTTGATGAGTGCCATTGTTGATGACCGACTGCTTTAAAGGCTCATGGCCAACCTGATTTCAGCGTCTAAGTTGTTCAGTCGACGACAACATAGAGAACTGTTGAAGAAACTTTCATCATCTCCACCAAGGTGACCTTGCTTCGTATGTATGCTCACCATCATCCCACTATATCTGACTCACTTGAAGACCTATAGCAACAGTGGGCTCCTTCCCATGTCGGGAAATCCAATTATCTATGGCAATACTTTGATCATCTTCACTGGTTTGTGCTCGAATGTAACTATCGAATGGATTAATATCAGGGCTCCCTTATTTCTGCAAGAGAAGCTGGCACGTAGACTGAATCGCCAACTAGTGGTGCCCCACATGCAGCAAACTGAGCTCGAATCTGCTCAAACCACAAATTTGTTTTTATATCCACAAAAAGTAATAATGAACTGATTTCTTTTTTTGAGGGGAAAAGTTCCACAATGGAAAAGCCGAAACCGACAATACAATGTGTTTACAGATAGTGCAAACACTGAAAGCAATTTAGTAAACCAACACCGGTTCATAGTTCATACACATCCTCACAATGATACAACCTCTCAAATCAACAATATGAACAGGGACTATATAAATAAAGATGAACTCTGCGCGAAGCAGTAGGAATGTCCATTTCAAGAACGCCACCAAAATCCATGTAACACCCCCATTTAGGCCTATTTTATATTACACTTATTATTATTACTATTATATATCACCATTATTATTAGTATTATTATCATTTTAAATTCCACTTAAGAAGATAATGTAAACTCATATGAACTCGACTTAAAATATGAATCCTGGCTTATGAGATTTGCTTTTAACAAGATACGGGAAAATACGGAGTATTACAGCCTCCCTCCCCACAAAAGAATTTCGTCGCGAAATTCCACTATTTCCGACAACACAGCAGGTTAAACTCAACAGATAAAACGTGACATACTAATCGTGTGCACACACATAAATCTTACTAATCATAACAACTACAACAAGCTCAAATTATAACATAATAGCGAAACTTGATACCACTCAACATTCTTTAACGGAACCATAGGTAACAACATGAGCATAAAGCAATGCATAAAATTAAACTTGACAAAAACAAGCGCGACATTTTATCCCTCACTCTTAAAGAAACTTCGTCCCCGAAGTTTTAACTACCTGATGCTCCTTATCCTACCAATTGATCGCATCACATACTCCACAAGTCAAGCACATAATTCACACATACCCTATTAGAATTACGGAGAATAGTTTTATTAGGTGAGAATTGCATTGTACATTTTGATTGAATGAATGTGTTACAGTATTTATACTAGAGTAGACTAATTAAGGTGAATATAAACTTGCTCTTTTTACAATATGAACATAATAGTAATCCTAGTGTGAATACGATACTAATTACATAATTAAAGGAGGGTGATTGATTCTCTAATATTTGATTGATTGAGTATCTTCGTTAATCTTGCTAATACGCCCCCGCAAGATGGACGTCCGGAGGGTAAGACCAATCTTGAATTCTTGATGAAGAGACGATAAACGATCGAGATGGAGCGCGTAGTGACTCGTTCTGCATTTGAACAATAGGGTTTAAAGGGTCGTTAAAAACGGTTGTTTTGGGTTGATAGTGTTGGTACCGGGTAGAGGACGGTGAGCATGGTGATTGACATCCGGTGCTTTGTCGACAACATTGGTGGTTATCGACGCATTGGTGGTGGTTTTTATTTATTTATTTTATTTTATTTTATTTTATTTATTATTTTTTTTTAATGGGTGAGTTTGAATTACCGGAAACGCAGCCTACCGGCACAAGTTGATAAAACATTCGGCCAACACAAAAACAATACCGTGGCCTATTTCAAATTGTTTTAAAATTATGCAAATCGATATTTAATAAAAACCATATAAAAATTCATATGCCCTAAGGCTCTGATACCACTTGTAGGTTTATATCGGTATATAGACCTTTAAAATCACAGGATTATAATGAAAACTTTATATGATTTAAAGTCATAAAATGAAATTGCATAACATAGTATAAAGATTCAAGAATTAACCTTTTAATCCTTTGAATTAGGCCTAAGAACAATACCAAAATTATGGTATCTCCTAATAATTACACCCAAGATATGATCAAGATATGCCCTTGGAATTGCTAGAGAATTAGAGAAGAGAACAATTTCTTTTCTCTCAAGATTTAGTGTTGTGTGCTATGAGAATAATGAATTAGGTTAAGATGAGATTTAGGAGAGTGATTAGGTTAAGAAGAGGAAGAAAACAACCTCCTCCCCACCCTAATTCACACGTCCCACTTTAGGGCAAAGGGGTGGACTTTTCCACCTCAAAATTTACAAGCCCAAATCTAATTAAAAGGTTGAACTAAACCCATTTAATTAGTTTCTTTGGCTTTTAATGTACAATGTTATTATAATATCCATATATTATAATTAATCATAAATATCCGTATATTTATAATTTGCTAATTTATTATAACTGTTTAAAATTAATTAGCCTACATTATACGCAATAGTTAAATATAACCTTTTATATTCAATTTCCGAATTACAGCTAATTCCTCTCATCTAATATTATTTAATCATTATTAAACAATATTCATTATTACATTTGACTAACCTCTTAGTCATATTTGACTAACTTTTTAGTCAACAACACTGACTAACCTTTTAGTCATTAAATAAGGCATCGATATGATTATTTTCTCAAATAATCACATCTGTCAAACACACCCTTTAGGTGTGACTCTTAGGGACCAGTTGATCACCGCCAGCTGTATGACAATAACGTCAAACTTTTCTAGCAAGCCAACCGTTATCGATAAACGTTAATCAACTGATTAAATACAAAATGTACCCTGTGTACCTAAAGAGATTTAATTATGTTATTGCACTAACTGTGGAGGACACTAGCTCCAACAATCTCCCACTTGTCCGTACAAATGTATGTGCGATAACCGATTCTCATATCCATAATAAATTTCTCCCACTCAATGTAAACCAATTTGCAAAGTCCGTATTCACAAAGGTCGTAGTTCACAAGTGATCAGTATCAAGAGTGGTTTCCCCGACTAGAGAGTAACTTAACTGAGAAACGAATCATTATTCGAGCATGGCCATGCATTTCCAGTTACAGCTCCTCGAGTGGCCCTGAGAAAAAGTATTATAACTCGATGGAAGTTGGATATTTTCCTCAACTCGAATCTTGCAGATGTAAGCGCAGCATGAAATGACCCAGTGAAAATCTACTTAGCCTCCTGTTACGGTCGACCGTGAGAAAGAAACCAAAGTCACCCAAAATCTGCCTTAATCTCAAGATACAGTCGATAGTCAAAAGAATCGACTCTAGGAACACTATGGATGTCCTATCCACGACCCGGCACCTAATGTTCTGAAACATTTAGGACTCCATGTAGTCGTCACAAAATTGTCCTGCGCGATTTCAGTAAACCCGCATCTGTGATCGATCAGTCAACAGTTTGACTTATGGCTTGTTGAACCCACCATCAATCGACGTCACAAAATAATTGCCTGAGTTATCAGCTCGTGTAGGCGATCACGGACCAAAACAAAATATAAAGCAATTCAGTTCACTTTGAGGTGTTCAACGTTGTCTGTACAACCCTCATAAAAAACAATATATAAAACAAAACAATGATTTTTATTAGTAGGTTTATGAAAAAGATACACGTGTCTAATCCATACAAACAACTAATACATCTCAGAACACGCTTAATTCCCATGGAAATAACGTGCCCTTCATGCTTATCATGTCTCAACGGTTTAGTGAGAGGATCTGCTACGTTATCATCTGTAGCAATCTTGTCAATCACTATCTCCTTCTACTCCACGTAATCTCGGATCATGTGAGCCTTTCTTTGCACGTGCCGAGACTTGTTGCTGGACTTCGGCTCCTTCGCCTGGAAGATGGCACCACTATTGTCGCAATAGATGGTGATCGGCTCATTCGAACTTGAAACTACAGTTAGTCCTTGTAAGAACTGCCGCATCCATATAGCTTCCTTCGCAGCCTGCGAGCAAAGATAGTACTCGGACTTCGATCGTGGAATCTGCTATAATCGTTTGTTTGGAGCTTTTCCAAATTGACGCGACCATTTAGAGTAAAAACGAATCCAGATTGAGATTTCGAGTCATCTCGATCCGTTTGGAAACTAGCATCTGCGTAACCGATTGCGCATAGCTCAGTGTCTCCTCCATAAGTCAATACCCAATCTTTAGTCCTCCGTAGGTACTTAAGAATATTCTTTCTGACCATCCAAAGGTGCTTCACCTGGATTGCCTTGGTATCGGCTCGTCATACTCAATGCATATGCCACGTCCGGACGTGTGCATATCATGGCATACATGATCGATCCTATAGCCGAAGCATATGGAATCCGACTCATGCGCTCGACCTCTTCCGATATCTTTGGTGCTTGAACTTTACTCAATTGCACTCCAGAGATTATTGGGAGGTTCCCCTTCTTAGAGTTGGTCATGCTGAACCTCTCAAGAATCTTATCTATATAAGACTCCTGACTGAGGGATAACATCCGTCGTGATCTATCTCTATAGATACGGAGCCCCAATATACGTTGTGCCTCACCCAGATCTTTCATCTGGAAATGGTTCTTTAACCATACTTTTACCGAAGTTAAGAGAGGTATGTCATTCCCAATCAAGAGTATGTCATCGACATATAGTATTAGGAAGACAATCTTGCTCCCACTCGACTTGATATATAGACATGGTTCCTCGACCGATCGAGTGAATCCATTCTCTTTTATCACTTGGTCGAAGCGATGATTCCAACTCCGTGAAGCTTGCTTAAGTCCATAGATGGAATGCTTAAGCTTGCAAACCTTCTTAGGATTTTCAGGATCTGTGTAACCTTCGGGTTGTACCATGTACAACTCCTCCAAATAACCGTTTAAGAAGGCGGTTTTCACGTCCATTTGCCAAATTTCATAGTCATGAAAGGCGGCAATCGCTAAGACAATCCGAATGGAACGAAGCATGACTACGGGTGCAAAGATCTCATCATAGTGCAACCCTTGCACTTGAGTGAAACCCTTTGCCACTAGTCGTGCCTTGTATATATCTGGTTGTCCTTCTACAGATCGCTTTATCTTGTAAAGCCATTTGCACTGAAGAGGCCGAGCCTTATCAGGTAAGTCAACCAGATCCCATACATCGTTCTCGTACATAGAGTCCATCTCGGATTGCATGGCTTCTTGCCATAGCTTTGAGTCTGAACATGTCATGGCACCTTTATAGGTTACGGGTTCGTTACTCTCAAGGAGTAAAACGTCGTCTCTCCCATTCTCCTCGACCATACCGATGTATCTGTCTGGAGGAATGGAGAGTCTACCCGACCTCCTGGGTTCCAAGGGAATATTAACCGCAGTAGACGAAGAAGGAACAGTTTCCTCCATTGGTTGCTCGGTTGTTGGTTCAGGAATCTCCGACAGATCGAAGGTTCTATTACTTCTCTTATCTTCGAGAAACTCTTTATCTAGGAACTTCGCACTAGCCGCAACAAAAACCCGGTGTTCAGTAGGCGAATAGAAGTAATGACCAAACATTCATTTTGGATAACCAATAAAGTATGTCTTGACCGATCGCGGGCCGTGCTTATCCTCGTGTCTCCACTTGACATAAGCCTCGCACCCCCAAACCCGAATAAAGGACAAGTTAGGGACCGTTCCCTTCCATAACTCGTATGAGTCTTGTCAACAGCTTTAGACGGACTTCGGTTAAGTATAAGAGCAGCTGACAAAAGAGCATAGCCCCATAATGAGTCAGGTACAACCGTGTGACTCATCATGGATCGAACAATATCAAGTAATGTTCGATTCCTGCGTTCGGATACACCATTCAGTTGTGGTGTTCCGGGTGGAGTTAACTGTAGTACTATCCCGCGGTCTTTCAGGTGTTGATCCATCTCAGTTGAAAGATATTCGCCACCACGATCTGAACGTAGTGCTTTTATCTTTCCATCCAGTTGGTTCTCAACCTTATTCTGAAATTCCTTGAACTTGTCGAAGGACTCACTTTTATACTTCATTAAGTAGACATGTCCATATCTACTCAAATCGTCCGTGAAAGTGATAAAATACCTATAGCCATCTCTAGCGTTGATTGATATAGGTCCACACACATCAGTATGTATGAATCCTAATAGGTCAGCAGCGCGCATTCCAACACCTTTGAAGGAAATTCGAGACATTTTGCCTATGAGACATGATTCACATGTGCCAAAAGTTTCATAGTCAAATGGGTCAATTGTCCCTTTATCAACGAGCTTCTTCACGCGTTTCTCATTTATGTGCCCCATACGGCAATGCCATAGATAGGTTTGATCTTTGTCACCAACCTTTGCTTTCTTATTACTCACTTGCATAATATCTGTGGTTTGATCTAAAACATAAATTCCGTTCATGGATACTGCTTTACCATAAATCATTTCATTCAAAGGGAAAATATAGCTATTATTCTTTATTAAAAATGAAAATCCTTCTTTATCAAGAACGGATACAGAAATAATGTTTTTGGATAAACTAGGTACATAGTAACAGTTATTCAGAAATAACTCAAATCCGCTCGGGAGTTGGATTACATATGTTCCTACTGAAACGGCAGCAACTCTTGCTCCATTCCCCACTCGCAGGTCTACAACACCTTTTGCCAGAGTTTTGATGTTTCTTAGGCCCTGCAAATGATTGCACAGATGAGAACTACAACCAGTATCAAGTACCCAAGTTCCGAAACTTGCATGGTTAATCTCAATCATATGAATAAAAGAAGACATACCAACAGGAGTGACACGGCCTGCTTTAATGTCCTCAGCATAGACGGGACAGTTCCGCCTCCAATGCCCGGACTTGTGGCAATGGTGGCACTCCATGCTTTGCTTCGCTTTTGTCTTGCCTTGTGAGCTACCACTAGACTCACCAGGCCCACTCTTCGCAATCACTGGCTTTTTAAACTTTGGCTTTCCAACAGTTAGGTTAGCCGAAGCCTTACCCTTACCCTTATGCTTGTTGCTTATCATGAGAACATCTTGTTTCATGCTCCCACTCAACTTCAGATCACTCTCCGTCTGCACGAGTAGTGAGTGAAGCTCATGCAGACTTTTCTACATGTCATTCGTGTAATAGTTGCCCTAAAGAGGGCATACCCATCATGAAGAGAGTGGAGCACTCGATCAATGACAATCTTCTCATCGATCTTGCAACCAAGCTCCTCCAGTTTCTCAACATTCTCGATCATGTCGAGAAGGTGTGGACCAACCGGTTGGCCCTTCTGGAGTTTTGCTTCAAAGAAGCGAGTGGTATACTCGTAACTCTTGATTCTCGGTGCTTTCGAGAACTCTTTAGTTAGGGTGGTGAAAATCTTGTTTGCACCTTGGGTAATGAACCGTCTTTGCAAATTTGATTCTATTGAATAGATGAGTACGTTCTGTATCGCACCCGCCTCCATCATGAAATCACTATAAACATAGACTTCATCTGCTCCTGCATCGGGAGCTGGTTTAGTCGGCAGTGGCTTAGTCAAGTACTTGAGTTTACCGTCAGCAACGGCGGCATTCCGTAATGCGGCCTCCCAATCAGAAAAGTTGGACCCATCACTCTTCAGTCGAGTTGACTGATTCATGGTGCCCATAAAAACTCTAAGCCATGATTCGCGAGATAGTGTGGCACTTGGCATTGGTTCATCAGTACGTACAACCATTTGTTATAGCAGTTATATCTGTATATAACGAATTCGAAACTGTGAAAAGAAAGAAGAAGAGAGAAGATAAGAAATCATGGTTTTAAAGGTTTAAGTCGAAAAGCAATAACGTTTTAATGCAATGACTCGTGCACTCATATAATCGACCTCCCTCGAGAATTATGTAAGCGATCCCAAGACTCAATTTCTTTAAATTGATAAGCCAAACTCTTGTCTAATTCTACTGTTAGAATCCTTGGTCGATAGATTTCAGTAAATCCTATCTATTAGTCCATCATAACTACGAGATATTACTCGAACTATAATGTTGAGGTAAAATAGGTTAACACGTACTACTTACCCAACGTAGAAGGGGTCATGTGGAGAGTAAGGTCCTACATGCCTACCGACGAAGAAGGGGCTCATAGCAGTTCTTCCTATAAAGACTAATCTCAATTTTAGAATAGAGGAAGGTCCCATCATCTCGTTTTAATTCATTTTAAGTGAACAAATATCTAGCATTACGTGAATGATTAATTTGAAGTGATAGCCCTAGAACGAGTGACATCCGTATGTCCATGATATAAAATGCAACTATATGATCCATATTCATGCATATTAGGTGGTTTAGTTTAGTTTAGGCGGAATATGATGCTACTATCTAACGCGTGAATGCAATGACAAACGGTAAAAGAAAACGCAAAAACGAAAAACACCTAGTGTGGCCTATCCCTATGAAAATAAAGACAAAGTACAAATTGGAATCCATCCATGGACCCTAAGCTTGTATTCATTCTTCATCTTGGGCTTTAAGTGGGAGTTGGGCCATTTGAGCTCCATCTTGAATCTTCATCTTGAAATTTCTGAAATTACAATTTGAATTACAAAATAAAGCTATTTACATTCTAATTCAAAATATGCCAAAAATAAAATTACAAGATGGGAGATTCGAGATCTCAAATTACAACCAAAATTGTGTTTCCTTCATTACGAAAACACAATCTTCTAAGGCCACACTAGTAAAATACAACCTTGTACATAATTAATGCGTAAAATTAAACCATTCAAAACATTCATTCACAAATATCGCATCAACTAAACAAACTAAAAAAAACCAATGCATACGAATTGATTAAAATCCAAACCACCTCTTTTAAATGATTATAATTACGCAACAATTCCTTAATTGTTCATAAAACATAATCAGAAATAATCCAAAATTTATATTATCAGTATAACATAAATTAGGTCACAAAATATTTTAAACTTCTTTAAAATATTTGGTATCAAAAATTATGAACCTTTTCATAATAACAAAATATCCATTATCTTTATAACAAATATTGCAAAAATATAATTTCCAAAAATCAAAAATTTCCGGCCAATTTAAAAGAAATCCGCTTTTTTTTATTTTTTATTTTTTTTATTTTTTTTTTTATGTAATGCACACGGCCAAAAAAAAACAAAAAAAATAAAATTACCAAAAATCAAAATAATTCGGCCAACAAAAAAAATGAATTAAACTGATTTAATTCGATTATGCTAATAATTAGATCGATACTAACTCAATTTTAATCCGTATTAAACATTGACTTAAGAGATTCAAAATAACTTTTTAAATTAAACATCTTAAATTATAGATCTAATGGTTAACAACCTTACATGTTCATTAACATACAAAAATTTTTTGTCCTTTTAAGTTTTAATTCAATCGGTATTTGGACCAAGAATGGTCAAGGCGAGCAAAGGCGGTTTTTGTCTAAATCACGGTTTGGGTCATTGGGCTCGAACCATGGGCTAGACCACGGTCCTAGGGTCCACCCAAGCTTATTTTGAGTGAATTAAACAATAATATTTTGGTCAAGTTTGGTGGGTCATGGAAGTCAAGGAAAGTCAAGAAGGAGAGCAACCGAAAGTCAACCAAAGTGCTATTTTTGAATGTGATCGCTTGAAGTGCACCCATGTGGGTTCGAACCACAAGTCAATTAAAATCATCAAGAGCAAGAATCAAGAGGGAAAGGTCCCAAGTCAGCCGAAAAACAAATCAAAGGAAGGTACACATGTGTTCTCCGATAAGTCACTTTCAACACACGTATCATTATCTACCTTTTTATCTTTATCTTTATACTTTATGTATTTGTTTGTTTCTCTTCAAATTTTATTTCATGTGAGCCTTTGAAACCGAGTATTATGTTGTATTGTGGGTTTAATTGTAGCGCTTAGATTAGCTTTGAATTGTAAGGCTAGGATGTAAAGACTTGGTCTATATAAACCAAGCCTCACCACATCATTTTTTCAGATTTTTGATTGAATGAAAACCCTAGAGTTTTATTTGAGTATTCTTCATTTTTCTCCTTGCTTTGTGCTTGAGATTTATGATAATTAGTTAGTGGCTTTGTGCTTAACTAATTAAATCCTAAATCTATTACTTTGTGTGTAGATTTAGTCACTATCTTTATTGTTTTCTTTTATGTTACAAAATTTCAGAAAAATCCATCTCAAAAATTACTACTTTGGCCGAGATTTTCACTTACAACTCAAGATCGATTTTTGTTCATCCCTTGAGTGAAACTTGATCCACTTAGTTTCACTCCAAATTGGTAATCAAAGCCTAGGTTTGTTCTTGTTTTTTTCGATTTGTTCTTGTTCTTAGTTTTTTCGAGTTACTCCTTTGTCTTTCATCTTTTATTTTCGTTTTTCTCTTTTATTTTCTCCTTGTTTGTCCACAAAACTTCCACAAACATTCTCACAAAATTTTTCACAAAATGGTTGAAGATCTACACTTGTGTTAGTGTTGGTTTCGATTTGTTCTTTGTGTTGTCGAGTGTTCTTGTTTTTCTTCTTTTATTTTCGTTTTCTCTATTTCTTTTACTTGTTATTCCACAAAATTCTCACAAAATTTTCACAAAATGGATGTTTCTTGTGATACTACTCTTGGTGAGACCATGTATGATCCTATGGAGAAAGCTAGAAGAGAGCTTGAAACCAAAATGAGTCGAATGAGGGGTAGACTTAAACCTAACCCTAACCTTGATCTTGTGACTTTGAGGGTTCAAAGGGAATTAGAAGCTAGAATGGCTCGGTTAGGAGGAGAGCCACCCCCTAGTCTAGGCCGTGTGGTTCATAGAGCAACACATGTTCAAACCCTAACCCTAGAAGGGAATCACCAAGTCCAAAACTTTAGATCTAGGTGTACCATTATGGGAAGGGTTTGTAATTTGGTTGTTGATGGGGAAAGTTGTTCTAATGTTGCCTCAAACACCCTCATTGAAAAACTAGCTTTGCCTACACAAGATCACCCTAACCCTTACAAGACGAAATGGCAAAAAAATGGAGCCGAGATGAGTGTGATGGTGGTTAGACAATGCTTGGTTTCTTTCTCCATTGGAAGGGATTACATGGATGAGGTTTTGTGTGATGTGATTCCCATGGAGGCTTGTCATCTCCTCTTGGGGAAACCATGGAAGTTGGAAAGAAATGCTAATCATGATGGGAGGGACAATACTTACAACTTTAAGATTGGAGCCAAGAATATCAAACTTACACCCTTACCTCCAACTTTGAAGAACCCTAGCCCACCCTCCTTGGTTGAATCACACGAAAACATGAAGGATGATAGGAGACCGAAAATGAAGCATGGGTTTAGTGTTGAGAAGGTTGAATGTGTTCTTCTTCTCCAAGATATCCCTAATGATCAAGAGAGGTTGCCCTCCAAGGAAGTACAAGCCTTGCTAGATTCTCATGGAGTTAAGCATGATGTCCTAGCCCCATTGCCACGTACCTTGGGGTACAAGGCTGCCTCTTACTTGATTGAGGCCTCCATGAGAGTGTTGTTGAGTAAGGAGGTTGAAACGAGCCATGGGATGAATGTTGGTGAAAGTGTGTCCATTTACTTTGCTAATGATCATCCTAAGAATCAAGATGAGGGCATGGAAAAGGAGACCAAGGAAGAAGATGACTTGGGAATGAGAAGTCTACCTAAGTCCAAGGAAAGGAGATACACTTGGAGTGGGAGTGCTAATGCAAGCAAAGAGTTTGGGGATTTCCTAAGATGGAAATTCAAAGTGAACACTAACAACAACAAAGGAGAGGAGGACAAGACCGATCATTTGAAAAATCCGAAACAATGCAAGGAGGATGAGTCCCTTGAAAGTCCAAAGATCGATTTGTGGAAGGGGGACACGGCCCTCAAGGCCATACATGAGTTGGTCGCGCTCCTTAGGTCATCTAATTCAACAAGTACCTTCATGATCGAGAATGTAGCTCTCCATGTGATCAAAGACAATCCTAAAACAATAAGGAGGAACAAAGGAGAGGAGCACGAGCTCAATGTCAAAGTTCCAAGTTTGAAAGTTTCGATCAAGAGCAAAGAAAGTGAATCATTTGGAGATGCAAAGGTCGATGTGTTAAAAGGTTCAAGTGAATCCTTGAAATGGAAAAAAAAACGTGGGACTCATCATTGACAAAGGGTGGCTAGATGACGATTCTAAGCATGAGGAACTTCGAGTTGTGCTAGGGGATAATTGTGAATCCAAGGAAACCATGAGTAAGGGAGAGAGTAAGTTCAATTCAATGAGCCGAGTCTACAAGAATCAATCTCTCATTCAATCTCTAAGCAAGTGGTGTTCTTGGGAGTCTAGGATCATGGAGCCCAAGGTTGGTCATGGGGCTCATGGGGCACTCCTCATCATGGACTACGAATCAAGTCATGAAGCCAACAAGAGTCCGAGTCGAGAAGAAGGCAAAGGTTCAAATCATGAGTCAAACAAAAGTTCAAGTCGAGAAGGGAACAAAGAGATCTCAGGGATTTGAGGGCAAATCCTTTCCAAGGAGAGGAGATTGGACCAAGAATGGTCAAGGCGAGCAAAGGCGGATTTTGTCTAAATCACGGTTTGGGTCCTTGGGCTCGAACCATGGGCTAGACCACGGTCCTAGGGTCCACCCAAGCTTATTTTGAGTGAATTAAACAATAATATTTTGGTCAAGCTTGGTGGGTCATGGAAGTCAAGGAAAGTCAAGAAGGAGAGCAACCGAAAGTCAACCAAAGTGCTATTTTTGAATGTGATCGCTTGAAGTGCACCCATGTGGGTTCGAACCACAAGGCAATTAAACTCATCAAGAGCAAGAAGCAACAGGGAAAGGTCCCAAGTCGGCGAAAAACAAATCAAAGGAAGGTTCATGTGTTCGCCGATAAGTCACTTCAGCACACGTATCACTATCTACCTTTTATGCTTTATGCTTTATACTTTATGTATTTGTTTGTTTTCTCTTCAAATTTTCAGCTCATGTGAGCCTTTGGAAACCGAGTATTATGTTGTATTGTGGGTTTAATTGTAGCCCTTAGATTAGCTTTGAATTGTAAGGCTAGGATGTAAAGACTTGGTCTATATAAACCAAGCCTCACCACATCATTTTTTCAGATTTTTGATTGAATGAAAACCCTAGAGTTTTATTTGAGTATTCTTCATTTTTCTCCTTGCTTTGTGCTTGAGATTTATGATAATTAGTTAGTGGCTTTGTGCTTAACTAATTAAAACCTAAATCTATTACTTTGTGTGTAGATTTAGTCACTATCTTTTATGTTTTATTGTTTCACAAAATTTCAGAAAAATCCATCACAAAAATTACTACTTTGGCCGAGATTTTCACTTACAATTCAAGATCGATTTTTGTTCATCCCTTGAGTGAAACTTGATCCACTTAGTTTCACTCCAGTATTAAATCAAAACTTATTCAAATTCATATGTAATAGTTTTAACATCTTAAAACCTTGACAATTACGAATCAAATGGACCAAAACAAGCCAAAACAATAGCAAAAACACACGGCACAAGTTGATAAAACATTCGGCCAACACAAAAACAATACCGTGGCCTATTTCAAATTGTTTTAAAATTATGCAAATCGATTTTTAATAAAAACCATATAAAAATTCATATGCCCTAAGGCTCTGATACCACTTGTAGGTTTATATCGGTATATAGACCTTTAAAATCACAGGATTATAATGAAAACTTTATATGATTTAAAGTCATAAAATGAAATTGCATAACATAGTATAAAGATTCAAGAATTAACCTTTTAATCCTTTGAATTAGGCCTAAGAACAATACCAAAATTATGGTATCTCCTAATAATTACACCCAAGATATGATCAAGATATGCCCTTGGAATTGCTAGAGAATTAGAGAAGAGAACAATTTCTTTTCTCTCAAAATTTAGTGTTGTGTGCTATGAGAATAATGAATTAGGTTAAGATGAGATTTAGGAGAGTGATTAGGTTAAGTAGAGGAAGAAAACAACCTCCTCCCCACCCTAATTCACACGTCCCACTTTAGGGCAAAGGGGTGGACTTTTCCACCTCAAAATTTACAAGCCCAAATCTAATTAAAAGGTTGAACTAAACCCATTTAATTAGTTTCTTTGGCTTTTAATGTACAATGTTATTATAATATCCATATATTATAATTAATCATAAATATCCGTATATTTATAATTTGCTAATTTATTATAACTGTTTAAAATTAATTAGCCTACATTATACGCAATAATTAAATATATTCTGGAATTCTGGAATTTTGCTAATTTATTATAACTGTTTAAAATTTATTAGCCTAAATTAATTTATTATAACAATTGTTAAAATCTCAAATATTCTGGAATTTTGCAGTTCTAAATTTTTGTGTTAAAATCTCTAATTTTTGTGTTAAAATCTCAAAGCGGATGTCTGGACTCAATGACTTTCCCAAAACTTAGGGCTTGAAAGATCTTATCTCTGTATATATATATATATATATATATATATATATATATATATATATATATATATAGAGAGGATCACATGAATCCCTTTATATTCTAGTGCATCCTTTCAGATAATCTTAGAACTATCAATCTAATGAAATCAATGGTTGAGATTTCTTTTATTTTTATTTTTTCTTTTTCTTTCTTTCTTTTCTTTTCTTTTTCTTTTTTATTTTAATATTTTTTTACCTTTTTTTTGACGATTTTTTTTTTTTTTTTTTTTTTTTGACGTTTTTTTTTTTTTTTTTAATTTTTTTTGACGATTTTTTTTTTTTTTTTTTTTTTTTTTTTTTTTTTTACGTTTTTTTTTTTTACGATTTTTTTTTTACGTTTTTTTTTAAAATTGTTTAGGTTTTCAGTTATTTAATTATTTCATTGTTTTTGTTTTTTTTTTGTTTTTAACGATTTTGTTATTTTTTTAAATTCTTTTAATTTTTCAATTATTTGATTATTTCAATGTTTTTGTTATTTTTTTTTATTATATTAAGGTAATAACAAATAAACGTTAAAGTAACAATTGACGAATAATTATATAAAATTTTATTACCATGATTTTGTCAAGTATTATAACTTAAAGTAACATGTACAAGCTTATTAGAAATGCTTGATTGTTACCCTTTAAAGTAACATTGATTGCACTTTGAAGTAACAATAATATCGTATCAAGAAAATATATGGATTAATAAATGTTTGTTAAAATAACACGCATAAGCTTATTAGAGTTACAATTGTTACACTTTAAAGTAACATTGGATTCACGTCAAAGAAATAGTAACATCGCATCAAGAAAGTAGAAGGATTAATAAAATTTTGTTAAATAAAACGTAATAGCTATTAGTGTAACAATTGATAGACTTTGAAAAAACAGTACATCGTATCAAAAATACTTAAGGATTAATAAAATTTGTTAAAATAACACATATAAGCTATTAGAGTGAGTTGTTATACTTTAAGGTAACATTGAATATCGTATCAAGAAAATATATAAAAATTTGTTAAAATAACATGTACTCCGTTTAAGTTATTAGAGTAACAGGAGTTACATTTTAAAGTAACATTAATTGCACTTCGAAGTAACAGTAATATTGTATCAAGTAATATAAGAATTAAAGGCAAAAAAAAAAAAAAAAAAAAAAAAAAAATAGAGTAACATGTGTTACATTTTAAAATAAGTTATTAGAGTAACATGTGTTACATTTTAAAGTAACATTGATTGCACTTCGAAGGAACAATAACATTGTATCAAGTAATATAAGAATTAAAGGCAAACAAAAAAAAAAAAAAAAAAAAAAAAATATTAGAGTAACATGTGTTACATTTTAAAGTAACATTGATTGCACTTCGAAATAACAGTAACATTGTATCAAGTAATATAAAAATTAAAGGCAATAAAAAAATTGTAAAAAAAAAAAAAAAAAAAAAAAAAAAAGAAAATTGTGAAAAAAAAAAAAAAAAAAAAAAAATTGTGAAAAAAAAAATAATAAAATAAAAAAAGGAAAAAAAAAAAAGAAAAAAAAAACGTAAAAAAGAGGTTGACCAAACAATTTAAGAAAAAAAAACATAAATCGAAGAAAAAATTAGAAGGGAAAAAAAAAATCTAAAAATAAATTAGGAGAGATATCATGTGGTAAGATCTCAACCATTAGATCAAGTAGATCTAAGGGTTGAGGAAGGGATGCAGGACTCACCAAATTTGAGGGGATTCATGTGATCCTATTTCTATATATATATATATATATATATATATATATATATATATATATATATATATATATATATATATATATATATACATATACATATATATATACAGAGATAGGATCCGGTACATCCTTATATATTTTTAAATCCTACATCCAAATAACAACCATTGGATTAAAGATACTTTGAGAGCTGAGATTGTGCCACGTCGCCATAAAAAAACAAATAATAGCACGCAACAACAAACATCACGCTCAGCCATTTCTCTTCCTTTCACACTTAGCACTTTCTCTTTCCTCTGCCATTCAAATTGTGATACTTTTTCTTAATCATTGTGATACTTTTCATATAATACATTGATACTTTATTCAATACAATCTAGTAATATTTTTTGATAAATATTGTGATACTTTTTATAAAATATTGTGATACTTTTAATGCAATATTGTGATACTTTATATGAATTATTGTGAAACTTCTTATATAACATTGTGATACTTCTTGTTATATACTATGGTACTTCTGGTGAAATGTTGTGTTATCTACAATGTGATTCTTAATATAGAATAATATGATACTTACACATAATGTTGTGTTACTTTTAATATAATATTGTGACACTTTATATCAAACAATATGATATTTTGTATAGAATATTAATTTGTGATACTTCCTTTATAACATTGTGATACTTCTTATGTAAATAAATGATACTTATACGTAAGACAACTTCAAACACTTCATTTAGGCATTTCATCGAACACTTGGAGGACAAAACAAAAACGACACAAACTGTAACAACTTGATCGACGAATTGACACAAAAACATGAGATGACGATGAACGATAACGATTAACATAAAATTGAACGATGACGATACACACAATAACTTAAAAAAGTTGATATTCAAGAATTGATTGACAAAAACAAACGCAAATCGATCGAGAGCACACTTGATGATGAACGATGAAGATGAACATAAAATTTAACGATGACGATGAACTTTGACAATGAACAATGACGATGAACTTTGACGATGAACAATGACGATGAACTTCGATTTCGGTTGTATTTGACATTGAATTGATTGACGAAATTGAATTCGATGTCGACTGAATTTGACGGTGAATTGCAGAACTTGATTGACGAGAATTGATTTGGGCTGAATTTATCAATGTTTTGAAAATAAAGAAGATAAATATTTAGGGTTAACAAAACAAATAATGAGAGGAAGAGTTTGGATGAGAGATAGCGTACTATTATTTAGTTAAGGACAATTGATTTGAGCCATTGGATCTATATGATCCTATGGCTAAGATTTGGATGTAGGATTTACAAAGTTAGGGTGGATTTACAAGATCTTATTTCTATATATACATATACATATATACATATACATATATAGATTTAGGATCTTGTGAGAACCCTTAACTCAATGAGAACTGTGAGAACCACTTATAACCATTAGATCTAAAGTAGATCGACGGATACAATTAAAGCCTGCTTTGACGCACACAAACCCCTGCTTTGACACACAAACCCCAACAACTTCCATCTTCTCTCTTATCTCTTCATTACCACCACCTATCTAAATAATCTGGAAAGATTCGTCAAATACCCCCTTCTAATTTGGGCTATTGAAATTCAAAATTTACAAGGCTCCACTGAAAATTTCTTTCGTTTATCATTGTTCTTCAATTTATTCAAAGGATTAATTATTTTTTTCTATAATACTTATGTGATTATTTGTCTGAGGTTGGATTCCCTTATCTATTTTGCATTAATTTACAAAGAACCACTTTATACCTAATCTTTGATTTCTATGATTTGTTGTTAGTGTTGTGATTATAACAGATGAATTTTTTCCCTAATAAAAAAGTATTATGAGTATTATACTTCGTGTTTCACTCTTTATGACAAACTTGTTAGATTTGACACAACAATCCAACGCTGTTAAGAATCGCATGTCATATTTAATCAAATACGATAATAAGTTATCTAGATACACTATTATGTATATTAGATACATAAAAGGTTCGCATATATTAATATGTTATCGTAATAAAAACAGACGAATCATAACTACAACCTTTGCTACAAAATGAGACAATAGTAGAAAGAATTCAATAATTTTATCATCGATATTGTACTATTTTGTTGCTTTTATGAAATAAAATTGAAGAGTTCTACTACTTTCAAAAAAAATAAAATTGAAGAGTTCTTAACAGGGGACCGTATGCTATATTTCACCAGATACAATAATATGTCATCTAGATACATTAATATGTAATTTAGATACAATGATAACCCAATGCTAGAAAATGCATAAAGAATCATATAACAGTATGCCACATTCCACTAGATACAATAATATGTCATCAAGATACATCAATAAGTATATTAGATACATAAAAGTTGCAAATATGCTAATAAGTACTAGAAAACGAGACAACCTTACAAAGAGTATAATAATATTATCATCTAGACAAAATGTTACTTCCTCCATTCCGTTTGGTTCTATACATTTGACCAAAACACGGTAATTAAGGTAGAAGAAAATCAAGTGGGGTAGACAATAGAATTACCAAACTACCCCTACTTTATTCTTTAAAAAAGGACATTGCAAGTGGGTTGGGTGGGGTATTAATGAAGGGTATATTGGTCTTTTAGTTTAATAAAGTACGGACCAAAATAGAAATGTATAGAATTGATTGGAATTTTCGAAAAAGGAATATGTATAGAATCAAACGGAATGGAGGAAGTATATAAATACAATAAAATGACTATTTTCATGGAACATGGACTTCTCATTCAGTTGTTCAACTCTTGGACTTCAATTTCACGCAACACATCTTCAAAAAATTTCATGTTGCACCTGCGTATGAATAGTATCAAGATACAATGAAATGTTATTAAGATAAAAAAAAACTCATTATCTAGATACAGTATAATGATATCTAGATACACTAATATATTATCCAGTTACAATCAAATGATATCAAGATACAATAACATATTATCCAGATACAACATAATGATATCAAGATACACTAATATTCTTAGGAGGCTATATGTTTTTATAACCTCTCACGTATTCCTTAAACATTCGAAACGATTTCACTGGACCATG
The DNA here is from genome assembly GCA_023091065.1 of Dianthus caryophyllus. Taxonomy (NCBI): domain Eukaryota; kingdom Viridiplantae; phylum Streptophyta; class Magnoliopsida; order Caryophyllales; family Caryophyllaceae; genus Dianthus; species Dianthus caryophyllus. The sequence continues at coordinate 9,453,342 of CM041523.1, read as the reverse complement.
AACCATGATTTGTTTGAGTAATTTATTATCATTTTCTTATGAACCAAATTGAACTCTCGCATTTGTTTAAGATAAGCCATGATATTGGGAGTTGCTAGGAGGTGGTCATGTCCTTCAACAATTTGTAAATCTCGTACTGGCCTTGTTCAAGTTTTCTCAACATAACTCTAGCCTTACAACCGACCTTTGTCGCCTATTTAATTTTTTTTCCTTTTGCAATTGTTTCACCTGCCTTGTTGCACAGAAATTGACTGAACGTTGAATTGAGGTTTCTACGGAACTTCATGTTTACTGTATCTATTATATACTTTATTGTACCTAATATATTTCATACTGTATATGCAAATATTATTATCAACTGGTATCTAGCACCAAAATTATTGTATCTGAACTATCATTTTCTGTATCTAAAGAAATTTAAGTGTATATGAGGTAGGTCTCAAGTATCATTCACTTTCTTTCAATATTAACACACAGGTCCTTTGCCCAAAAAAAAAAAAAAGTCATATTGTAGAATTTACATCACGAAAAAGTGTACCTACATAATTAAAAAATGTATCTGAATTTTATAATTGTGTACCTAGATTAAAAATTAAAAAATTTCAAGACAAAATAAATGTTGTTAAACTTTTCATCGAAAGCTAATCAGCAATATTTATCTCCTTTCAAATTAAATCAACAAATGAAATCATAGATCAAGGTAACTAATCAAACACAATTTCAATCTCACGGATGAAAAAATTGTGTATTGATAGTTGATAAAAGACGAGTGTATACATCCTTGTATTTAAACTATTATTTAATGTATCATCGTAGAAAAAAATGTGTAACAACAATTGATA